>CAUYUJ010010679.1:0-27071 GCA_963575745.1 Prorocentrum cordatum
CAGGAACTCACGACGGGGGGGTCTCTCGCTAGTCTTGCCCTCCGGGGGCCCCTGCCGGGCCTCGGGGCCGTGGCAAAGGACGACTCGCGGGATGAGCAGCCGGTCCCGGAGAGGGGGTCGAGACCTCTGCAGGCGCTGGGCGTCATGCAAAAATCATGACGTCGGGGGTGTGGGCCGTACGCTGGGGCTGCCCGGACATGCTCGAGGCTCGAGCCTCGAGCCTCGAGGATCGCTCTTCCTCCTCCTTCTCCTCCTCCTCCTCCTCCTCCTCCTCCTTCCTCCTCCTCCGCGCCTCCTCCTCCTCCTCCTCCGCCTCCTCCTCCGCGGCCTCCTCCTCCTCCTCCTCCTCCTCCTCCTCCTTCTCCTCCTCCTACTCCTCGGTCTCGAGGGTGATCCTCTAGGACACGTCCCCCTCGGGGGTCCTCGGAGGATCCCAGAGGGCACGCCTCCTCGGGGGTGATCTCCTCGAGGCTGGCGCCTCGAGGATGATCTCTTCAAGGCTCCACCCTCGAGCAGGATCCCCGAGGGCCCAAAAACGCCTCGGGCTTGGAGGAGCGAGGAAGCCCGATGCTCCTCTGGGCCTTCGAGAAGGCCCTCCTCGCCGACGAGCGGCTGGGCTGGGAGCGCAGGTCGAAAGAAACGGGTGCATCTCTGGACCCGAGCCAGGGGTCTGTGAGGCCTACTCCTCCGAGGAGGAGGAGCGGAGGCATACTAGATGGGGTCGGAGTAGATGGCGGCGGAGGATCGCTCCACATCCCCGATGCATCGGCGACGCATCGCCGATGCATCGGCGATGCATTGGCGATGCCCCGGCGACATCGGCGGCGCATCGGCGCCGCTGGCGTGGCGGTGCATCGGCGCCGCCGGCATGGAGGAAATCGGATCCGCATCGAGCCGCATCGCCGAAACATCGGCGCTGCGGCGCGATCCTCCGCCCCCATCTGCCTAGAGTTAGGTCGGGCATGTTCTCCTAGAGGCGGATTTGCAAGAGAAGCCACAAACAACACATTCAAACATTATCTAAGATAGCCGAACATCGTACCGAGCTGTTGATTACCCATGGTTCCCCCCGCGGCGCCTCCCGCGCCGCCCCTGGCGCGCTCGCCCCTGGCGCGCTCGCCAGGGAGGAGGTCCAGGCGCGGATCCAAGAATTCCGCGCGGAGCGACAAAAGTGTATGTTTATGTTTTTTGTTGCTGTTCTGTTTCTCTCTTCGAGGTCGGCCCAAACAATGGACAAATAAACGACCACCAGGGCATCGCATGTCCCCGCAATGCGGATACGCTGACCAGCCCTGGCCCGTGGAAGAGGGCGACTGCCGCGCCTTCGGCCGCGAACAGCCATCGTGCCAATCACGGCGCGCGGCAAGTTCACGACGCGACGACGTGGGCGTCGGTTCTTCCGACCCAGACATGCAACGTCCTGGACACTTCGTGTTCGTTCATAGGGGAACGACGAATGACAAAAGCATCAAAGCTCGGAGGTCCGCGCGGATCTCGTGCGGTGCCAATCGTGGAATTGGAGATGCGATCTACGAAAGGCAGCATCGCCAGATTCATGAGCATTGGCACCTCCCCCCTTTATGGTACGCCCCTTTCCAACCTCCAGAACAAGACCGATCGAACTCAGACACCGCCTCCCCCCCTTCTCCTCCTCCTCCTCCTCCTCCTCCTCCTCCTCCTCCTCCTCCTCCTCCTTCTCCTCCTCCTCCTCCACGTGCCCGACTCAATGCAAGTCCTTATCCTGCAAGTCGTTCTCCTGTTTGAGCGCCCTATCGTTGCGAAACGCCCACAGAATCAGGACGAGGGCGCTGCATGGTGCTCATGTGGCCCCCGAACTCCTGCAGTGACTTGCGCCTCGCGTCGGAACGCCCCCGCCCCTCGGCCAGGAGGCCTGCGACCTGGCCAGAACACCGCCGGAAGCGAGATCGTGCCGGGCTGGAAGCGAGATCGTTCTCTCGCTTCTGCTCTCCGCGCTCGACTGCTGGACGCGCCCCGGCCAGCCTCGGACAACCGCTGCGCTGCCGCGCCGGTCACGGGCTCCAGCCACATCCGACTACCCACCAGACCACCCCAACCCAACCCGAAGACCCGAATTTCGGGTTGGGGGGGGTACGGGCTTCAAACGTTCCCCGACCCTCCCTCCCCACTGGACATGGGGGGCTACTCGGGGCCTTCGGGTTGGGTTGGGGTGGTTTGGTGGGTGGTGAGCATCGGGGCCAGCGAGGTGATGCTGGCGATTGCCCTCGCCTGCCGCGTCCGGAGCGCCAGAGTCGTGACCAGCCTCATCAGCACGGGGAACAGCTTCCAAACATCTGCGGGGCACGACGAGGAGGAAGATGGGGAGGAGGAGGAGGAGGAGGAGGAGGAGGAGGAGGAGGAGGAGGAGGAGGAGGAGGAGGAGGAGGGGGAGGCAGTCTCTGGCGCGCCCGTTTCCGCGTCGCCGAGGCGTCTGCTGCCGCAACCCGTCACGGGCCCCGTTTGCTTTACTGTGGCATTGCCCACCCCGCCCTTCTCAGGAAGGGGAGGAGGGTGATAATGATGATGATGCTGATGCTGATGATGATGATGATGATGATGATGATGATGCTGCTGATGATGACGATGCTGATGATAAGAATGACGATGGTGATGGTGGTGATGAAGACGATGATGTCGATGATTACGATTACGATAACGATACTGAGTATGATGATGACGATAATGATGTAATGTAGATGATGATGATGATGATGATGATGATGATGATGATGATGATGATGATGATGATGATGCTGATGCTGATGATGATGATGGTGATGATGATGGTGATGATGATGATGAATATGATGATGCTGCTGATGATGACGATGATGATAATACTGACGATGGTGATGGTGATGATGGTGACGATGATGTCGATGCTTACGATTACGATAACGATACTGACTATGATGACGGTAACGATGATGACGTAATGAAGATTATGATGATGGTGCTGATGATGATGATGATGCTGGTGGTGGTGATGGTGATGGTGATGATGTTGCTGCTGATGATGATGATGATGGTGATGATGACGAGGATGATGATGTCGATGGGGATCGAGGGAGAGGGGAGAAGGAGGAGAGGCAGCAGCGGCAACGAAACGGGTGGGGAAAACTGACGCGGGCACGGCCTGCGTAAGGCACCGTGCACCGCCGAGGGCGCCGAGGCGCTGAGGCAACCGGACTGCGCCATGACCACTGCAGGTGGAAAGAGATCACGGCAGGATTGAAGACAGCATGCGTCGCCTCGCATTGCAAGTCCTCCTCCTCCTCCTCGTCCTAGACGTCGCCCCATTCTTATCGCGGTCCCCTCCTCCTCCCTCAGCCCTCCTCCTCCGCGTGCTCCCCCTCTTCACCTGCTGCCCTGGACCTCCTCATTCCCGGACATCCCTCCCGTCTTCCTCCGTCATCCCTCCTCCTTAGATGACCCATCCCTGTCGCACCACCAGGCGTGTCGGCAGGACGTGCCAGGCGCTTCGCCAGAGACTGCTTCACCATGGATGTCCGTGCAACTTGGAATGTCCAACGCTTACAAGGATGGATGCCAGCACCAGGAGGTCGGGCATGTCCCCCTACAGGCGGACTTTGGACGAACAGTAAAGCATAGTCGAACAATACCTCCAAATGGTCAAACATGGTCAACAAATTCGTCCCCAAACTATGCTTCAAATGTTTGGGAATATCCCTCCTGTCGAGGGACAGGCCCGACTTAAAACAGTACCTTCTCAAGCAAATCGTCCCCAGACTATTCCTTGACTACTCTTTGGCTATTCAACGAATCGTCCCCAGACAATCTTCAACGAATCGTCCGCATATTATTCTTCGACTATTTTTGAATATCCCTCCTGTCGAGGGACAGGCCCGACTTAAAACAGTACCTTCTCAATCAAATCGTCCCCAGACTATTCTCTGACTATTCTTTGACTGTTCAACAGATCGTCCCCGGACAAGATTCGACGAATCGTCCCCAGACTATTCTTCGACTATTCTTGAATATTCCTCCTGTCAAGGGACAGGCCCGACTTTAAACAGCACCTCCTCGAGCAGCGCCTCCGCCGCAGCGCCGCGCGGAGTCGTCCTGCGTGCCTGCGGCACCTGCAGGGACGGAGGGCGCGGCACCATCCGCCGCTGCGGGTGGGGCGTGCCGCCGTGGCGCCGCACGCGCTGCCACAGTGGCCTTCAAGGTCTGCAAGGTGTGCGCTTAGGTCGGGACTGTCCCCCTACAGTAGGGGTCTTGAAGACGAAACGCTTTTCGTTGGGGATGGGCTCCGCGTTCCTTAAGTGTTTCGCAGCTTGCCTCAGGCTTTCCTTAGGTTTTCGGCAGGGAATCGAAGTTCAATTTCTGGAGAGAAGGGGCCTCGTTCCTTATTTAGGGTTCCTTAGGTCAACGCCTCGACTGTACATCAGGATCTTCGACGAAAAATTGAAAATACGCCAAAAAACTCAAACATGCTAAAATAATCAAAACAAATCGTCCCCAGACTATGTTTGGATTATTGTTGAACTTTCATCCTGTAGAGGGACAGGCCTTGGCTTGAGTCTACGAGGATGGATGCGCCCAGGACCAAAACGATCCGTCGAATCGGCGATCGAAACGAACCGGATCGTCGGAAATCGGCAGCCGAGTCGGGAAAAGTCCGATCGGGGAACCCACAATCGGCATCCCAAATCGAATCGAATCGGGATCGGGGGCCATCGAAAGGAGCCCCGCGAGGATGGATGGAGGAATCCAAATGAGCCCCGCGAGGATGGATGGAGGAATCGAAATGAGCCCCGCGAGGATGGATGGAGGCATCTGCTCAAAATGGGGATCTCGCGTTCGCGTCGCAAGCATTCGTGGCAAAATCCCGCGCACCGGCAGAAGGACGGAGGGCTCTCGCCTGGTGATTGGAACTCGTGCATCACTTACGTGGATCAGGGGGCGTTTCCTTGTCAAAGCGGAGCTCTCGCTGGAACCTCGTTGAACTTTATGGTCATGCGTTTCGCGGGCTTCTTGACTCGGTAGAAGGACGCACGTTCAAACCGGAGCTCGCCTGAGAGGCAGGTCCGTTTTGCAAGGTGGCGCTTGTTGCAATCGAAAGGCAGGCTTGTAGGGACGCCCGAAGCCGGGGCTTGGGACTGGAGAGTGCACTGCAGCATCGCTGGTGCATCCTGGGTGGTCCTTCTCCTCCGCCTCCTCCTCCTCGTTCCCCTCTGACTTCTCCTCCCCCTCCTCCTCCTCCTCCTCCTCCTCCTCAGCAGCAGCAGCATCATTATCGTCATGCTTCTCCTCCTCCTCGTTCCCCTCCGCCTCTCCTCCTCTTCCTCCTCCTCCTCCTCCTCCGCCTCCGCCTCCTCCTCCTCCCTCGGCCCCCTCCGCCTCCGGCCATCCCACTCCGCCTCCTCCCATCCTCCTCCACCTCTTCCACCTCTTCCTTCTCCCTCTCCTCCTCCCTCTCCTCCTCCTCCCTCTCCTCCCTCTCCTCTCCTCCCTCTCCTCCTTCTCCTCCTCCTCCTTCTCCTCCTCCTTCTCCTCCTCCTTCTTCCTTCTCTTCCTCCTCCCTCTTCTCCCTCTCCACCTTCTCCTCCTCCTCCCTCTCCTCCACCTCTTCCTTCTCCTCCTCCTCCCTCTGCTCCAATCTCCTCGATCCTGGACCACATCCAGGAACGGACCCGCAACCCCTCCCGGTCCCCTCCCCGGCTGCATCGGCTGCTGGTAGGCGCTAGGGTCTCCACCAGGACCGCCTGGGCAGGAAGAAGGGGGAGGAACAATGAGGGGAGAAGAGAGCAAGGACGAGGAGGAGGGTGGAGAAGAAGTGACGAGGCCAATTGAGGGATGCGGAGGAGGATGTATGGAGTGTATGTGTGTAGATGTACGAGAACCACGCGCGTCGCACGCGTTTAGGTTCTAGCAAACTCTTGTTGCAGTCAAGCGTTAGGCTTCGGAGGACATATTGTCACACGGATCGTGCCCCTCAGGGAGCTCCACCTGCGGCCTCAGAGACAGGCTTAGCTTAGCGTCCCCCACCCATGTCGGCACATCCCTCGCAGAGATCGCGCCCCACAGGGAGCTCCACCTACGTCCCCAGAGGCAAGGTTCGCATAGTGGCATGCCCCTCACGCGGACCGTGCCCCGCCAGTAACTGCATCGATGGCACCAGATGGAAGCTTCTTAGCGCGACCCATCTCACTCTGGCACACCTCTCCCACGGATCGTGGCCCGAGAGGAGATCCACGAACGGCCCCAGAGACAACGTTCGCATCCCGCCCCCCCCCCGCCTACTTCGGCACACCTCTCACACGGATCGTGGCCCGCAAGGAGATCCACGGACGGCCCCAGAGGCAAGGTTCGCATCCAGCCCCCCCCGCCTACGTCGGCACGCCTCTCACACGGATCGTGGCCCACAAGGATCTCCCCCTACGGCCCCAGAGGCAGGGTTCGCACTGCGCCCGCACCTGGTCATTGCGGTACATGTTATTACGTGGATCGTGCCCACAAGGAGCACCACCTAGAGGCTCAGAGACAAGGTTCGCACAGCGCCCCCCCGCCCATGTCGGCACACCCGTCACGCGAATCCTGCCACAGAAGAGGCTCCACCGATGGCATCGATGCGCAGCTTCGCCCGCCGTCCCCCCGCCCATGTCGGAACATGCCTCGCACGGGTCGTGCCCAGAGGTCCACCACCTGCGGCCTCGAAGGGCGTGTTCGCGCGGGGGCATCCGAATTATTCGGCACACCCTTCACGCGGATCGTGCCCCACGAAGTGTTCAGCGCACCCGTGCATGGATCCATCGCCAAACAAATTGCTGGCTAATGGAACAACACAATGTTGGTCTCCTGGGGCTTTCGGGGCGCAGCTTGGGTTGGGACGTCTTCGGGGCGTCTTGAGCCGTCATATACTCGGGCGCTTCGGCCCCGCCAGGCCGCGGGTCGCCCTGTGGAAGCCTCCTGAGCCGTTGGAACGGCTGGGGGGAAGCCCAGGAAGCCCCGACAGGAGCAAACATGACAGCCCAGGAAGCCCAGGAAGCCCCGACAGGAAGCCCCGACGGGAAGCACAGGGAAGCCCCGACGGGAGCAAACATGGCACGGGCCATAAAGCGGGAGGAGAAATCCGGCAGGGTGTCCCAGACGCGGGCCCCTGGCCCGCGGTACCCAAGCACAACGCATCGAGGCTGCACACATCGATATATATATATATATATATATATATATATACATATTTATATGTATACATATATATATATATGCAAATATACATCTATACATACAACTATGACATACATATGTATATATATATCGTTATGCTAGAACATATGCTATATACATAATATACATATGTATGTGTATATATGTATATATATACATAATTGCATATATATATACACTAGAACCATCGTGCGCGCTTCGCGCGCGCTCAGGTGCTAGCAGGGCCCAGGCCTTGACGAGCTCACTGCTCCACTAAAATATGGGACCACATATGGTTTGAACGGGAAGTGAAGAGGTAGCCATGGCCCATGACGCTGAACGCATTACGGGCAGTGAGAAGTCCATGCGTGTCAGTCCACATTCTGGAAGGCTTTTGGGGAAGATGGCTGCGTAGGGGGGCGGAGGCCTGATGAATCGGATTCCCAGAAGGCCTTCTGGGAGCATGAGTTTTGGAGGCGTCGTCGGGAGCCATTTGGAGTGTGCCGCCGTCGTCGTCGTCGTCGTCGTCGTCGTCGTAATGTCGTCGTCGCCTCTTGGGGCGCGCCGTCGTTGTCGTCGTCCTCGTCTTCGTCGTTTCGTCGTCTTCGTCGTCGTCGTCGGTTCAAGAGGGCACTTGGGGCAACATTGCGCGAACCGATCTGCGGATGGCCGCGAGAAGGCAATCAATCATGTTCCCAGTGAACTTCCCGAACAGCCCTCCTGTAGCGCGATGGTACTTCGGAGCCTCCGGAGACTCTCGGGCCCATGATGAACCATGTCCCTGGAAGGCTTTCTGGGGACATGATTTGTTGGGGTGTGTTGGGGGGGGGCTCTTGGGCGTTCCCTGGGGGCCCAATGGGGGCCTGTTGAGGCTTCCTTGGGGCCTCTTTGGGGCCTTACTGGGCTTCGTGGAAGCCTCTCGGTGGCCTCTGGGGCCCACTGGGGGCCTTTAGGGCGGCCAGAGACCTCGAAATATCAGTTCGCGGTCCCCTTCTTGGCCCCATCTTGGGGCGTTCTTGGGGCACACTTGGGTTGTCTGGGGAGCCTCCTGGGCCGTCTTGGGGCCCTCTTCGGTGCCTCGTGGGCCGAAGCCGTGAGGGAACGCCGGCAATCGGGAAAAGCGAAAACGTCAAAATCCTTCAAAAACCATGGGGAAATGAATGAGTGTTGCCTTCCAGGGCCCTCTTGGGGAGCCTCTTGCGTCCATCCTGGAGCGCCCTCGTCGGTTGGTTTGAAGGTATCTTGGGCGTCTTCGGGGACTCCTGGGACCGCCTTGGGCCCTCCCGGGACCCCCATTAGCCCTTCGTGGCCTGTCTCGGGGCGGGCCTGGACCGTCTCGGGAACTCAGGGCCCCCACCCAAAAAAAACCCTCGGGGGGCGCCCATGGGGGGTACGGGCAGCGGTCCGCCTCCCCACCCCGCTTGCTCCGATGTACATATCTATATGTATGCTTGTGTATACATACGCCTTACATAAATATGGCTTGATATGTATATATACATACATATATATATATATCTACAATCACCTCTCCTCCTCAGCCGGCCAGCCGTGTTTATCTAGAGAGCGTGGCAGAGGCGCGCCACTCCACAGGATCAGGCCGGCGAGGAAGCATGCATTCGAACTGACACAGACTGCCACGGCTATCACCCAGCTGGAGTGTGAGCAAGACAGAGCGGGTGGGCGCGGCGGGAGCGATTGCTACGGACAGCTGTTGGTGAGGGCAAATCACAACATCAGAGCGGCCAGCTTCCCTGGCTTCGAAGATTTAGATTCATGTGCAAGCACGTCCATCTACAATCACCTCTCCTCCTCAGCCGGCCAGCCGTGTTTATCTAGAGAGCGTGGCAGAGGCGCGCCACTCCACAGGATCAGGCCGGCGAGGAAGCATGCATTCGAACTGACACAGACTGCCACGGCTATCACCCAAGACACTGCAGCACCGCCAAAGTTATTCTACTGGCCTAGGCCGTATCTTTCTAGCGCTGCCACTCTGTGGGCAACTAAAGCAGAGACAAAAGAAACCACGAATTTACAGCACAGACCATTGGGGTATGGCTCAGCGATTTTTGTGAGGAACTTACCATCCCTACGGCCCTCTAGGATCTCATGGGGCTTACCGGAGCGATCACATATTCCCCTTCTCGACGAACAGTGACGAACGGCCCTCTCGTGTTGAACATGAAAAGACAGAATACGAGTACGTTTTCTCCAGGGCTTCCCGAACATGCAGAAATCCGTGTAAACAGAGTTGGCGCTGGGCAGGTTGGAAAGCTGCAAGAACTGAGGAGTCCTCCACACCATCGAGCTATGCGGGTTCTCGACCGAAACCGGGATAGACAGACGGCGACACAACATGATGAGCGATGTAGCGAATTTCATCAGGATATTTCCGATGTCGACTTTCCGTTGATCTTTGGGCCCCAGTCCAGGGAGCCCCATAATATGTTCTGACGACCTCAAAGGACCAGGGCCAGTACGAGTAGCCCTCCGAGCCATCGACCAGGAATTGCAAGGTAAGCCAATCCAAAGTGCGGCGATGAAACCTGACATGATCCACCCACGAATTACAGATTGACAGCGTCTGTTCAGTAGATCGAACTTGTCCCCATGAATGAAGTCCCACTCAAAGATCGGGATATTCGAAACCGCGGCCTCCCTTCTCCAAGCTCGTGAAAAGGCTGCCGATCCACTGAACAACTCCAGGGCCACTCCCCTGGGGCAGGACTTCGCTACCCCCGGGAGGTACTGCAAAGGATCACGGAAAGAGACTCGCGGGCCCTCATGGCCCTCTCCAGCTGCGCGGGCGTCAGGCGCTGGAGCACCTCGGCGACGCGGCCCCCCTGCTCGTAGCGGTGCATGCTGGCTTTGGACAGCCACCGTCCTCGCCGCTGAGCCTCCTCCACGCTCCGGGCCTTGCGCGCCAGCTCGTGGGAGACGCCGCCGTGCCGGAGCTGGTAGAGGTGGTGCACGCCGAGCTCGCGGTAGCCGAGCCGGTCCGCCGCCGCCGTGAAGGCCTTCGCCATCTTTGCCTGCGACACGTTCAACAGCTTGTCCGTGTTCAGGTCGTGGAGGCGCTTCCACACGGGGTTGAAGTCGGCGAACTCGGGGTTGTCCAGCAGCATGGCCTCGTCGAAGAGCCCCGTCTTGCTGGGCTCCCGGCACTCGGCCGGGTGGAGCAGGAGGCTCCAGCACGTCACCCCACTCCGGGCCCCGCCCACCGGGGGAACGAGGTCCCGGCTCCGCATCGGCCTCAGATCGATCGGGCGGAGGTAGCCCAGGAAGATGAGCACCACCAGGGCGGCCAGGATCCAGCTCTCCCCGTGCTCCACCATGTCGGCAGCGATCGCGGCCGCCATCAGCCACGGGCAGGGCAGGCGCGACCGCTCCGGGGCCTTCTTGAGAAACCCGATCTGGGCACGCCGCGCCCGCTTGAGCTCGACGCCGCCCTTGGAGATGTCGGTCCAGGTGAACGCCGCCGCGGCCCTCACCTTGCTGAAGTCCGCCGCCGTGGCCCCCTGGAAGTAGAGCTCCGTGCCGTAGCTGGCCAGGGCCCAGTCGCGCTCCGACACGGTCCCCAGCTCGAACTTGTGGCTCCGCGCCCACTTGATGAAGTCGCCCATCAGCTTGCCGTACGTGTCCTCCATCGGCCGCGAGACTGACCGCGCCTCGAGGTAGGTCAGGTCCGTCTGCAGCAGGCCGTAGAGGGCGGCCTCGCTTCGGAAGCGAGCTCGCTGCCGAGCCCTCGTCTCCCTCGTGTCGGGCGCCACCTCCGGCCCGCGGCCCCGCTTCCCAGTCGCGGGGCCCGAGGCCAGCGGCCTCGCCAGCAGCCCGGGCGCCATCGCGCGCCCAGTCTCGGCCGGTGGAGGCCGGCGCAGCATCCGCTCGAGGTGTGCGCGGAGGCGTCGGAGGCTCAAGGACTGCCCCGAAAGCTCGTTCGAGAGAGCGCGGCGGCGGAGCATACAACCTGGAGGGCCCGTCGGCTGGGTTCGACTCGCTGCAGACCCATCGGACCCGAGGAGATACTCCCGTGCATAAACACCACGCTCCCCATTGACGGCATATACGGTTCATCCCAGGCACCGAAGACCTCCCCTTGCTCATCATGAGAACGACGGACATCGCGTCAGCGAGGAACAAGATTCTTTTGTGATGGTTCTTTGAATTCCGCAACTGGTGCTTGAGGCTCCACAGAAGAGCACGCGCCTCGAGCAAGGGCATGTGCTCTGTCTTTGCCCACCGATCGGCTGAGACGGTCGTCCAGCCGCGGTCGAGCAGCTTGACAGGGACCTCTGGAAAATGATGTGCGCTGTCACTGTCGCTCGGGGCCCAAGCGTCCTTGCTCTGGGCCTTGAGCTGGTGCCCGGCCAGGGCCGCGTGGGTCCTGGCGTGAGCCCCCTCCTCTGAGCTCCGGGAGAAACGCCAGCGCTCGTTGTGCTGGCCGACGGCCCTCACCAAGTCCTCGTCAGCGCTCGCCACAGTGACCCCTCGTCCCCACGGCGAAGCATCAGAGGCGGTGACCTGCGTGGCCCACTTCGCCGAGAGGTCCCGGCGCAGCAGCGGGAGCAACGCAGCCGCCCACCGGAGCTCGCGGCGGACCGCCGGCCACAACTCGGCACCCTCCTCCTTGTACTTGGCCGAGAAGAGGTACACCGCGCTGAAGATCGACAAGTACTCCCGCCTGAGCAGCGCCCCGAACGTCAGGTGCCCGACCAAGCTCTCGAGCTCCCTCCCCGAGCAGCGGCCACGGCGAAGCAGTTCGCTGATGCCCAGCCGCAGCCGCCAGAGGCGCCGGGGATTGACAGCGACCGCCGCCGAATCCGCCTCGAAGCGCCAGCCGAGCGAGTCCCCGCCCGCCTGGCAGGACGCTCCGTGCGTGGGGAGCCCTACCTGCTTGAAGACCTGGTCGACGGCGTCGGCAGCCCTCCTCGCGACCGACTCGTCCTGGGAGTAGCTCACGAAGTTGTCAACGTACTCAGTGTGAGCGAGCGGGTCCAGTCGAGGGACCGCACGCCCGTCCTTGATGCGATTCTGATCGTGTAATCCAGGAATTGTCTCAACAAGATACTCGTGAATAGTCTGGCACATCTCCACTGCATGTGACCAGCCCATGGGAACAACCCGAAGACAAGGTACTACCAGCTCGTGTGGTTGAACAGCCCCCTCGACCGTACCAGTCACACCGATGTCGCCAGCACGTACCGACTCGAGTCCAAAAAATGTGCGCAACTCTGATGGTAGCTCCAGAACGTAGAAAGCATTAGTGATATCCACCTCTCCGAGAAAAATGGGATCTCCCTGGTCTACCTCCACTGAAGAAAAAGACTGGCCTGTCGCCAGGCTGAAGTCAGCTCCATCAGTAAAGTGGCAGTTCGACCAACGGGCGTCCACTATCAACCGCTGTCTTCCGTCCTTCTTGTAAACCGAAAAAAGGCCAACTCGCTCTCGACATGATCGCCTGAACTCGAGCAACCCCGAATCATACAGCCTCGAGATAAGATCCCGATAGACACGACGACTTCGCAGCCGAGGATCACTGAAAGGCCTCTTCACTCCCGTCGCCACCTTACGACGCTCCGCCTCCTCATTTGGCAATACTCTATCAACTAGGCCCTTCGCAAGCTCAACGCCGGCGGCCCCACACAGAGATGACAAAGGCGCTGGCCGATGACCCTTCTCCGGCAAGGCGAGCTGGCTGACGTCGAAGGGAGCCACGGTACAAGATTCACCATTGTAGCCGCGGCGGGCCCAGAGCTCCCGCAGGGCTCCCGGGCCGTCGAGGTCGTCGGGTGGCTTCCCCGCCGCCTCGGTGCACTGTGCGATGTAGTCAAGACACTGCTGCTGACCAAGAGTCGGGGACGATCGGCACGGAGCTGAGGAAGACACACTCGGACCGACCGCCATCTCGTTCAAAGCCAACACTATGTCACGTGACCACTGGTTGACGTGAGCCCGTCGATGACAGCGCCTCCTGCAACTTCGTGAGAGGCGGCCCGCGTTGGAGCAGCTCAAAACATCCTCGAACCCGTCAGCGATCGGCAGAGGAAGCAGGTCCCGCTGACGGCCATCGCGAGGTTTGAATTCAGACATGCAGGGAAACCCGGGGGTCTCCCGGGGCGGCCCCTCTCCACGGCTGGGAAGAGGGGCCATCGCTCTCGTAGGGCTACTTGGATGCCGCGGCCCGCTCCTCGCGGGCCTTGCGGATTTGCTTCAGCACCGAAGCGTCCCTCTCCACCTCCTTCGACACGTAGTCCAGGAGCTCGGGGGCCACCATCACGGTCCCGAACTCCTTGTGGGCGCCCAGGAAGATGGCGCTCTCGTCGTACATCCCGGCCCTCAGCAGGGCCGGTCCACCATGGCCTCTCCCGCGGCCACCGCCCTTCTTGTTCTTGTCTCCTCCTGCGTCCCCGCCTGGAGCCCCGGAAGCAGCGTCGCCCAGGCCACCTGGCCCCATCTCCGAATAGCAATACTCGATGAGCTGGGCCCGCCGCAGGAGCAGTTCCACGATCCCGAGGTTCAGCACGTCGAGGCTGTCGTAGCACAGCCCGAGCTCGAGCGCGTGAAGGATCAGCCCGTGCTCGGCGACCCCCCACCAATCAGACTGAAGGCGGAAGGCCGTCATCCACCACTTGTGGTGATCCACTGCTCCGCCGCCTCTGCGGTTGAGGAAGGAGACGCACCAGCCTGCCGTCCTCGGCCCAGGCACTGGGAAGTCCCCGAGCGCGATCTCCCTGACCTTCTCCACGGCGTCCCGGAAGAGCCACCTCACGCGACTCGAAGCCGTCCCCCTCAGCGGCAGGAGCCGCGCGTCAGCCGCCGCCTCGGCGCCAGCGAACTCCACCTCCGTGCCCGAGTCGATCAGCGCCAGCAGCATCGGCTCCCCCCCATGCTCTTGGAGGGCCCTGTCCTTGACGATGTGAGCCCCTGGCGCTAGCGTCACGATCGACCCGCGCTGCACTCCGTGGCGGGTCTCCACGGACACCCAGACCTTCCCTGCCATGTCGACCGCTGCTGGGCGGGGGGCAGCAACTGGAGCCGCAGGTCCTCCACCAGCATCTGGAACTCCTCCCCCGCGTTCGAGAGGAGGATCCCCCACCGTCGTGCCGAGCGCCCGGGCCCTCTGGTCTGCAGCCCTCTCCCAGCCCGCGATCTGTGCAGCAGTGGGCGCCCCGCGGAAGCGGTACACCATCCCGCGGGGCACCCCCGGTGGCGGCGGCCACCTCGTCGCCGACCACCGCACCCCCACGATGTCGGGGTTGGTCTCGGCGTACGACTCCTCGTACGTGTCCTCGTCGGGCGTCGTGACGAGGAAGTCAGTCGCCGACAACCCCACCGAGCCCACGACGTAGCGCTGGTGCCACAGCGCCTCCGCCGTCGCGAACCACACGAACACCCACCTCATCTCCTGACGACCAGCCCGGGGCGGCATAGCGCACCTCGGCGGGACCCCGCCTGGTGAGCAGCCACGTCACCAGCGCCGAGCCGAAGGCCACCGCGACCAGCTGCGGCCACGAGGTGACCCCAACCTCCAGCACGTCTGATTGAGGATCAGGCAACGGTGGAGCGCCCGGGCACGCAGGAATCTGCGGGCACGGCGGACACTCTGGGCACCCCGGGCACGCCGGGCACGCCGGCCCCTCGGGGCAGCGGGAGCTGTAGAGGAGCAGCGCCGGCCCGACCAGGAGGCGCTCCGCCACACGGACTCCAGCGCCAAGGAGGGCGTCGACCATCCACTGCCGGGTGGCGCGCTAGAAACCCGAGCCTGCTCGAGCCTTAGCGATTGCTACGGACAGCTGTTGGTGAGGGCAAATCACAACATCAGAGCGGCCAGCTTCCCTGGCTTCGAAGATTTAGATTCATGTGCAAGCACGTCCATACATTTTTATATATCTATATATATGCATATAAAAATATGTACGCCAGCCAGGCCCGGCCCAAAGAACGTCACAGCGTGGCGCTGCTTCTCGGCATATCGACCTCATCGGAAAGCTTCTCCCCCGTCCGATCGCATGCCTCAGCCCGTCGAGCGAAACCGACATCACGACATCCATGCCCTCGGCCAGCAAATCCTTTTGTGGTTCAGGTAATACGGCCTCGACCGCCACACTGGGCGGAGAACGCGGCGACCCGGCGCCACCGCCAGCGAGCGTCGGAGACCCTCGCCGCCTGCTTGCACATCAGAACGCACCCTCCCATGCTGCACGGTTCCCCCCGGGGCCGTAGGCGACCCGAGGAAGGGGAGGAGGAGGAAGAGGAAGGAGGACGAGGAGGAGGAAGAGGAGGAGGGGGAGGAGGAGGTTGAGGGGGAGGAGGAGGAGAAGGAGGAGGAGGAGGGGAAGCGGGGCGCCTAAGCCCTTCAGAAAAACGCACACACACATCCTATGCCACCCTGTTTGTCCCCAGACGTAGTGCTGCACTGAACCTGCCCGGTCGTCCTAACTGCGCCCGACTCGGGCGCTGCTTGTTCCGTCGCGCAGCCAGAGGGCACGTGGCGCCGGGCCACGCCGCGCCAAACCAGGCCATCCACCTTGTCGGCCGCGAACGACCAGCGGGCCGGAAGGTGATGCTGCCGCGATGAAGCCTCTGGATGCGCACGGAGCGGCGCAGCAAAGGCTTGGGGACATGGGGCCCCTAGCCCCGCCGCTAGTATCACTCTGCGACGACGCAGTGGAAGTACACAGGACCCAATCGATTGTGGCGCCAAGAAGGTGGCCGCGCCCGCGGTGGCGCAGGGCGGATCACCAAGACATGACAGGGTGGCGCCACAAAAGCAGACGACCAACACATCACAACACAACATCAAAAGCAGAAGACCAAGCATCGCTTGGTGAATACACACACGCGTGCCACCAAGACTTTCCTCCACGCAAGACGAGACACCCAAAAAGCACGGACCCAGCACAGGCAGGCACGGGCCCAGGCTGCCAGGGGCTCGGGGGCGGCTGGCCGCTCGGCAGAGGCCGGTGGCCTGGCAGATGGGAACGGCAGGCCACCCCGTTGATGCCGCCCCCCGGCGGTCGGGGGAGACCGCCGCCGGCAGAGTGCTGTGTGGAGACACCGGCAGCGCAGCCAGGCCGTGTGCTTGCCGACCAGGGAAGAGCCCGAGATTCTCCCCCTGCCTGCGATCCTCGCCGAATCTCCTCACGAGCACATGCAACGATCGACACTCATGACCGCCTCCTGGTGTCGAAGGGTTGTTTCAGGATGCCCACCTCGCCTGACCGTGGCCGCAACCAGAGCCCGAGATTCTCCCCCTGCCTGCGTTCCTCGCCGAATCTCCTCACGAGCACGTGCAACGATCGACACTAAACGACCGCCTCCTGGTGTCAAAAGGGTCGCTTCGGGAGGCCCGCCTCGCCCGACCGTGGCCGCAACCACCGCCGAGCGACGCGGACACCCCAAGGGAGCGCACGCCCCAGCCGACCATGGCCGGAACCACCGCCGAACGGCAGGAGCCCACCCAGGCGGCGGTGCGCCCTGACCACGGGCGTCGCCGTCCCGCCTCTCCGCCCTCGCCCAGGGGGGAGCTGTCCGAGGACCCAGCCGCGGCCCGAGAGGGTGCTGGACGAGGAGGGCCGTGCACAAACCGCCGCCCCGAGCGCCGCGCAGACTCCAGAGACGGGTCCAGCCAGGCCCACGAACAGAGGCCCAGCACCCACGGCACGGCGAACATATTTTTAGATTCGCGGGTCGAGAGCGCACCTCTTCCGGTCGAAGCTAAGCGGGCCGCGCGAAGCTTGAATTAACAAAGAGGGGGGGACAGAAGGAGCGCAGCCTCACGGTGAGGCCAGGAGGAGGCAAAGCCTCGGGATCAAGCACAACGAACACGTCCGCACCAACGGCCCAGGAGGGGGGCGCCCCCCGGGGGAGCACGGGTCAGCCGAGTCCCCTCCCGCCGCCGCGCCTCCAGGCCCACGCGTGCCGATGGAGCGCAAGCCACACAGACCCGACCCCAGAATGGGGGGGGGAGCGAGCCACGTCAGGACTGTGAACCCCAAGGGAGGAGAGGAGATGAGAGGAGGGGGGGGGGAGGGGCAAAGGGAGGGGAGGAAAGGAAGGGAGGAGGGGAGGAGGCGCCAGGAGAACGGCAGAAGCAAGGGGCACGGTCCAAACACGGCCGGCCCCCCACCAAATGGAGAGCATGGGCTGGGGCCCAATGGCGAGGAATGGGGACACGTTGTACCAGGTGCGGTCGCGCTCAAGCAGAACAGGAACCTTTGTACTCTGAACCTTGGTACATGGTGCCACGCCACTGAGCCAGTCAAACGTACTCAAAACATCGTCCCCAGATTACTCGTTTGACTATGTTTGAATATTCTTCCTGCAGAGGGACGCGCCCGACTTACCCCTGGACGACCCCCCAGGGACCCTGGACCCCCCCCCCCCCCCGGCGACCCCCCAGGACGCCCATGTGGGCCTAGAGCGCCCGACACCCTCCCCGATCCCCGACCCCTCCAGGAGGGGTGGGGGATCGGGGAGGGCCTAGAGCGCCCGACACCCCTCCCAGAGGAGGGCCCGACACACCTCAAGGGAGGCCCCTCCAGAGGAGGGCCTAGAGCGCCCGACACCCCTCCCCGATCCCCCATCCCCGAACCTCCGCCCCCTCACTCGCCATCGCTCGGACGTCCATTCCCTGTGTTTTTTTCGGTTTCGTGCGTGGTGTTTTCGCCGAATGATCAAGGATGGTCCTCGATGGCCGTCGCCGAGAAAAAATGCACACGTCCGAGCGATGCCAAGCCCAACCCCGCTGATGGCCCCCCCTCGGCGCTGCCACGATCCGCCTCCCCTGGAGGACGAAAAGCACTGCACAGCGCACAGCTGCGGGGAGGGCCGCGCGGAGGCCTCGGGCCGGCGCCGGAGCACACCCCGCCCGGGGGGCGCCGCCAAAGGGGGGGGTCCCGGCGCCCACCCGAGGGATCCGCGCGGGCCGGCGAAGGCCATTCAGCCGGCCCGTATCATCAGGATGCGCGGCAAGGATGCACGGGCCCTGCATTGGGCGCCCGAATTATCCGGGGTAACTCGGGTTTGGATTCCCGAAAAAGGAACCCGAGTTACCCCTGACCCGAGTTACCCCTGATGATTCGGGGCTCTGGACGCCCGAGTTATCCGGGGTAACTCGGGTCCGGGGTAACTCGGGTTCGGACTCCCGAAAAACGAACCCGAGTTATCCCTGACCCGAGTTACCCCTGATGATTCGGGGCTCTGACTGCACGTCAACTTCGAAGCTGTCCAAGCGGAGCGCGACAAGGATGCAAGGGCCCTGGACGCTCAGTGGGCCCTGGAAACGACAGAGAGCCGTCTTTGTTACCGGTTCCGTTTTGCCGTTCCTGTCGCCGCTTCCGACGCCGATTCTGTGACCGGTTCCGTCGCTGCTGTTGGACCGGTTCCGGCTCCGGTTCCAATCCTGGAGCCGTTCTATTTTGCCGTGTTCGGTCGCCGTTTTTGTTTGCCGCTTCCATTTGTAAGGGACACGTTTTTTGGAAACGGTGAAAAAACGGCCCTGCCGTTTCCGGGGCCCACAAAGCTCGGGAGCGGCCAAGAGGGGGGTGTCCACGAGGGGGGGGTGCAAATCATGACCGGCGGCATGTGCGCGGCCCAGCGGGGGGGCCTGGGACGTAATGAAATAAGAAGAGGCGCCATGAAATCTGGGGAAATATCGTGGCCCGCGCCATGATATCCACCCCCCCTGGTCATCACCCCCCTCTTTTCCGCCCCCAAAAAGCCTGGACGTCAACTTCGAAGCTGTCCAAGCGGAGCGCGGCAACCGAGAGTGCCCACGGATGGACCAATGGAGGCACGGACGCAAGGGCAATGCCCCTTGGGAAGGATGCCCATCCTGATTCTGCGGGTTGACTGCCCAAACATGCGACGTCCTGCTCCTCCTCCTCCTCCTCCTCCTCCTCCTCCTCCTCCTCCTCCCCTCCTCCGCCCTCTCCTCCTCCCCCTCCTCCTCCTCCTCCACCTCCTCCTCCTCCTCCTCCTCCTCCATTACCACCCGCCCGATCACGGGGTCCCTGGAAGGCCCGACCCTTTCCCCGGGACAGGTTCTTCGTCCTGAGTCGTGTTCTGACGGTCCCGGACCTGGTAAGGGCCCCTGGAGGCCGAAACTGGCCCAAATCCTCCCGTCCTGATTATTCTTACGACGCGATCATGCATGGATGTATGTTGATGCAATTGCATAGTTGTCCTCTTCTTCGAGCTGCCAGCGCCCCGGCCTTTTGGCGCTGTGCTGCGCCTGCTGGATCTGCCACTGAATCTCGTTCGCGCTCCTGCTCCTGCTCCTGCTCCTGCTACTCCTCCTCCTCCTCCTCCTCCTCCTCCTCCTCCTCCTGCTGCTGCTATTCCTCCTCCGCCTCCTCTCCTCATCCTCCTCCTCCTCCTCACTCTCCTCCTCCTCCTCCTCCTCCTCCTCCTCCTCCTCCTCCTCCCCACCTCCGTCTCCTCCTCCTCCTCCATTACCACCCGCCCGATCTGCTTCGAGCTGCCAGCGCCCCGGCCTTTGGCGCTGTGCTGCGCCTGCTGAATCTGCCACTGAATGTCGTTCGCGCTCATCGCCCCGCCGGGGGGCCCCTCGCCGAGCCCGAGAGGGCGCCCCCGCTCCCCCGCCGATCCTGCCTCTCCTCCTCCTCCTCCTGCTGCTGCTGCTGCTGCTCCTGCTCCTCCTCCTCCTGCTCATGCCCTTCCTTCTCGATCCTCGCTCCTCCTCGCTCCTCCTCGCCTCCTCCTCCTCCTCCTCCTCCTCCTCCTCCTCCTCCTCCTCCTCCTCCTCCTCATCCTCCTCCTCCTCCTCCCTCCTCCTCCTCCTCCCCTCCTCCGCCTCCTCCTCCTCCTCCTCCTCCTCCTCTCCTCCCTCCCCTCCTCCATCTTTCATCATGCACCCCCTCCTCGACTCTTCCATCCTCCGCATGCTCCTCCCCTCGGATTCCTGATCCTCCCCTTCCTCCTCCTCCTCCTCCTCCTCCTCCTCCTCCCTCCTCCTCCTCCTCCTCCTCCTCCTCCTTCCTCCTCCTCCTCCTCCTCTCCTCCTCCTCCTCATCCTCCTCCTCCTCCTCCCTCCTCGTTTTTCTCCTCCTCCTCCTCCCTCCTCGTATTCCTGTCCTCCTCCTCCTCCTCCTCCTCCTCCTCCTCCTCCTCCTCCATGCTCTCCATGCGCTCCTCGATCCTCCTGCTCCGCCTCTATCCTCCTACTCCCTGGTCAGCAGCAGCAGCTGCAGCAGCAGCGGCGATCAATCTGCCGCTATCGCCATGAAGGGAAAGGGTCCTTAACGGAAGCGGGTCCGGAAGATTATTGTTGCACGTTTGGGCGAGACGGGCCCTCCACGTCGAAAAACAACTCAGGACGAGACGCTGGCTGGTGCAGGGGCGGCCGTCGAAAGAGAATCTCGGGACGAAGAGCTGGTCCTACGGCAAGGCCGCCTAGGATCCAGAACCTGTCCGTTTCTCTCAGGAAGCGCCTCCGTCATGCCAATGTGGCGTAGAAGGACATACCAATACGATCTGCTGATGTTAGAGGTGCACGCCCGACACGAACATATAGCACATAAGTCGTACGGTATACCGTTTCCCGAGCGGTATGGCCAGAACATGCCCACTACAGAGCTTTATCCCCGAGCAGTGTTTGCACTCAGCAGTGTTCAATTGTTTTCTAAAGAACTGGGGTGGTGTGGCGGTCTGGCGGCTATGTAGCCGCCGTCGCCGCTCCGTCGCCGCCGTGTCGTCGCCCGTCGTCTGGGTCAATGTGGCTGCCTGGCGGATCCGTTGCGACATACTGGTCTTATCTGCTGACATTGGAGGTGCACGCCCGACACGAACATATAGTATTCAAATCGTACTGTATATAATTTTTCCGAGCGGTATGGCCAGAACATGCCCGCTACAGAGATTATTCCCCAAACAGCGTTTGCACTCAGCAGTTGTCAATTGTTTTCTAAAGAACTGGGTGTGTGTGTGGCGGTCTGGCGGCAATGTAGCCGCCGTCCCCGCCCCGTCGCCGCCTCGTCGCCGCCCGTCATCTGGGTCGGTCTGGTTGTCTGGCGGACACGTTGCCGCCGTCGCCGTCCCGTCCCCGCATCGTCGCCGCCCGTCGTCTGGACTGTTGCGGTGGTCTGGCCTCTGCGTTGCTGCCTTCGCCGCTCCTCCGCCGCCTCGTCGCCGCCAAGATGGCACAACAAAGGATGCACCGCACAGATCGCACCATGTACAGTAATGCGCCACATAAACTGATACAAGTCAATTGCACCATACCCATCGGTCGGAAGAAGTAGGTAGAAGCATGAGGTAGGAAGGCGTTGGAAATAGATTGAGTTTCCGCCCGCCTCCTGAAGAGGAGGGAAGAGGGACAACCACTCGACTCTTGACGTAGGAAGGCGCTGAAAGTAGATTAGAATCTGGGAATCCAAAAATACCTACTTTCAACGACGGATGGGTACAGATTGCACAACATAGATGCACAACATCGATTGCACCACGTGGATTGCGTTTTTGTATTTTTTCCAACAAAAAAGAAAACGAACAATACATAATATAGAAAGCAAAAAACACCCCCCCGAGGTTGATTATCGTGACCCCTGTGGGGTTTCAATTTACATATGCGTGCGTTCCCTCGCCCAGTTGAATTCGAAACTCATGCCATCCCAGCCAAAAAAAAACGTCCCACCCGATCCACGTCAAATAAATCTATGCGCGCACCCGTTTATCACGAATCAATAGTTTGCTGAAATCCAGGGCGCAAGAAAATGCACACGCGCTCGTCGTCGCGCGCGCTTGCCGAAATCCGCCAAACATGAATTCCTAGAAATGTGCGAAAACCTCAAACCTCGAACCCCCCTTACGTTGCTCCCGAGATAGGTCCCCCCCCGAGGGTAGGAGGACCGCAGCGCTCCACCACCGGAGCTGGCCTGCCATGGCAGCTGAGCGAGGGCGTGCGACAGCGAGCCGCCACCCGTCGTCGACGTCGCCGCCGATGCAGCCGTCGTCGCCGTTGCCGCCGTCGTCGTCACCGCCGCCGCCGCCGCCGCCATCGTCGCTGTCGTCACCGTCGGTGGTCGCCTCATTCGGGCACACGCCAAAAGGGACTGTGGATCCGTGGATATGGCGCGTGCGCGCCAGATCCACGGATCGGGAAGAGCTCAATCAAAACACGAGAGCCCAACGTGTCGACGGAGCGAGGCGATTTGTTCGCAGGGAAGAGGGGCTCGTCGCTAGGCCGCGAGCCCAAGTCCGTGCTTCCGTTCCCTCGACTCATCCGTCGCCCCCGCATCTGCTGCCGCCGCCGTCGTCGCTGTCGCACTGTCGCACTGCTGCCGTTACGATAGGAGCTCGACCACAAGGAACCTTCCACGAGAAGCCCCACCCTGAGACCCCAGGACTTCCCTCGATGTTGGTGTGGGAGCGCCACGCTGTCCACAGCAGACCATCCAAACACAAGAAACCCAGGGCACCCTGGAGGCAAGCAGAGTGTTTCTGGGCATGGGTCTCCACTGTAATGGCCGCCGCCAGCGGCGTCGTCGCCGCGCCGCTCCCAGGGCCGTGGCCGGTCCACGGCCACTCTGCAGCGGCTGGCTCCCTCCCGGCAGGGCCCTCCCCCCCGGCGGGCCCCGGACAGGCTCGACTCGCGCGGTTGCTGGCAAGAGCACAAACGGCGATCGCCCAGCGCGCACTGCGGAGACAGCCCAAGGCGACGACGAGAACGGAGTCGACAGAGGCGACGGCGGCGGAAGCGACGGCGGGGACAACGGCGAGGACGACGACGAAGCGGACGTGGCCTTGCGTGGCCGCGCACGGTGGGCACCGAGCGAGGGTGAGCATGGATGACGAGCTCGAGGACCAGGCGCACGACGAGGCGAAACGACCTCGGGTGGTCGAGGATCGAGCAAGACGAAGATCCGTCGAAGACGATGCACGGTGAAACAGCCGGCCGCACGACACCTGAGCTCCTCAGAAGGCCGTGAATCGAGTGCTGGCGAGTGCCGAGAGATTCCCTGGCGTCGGACTCGACGAAGCGAGCGGCGCAGTTGATCTCCCGCGTGTGCGCCGGCGCCTCCAGCGCGCTCGCCTCCTCGCCGCGCGACGCGTCACCGGCGCCCCAGCTGGGGCGGGCAGAAAGAGGGTATGTGGCTCTAGCCTCCGCGCCGCGCACACTCGAACAAAAAAAATATCCGAAACGCTGTGACTGTAAAGGGTGGAGGGCGCTCCTTTTGGAAGCGTGGCTCGCGCCTCGGCGCCGCGGGCAGTCGCCTTAAAAGCCTGCAGGTGCTTCGTGGACTCGTACAGGGCAGTTTTTGATACATAGGTTTTTTGCTAAATCATAGGATGTTTAATACATGATTAATGTATGAATAAATGTATGCATGAACTCATCGTTGTTTTTAATACTAAGTCCCTGCATTTTAATACAAGATCCGCACGCGGAGCATGTATTAAAAACGGCACTGTAAGGTGGAGTCCCAGGAATGGCGGTCTGGCGCGATTGGGATAGACGGAACGCAGCGATCACGTCGATTCCCCGTGTTGAACCCCCCAGGGTGGTGTTGTGGCACGGCTTGCGCTTGACATGACGCAGTCTTCAGGTCGACTCGCGGGTATGGAGGCTCAGGAATGGTGCTTTGACACTGTTGAGGATTCT
Source organism: Prorocentrum cordatum (assembly GCA_963575745.1). NCBI lineage: Eukaryota > Dinophyceae > Prorocentrales > Prorocentraceae > Prorocentrum > Prorocentrum cordatum. The sequence continues at coordinate 23,813 of CAUYUJ010010679.1, forward strand.
CCGCAGGTTGCTTTTCAACGGGGCACTCCACGCACCGAAGATCAAGTCTCGCAGGAACACGTGGAGAGGGATCCTGGAGGGAGGGTCCAGCGCAGCATCGCTGATGCCTCGTGGGTTTTTACCTTGGCCCTCCTCCTTCTCCCACAGTCCTCCGCCTCCTCCTGCTCCGCCCTCGCCCCTCCCCGTACTCCTCATCATTCTCATCCCCGCCTCCCTGCTCGTTCTCGTCGTCGTCGTCCCCCCCCACCCAAACGCCCGCTGTTTCTCGGCCTGCACCGCCGCGTTGCTCCACGGCGCGGAGAGCGGGGGGGAGGGCGTGTGCGACTAACTCGGGGGCTCCGAAACGGAAAGCGCGTGCAACCACGGGCTGGACAGGGCCCTCTCCTTCCGACATCCCCTCCATGTGATCCTCCTCCTCCTCAGCCTCAACATGTCAAATTCCCTGCCTGTCACTCCTCCTCCTCTTCCTCCTCCACCTCCTCCTTCTCCACCTCTTCCTTCTCTACCTCCCATCCTCCCTCTTCGTACTGGTCATCGTCATCATCATCACCACCACCATCATTATCATCAACAGCAATATCAACTTGAACATCATCATCATCATCATCATCATCATCATCATCATCATCATCATCATCATCATCACCACCACCATCATCATCATCATCATCATCATCATCACCATCATCATCATCATCATCACCCTCATCACCATCCTCATCATCATCATCATCATCAGCATCATCAGCATCATCATCATCATCATCATCATCATCATCATCATCATCATCATCATCATCATCATCATCATCGTCGGCATCATCATCATCGCCGTCGTCGCCGTCGTGGTCCTCAACCTGATCACCCTCGTCACCATCATCATCAACATCATCATCGTCATCATCATCATCATCACAACCACCATCATCATCGTCATCATCATCGTCAACATTCAACGAGCACCATCAGTCATCCTCATCCTCGGTAGCATCATCCTCACCCTCCCCCGCATCCTAATCCTCCTCATCCTTACCATCAGGACCATCATCATAATCACCATCGCCATCATCGTCATCATGATCATGCTCATCGTCATCAACATCATCGTCAGCATCACCACCATCATCACCATAGGCATACTCATATGCAGCATTATCAGCAGCATCCGTATCACCACCAGCATCGTCAGTATCGCCATCATCACAATCAGCATCATCATCATCATCATCTCCATCATCGTCATAACCAGTATCATCAACATCATCATCAGCATCATCCTCGTCATCATCATCATCATCATCATCATCATCATCGTCATCTCATCATCATCATCATCATCATCATCATCATTACCATCGCCACCACCACCACCATCATCATCGGTATCATCATCGTCATCATCATCCTCAAAATCATCAACATCACATTATTCGTCACCATCCCCATCAACATCATCATCACTATCATCGTCGTCGCCATCACCCTCATCTTCATCTTCGTCATTCGTCATCATCATCATCATCACCAACACTACTCACATCATCATCATCATCATCATCATTATTACCAGCATCCGCATCATCATCATAATCAACATCATCACCATCATCAGCATCATCAGGATCATCAGGATCATCATCATCATCATCATCATCATCATCATCATCATCATCATCATCATCATCATCATCGTCAGCATCATCATCAACATAATCACCAACACCATCACCATCATTACCACCACCTCCATCACCATCACCATCCTCGAAACCGTCATTATCATCATCAGCATCATCAGCATCATCAGTATCATTACCATCATGATCAGCAACATAATGATCATCACCACGATTCCTCTTCCTCTTCCTCTTCCATTTCTTCGTCCTTCTCCTTCTTCGCCTGCTCCTCTTCCATCCATCCATTTCCCCTATCCTCTCCCGCCCCCTCCCTCTCCCCCTCCCCCACTCCCTCCCCCATTCAGCTCCCCCTCGCCCTCCCTCTCCCCCTCCCCTTCCTCCCTCCGTCGGTCAGTCCGTCCCCCTCCACTTCGTCTTCCCCTCAACTCCGTCGTCCACCTCCGCGCCCTCCTCCTGGCCAACCCCTCCTGCCTGGCTAGCCCTTCCTCCTCATTGTCGCTTTCCTCCCCACCCTCCTCCCCCACCTCCTTCCCATCGCCCTCCTCCTGCTGTCCCAAAGCATGATCGCGCCGTGCAAGAATCCGGACGGGATGTTTTTGGCTGTTTTCAGCCTCCAGGGACCCTTACCGGGCCCCTGGAGCGTCAAAGAACGACTCAGGACGAAAACCCGGTCCCGGGGAAAGAGTCGGGACTTTCAGGGACCCCGTTCTTGAACAAATCAAGACGTCGCATGGGTCCCTCTCCTCACCCACTCCCGAGCGGACAACAAAAGCATACCGGTGCCGGGGAGCGTTCTGGCACGACTTTCGAGACGGATCCTGCCGCGGCGACGAGGGTCCTCCCGGACGAGCATCGCCATCGGTATACCCTTATACCCGGCGTTGCAGGAAATTGCAACATAGCAAAAAATCGCGACCGAAGCCCCGGACCCCACCTTTCTGATAATTTGTCGAGCCGTACCGATCTGTGCGGGCCCCGGGGCCCGACAAGGAGCAAAGGCGCCCGGTGAGAAAACACTGCAACGCCAGGAGCTCGGGGCACGTTCCTCCTCTGAGCCCTCGCCGTTGCCATACCCTCGACGTCGTGATTGTTTTCGCCACGTCGACCCCCAGAGGTCTGGACAACTTCCCCAGGACCGGCTCTTCCTCCCGAGTCGTTTTTTGACGGCCCCGAGGCCGGGGAAGGGCCCGCCGAGGGCGAAAATAGCGAAAACCTCCTGTCGTGAGATATGTTTCACAGCCAGAGGAAAGAGGACTATATGCACATGCACCGATTCTGGCCAGGCCCATCCTGAGCCCAGGATCGGTGCATACGCCCCCCCTGCCTTGGCCAGGAAGGCATATGCACCGATCCTGGGTCAGTAGGAAGGCACCAACTATACACCAACACCGATCCTGGCCAGGATCACCCTGGGCCCAGGATCGGTGTATACGCCCTCCTGCCTTGCGCAAGCAGTCATATACACCGATCCTGGGCCCAGGGCGATCCTGGGCCAGGATCGGTGTTGGTGTATAGTTGGTGCCCTCCGAGTCAGGGATGGGCCTTGCCAGGATCGGTGCATGTGTATAGATCTCTTCGCCCGACAAGACCGGCTCTTCATCCCGAGTCGTTTTTTGACGGCC
>CAUYUJ010010680.1:0-202500 GCA_963575745.1 Prorocentrum cordatum
TCCCCCCCCCCCCCCCCCCCCCCATCCCCTCGAGGAGGGGAGGGGCGTCGTCGCCATTGTCGTCGTCGTTGTCGTCGACGTCCTCCCCTCTCGTAGCCAGGAGACGATCCCGCGCAAACCAACGGCGGCCGAGGTCGCGGCGCTGGGCGACGACGCTCAGGCGACGCTGGAGGAGACGATAGGCGCGGCCTTGGAGGACAGCCGCCGCCGCTCCATCTTCGAAAGGGGGGGCGGGAGTCAGAAGTCATCGAGCGGGGGTGGGGGGCGCGCCGTAGGTTCCCCATTAGCTTCCGATGCGCGTGGGTCGGATGAGATCCCGTTAAGACCCAACGAGTTCCCGATGAGTGTCTGATGCGTCTCCGATGATGTTGCGGTGAAGTTCCGATAAGCTTGCGATGAGTCTCCGATGGGGCCCCGATGATGCCCGATGAGCGTTCGGCGAGTTTCCGATGCATTTCGGGTTAGTCTCCTTGCAGGGGCGTTGCGCTGCGATCGTGCTGCAATGCAGTATCGCATTGCGTTGTTTTGCATCGCCGTTCTGTCTCGAATTAGAATGCCCACATTGACCGCCCTCGCACCGTCACCGTCAGTAGACATGAGGCTCGAGCTGTTGCGCTTGTTGTGCCCCTTTCAGGGGGCAAGTGGCGGCGATGGCGGATGCCGATCTCGAGCCCGACGATGGCCCAGGCCGCGCGCGCGCGGAAATGGAGCTCATCGCGCGTCACCTCAGCGAGTTCATCGGCACACCCGACTTCTTGGTGCGCAATAGAGATTTGTCGAACAATCCAGGGTCGGGGGAGCGACGGGCAAGCCTCGCCGCAGAAGCCGGCGACCCAGATCGCGATTCAGATGGAGAGCGCGTCGCCCCGAACTTGCTCATCGGCAAGCTCGCGCGCGGGAGCGCCGTCGAGATTGTGGTCGGCGAGGAGGCCGAGGGCAACGCGACGCCGTGGAACTTGATCGAGGGCGAGACCAAGAGGCGCTACAAGACGGACATGGCGGCCAAGGTGCGCGCGCTGCGCAAGCGCGCGGCGTCTCTCCCCCGCCGCAAGGGCGGGCCGCCCAAGTGGTGCAAGAAGGGCCTGGCGCGGGAAGGCCTCGCAGATCTCGACGACGACGATGGGGGCGATGACCGATCAGACGACGGCGCGGCGTCGGTCAAGAAGGGGAAGCCCGCGGCCAAGTCGACAGACGAGGAGGCCGAGGACGAGCCCGATAACGAGGCGGAGTGCCAGAAGAGGCCCGCTGGCAAGAAGCCCGGCTAGGGGCGCCGTCGACGATGGGGAGGTGGCCCCGACGATCCACTACGTGTTCGTGTACAAAGAGCACACGGGCACTGCGCTGTGCATCAACGCGAAGAGCTGTCGGGGGGAACCTGCCGACGCGACGATCGGCCCCGAGGGCAAATCCGCGATTGCCGAGTGGGGCGACGGGGCGACCTGGAAGCGCCCGCAAGAGCTCCGCAGCCAGCAGAGGGCAGGATCGTCCAAATATCTCCCTCAGAATGAGCCGCTTGTCGGCGGTAGGGATGAAGTCGGGCCGCAGCGACTTCAGGCCGATCGTTCTCTCGAATGTGAACGCGGACAAGACGGCGGAGCAGCAGACGCAGATCAATTACTGTTTTTCAATAATGAGAGAGCGGGCATCGAGGTCGTGGAGCGCGCCCCCCCCCCCCTCCCCCCCCCTCCCCCCCCGCCCACCCACACACACACACAACGACCACGCACAAACGCACGAAAGAACCACAACGCGCACCACACACCCACAACGCGTAAGCGGCACACACACAACACACACACACACAACACACACCCACACCACACGCACACGCGAACGCACACGCACACGCCACGCACACGCACACGCCACACGCACACGCACACTCACAGCACACGCACACTCACACGCACAACGCACAAACGCACACTGCAAACGCACACGCACACGCACACGCACACGCCACTCACACCCGCACCACGCACAACTCACACGCACACTCACACGGCACACGCCCACGCACACACACTGTCACCACGCACCGCACACTCACAAATGGGCGCACACTCACCGCAACACCGCAACCACTCACAACTGCACTACGCACACGCGACTACGCACACGCACACGCAACAACGCACACCACGCGCTACGCGCACGCGCACGCGCCGCGCCGCGCACGCCGCACTTGGCGCACGCGCAACGCGCACTAACGCCCACGGCACCACGCACTAACCAACACGCCAACGGACGCCACCACACGCACACGCACGACGCCCGACGGCCACCACACGCACTACGCACACGCAACACGCAGCACACGCGACACGCAACACGCACAATTACACACCCACAACCCACACACACCCAAACCCAAACCACACACAACCACTCACACACTCACACACACACACACGCCCACACACACCACACGCACACACACACACACACACCTCCCCCCTCCCGCCACGCGCGCGCTACGCAAGCTGGCGCGCACGCGCGCGCCCCTCCCCGCCTCCCTGATGCCGCCCATCCGCCCCCGACGCGCATCAGCGACCCGGGCGCCGCGGAGCGATGGAGCGAGCGGCCGCGCTGCAGAAGATGAAGCTCGAGGAGGAGCTGAAACTCGCGATTGAGAAGCAGCGCGTGGCAACTGCGCAAGCAGATGTGGCGGGCAGCGAGCCGAACCGCAGCAGCAGCGGTGCGGTGCCAGCTCGCAAGAGGCCAGCGGCTGCGGCGTCTACCGACGCGGCCGCGACGGACAACGGCCATGGAGATGGCGCTGACACGGCCGCGGATGAAACTGAGGAGGGCGCCGTCAAGGCGGAGGTGTCGGGGCGCGGCGTCGCCCGCCCAAGGGCCAGACGCGGGCCGCGGCTGGCTCGGCGGCGAGGCGCGAAAAGGGGGCCCAGCGCGCGAAGGCCGACAAGGGCGAGACCGTGGAGACCACGAAGGGCGACGAGGTCACGGCCGCGCGGACGACGCAGGCGCAGGACGCGCGCCTGGCGGCGGCAGCGTTTGACTCGTTGGGCGAGGGGCGGGCCGAGCATTCCGAGGCGCGGCCCCGATGAGCACCCGTCGCGATGGGCTCGAGCAAACACGCGCACCTCTCTACCCCCCGCATCACAGCCCTCCCCCCCGAGCGCAGAGGGCCGCGAAGATAACGCGAATAAGGTAAAGCGGCGAGGATAACCGCGATGCGATTCCGATGAGTTCCCGGCGAATATCGGTGATTTCTGCGACCACTTTTCCCAATCTCTTGATCCCTGCACCTTCCCTTCATTTATCCGTAGTTTCCCCCCTCCCCCTTTCCCCCAGGGTCATCCCCCCCCCTCCACCTCGTCATATGTATAGTTGTATATTTACACACATGTGTAATATAGACATATTATATATATTATATATATATATTATATATATATATATGTGTGTGTGTGCATGTCTCATTCACCGCATCCACCTCCCCTTTCCTTCCGACTCGTCACGCCCCCCCCCCCCCCCCCTCCTCGCGCCCCCCCCCGCAGTTTCATGGTCAATCTCCGCTTCGCGCTCCATTGTCCTCTATCCTTCCCGCAATTGTCGTCGCCAGCCCTCATCTCCCTCGGCGTCGGCCGTCTTCCTTTCCGCCCGCCCCCCCCCGCCTACTCTTGTTCCGCCGCCGCCTCGCGCGCACGCCCACCCCTTAAGTTGGGGGGAAACGAATTCCATTGCCGATCCCCTTCTCGCCCTCGCCCCCCCCACCCCCACCCCCCCCCCCCCCGGATCTCATCGCGGGGGCGCCCGCCTCGCCTCCGCCCCCGCGGCGAAGGGCGCGGGGAATAGGGGGGGGGGGGCGGGGGGGGGCGGAAGAGAGACCTGGCGACGAGGCGCCGGATGAGGGGGGGCGGGGACAGCTGCGGGAATGAGAGAGGACCCCGGGGTCCGCGAAGCGAGGGTGGGGGCCGATGTTTGGGGAGGCATCAGGGCGGCGGGCGGGGTGGGGGTGCGAAGGGGCGCGGGGGATGGGTAGTGACCCTGCTGGTGGAGGAGGAAGACGAGAGTGCAGGGCGAGAAGGATGACCTTGGTGGAGGAGGGGGGGGGGGCAGGGCGATGGGGAATATGAGCGGGAGGAGGGCGACGACGTCGCAGTCGTCGTCGACAGGGGCCCTGCGCCAGCGACGCGCCTGGCGAGACTCAGCTGCGCGTGGAGGGTCAGGGCAGCTGCGGGGATAGAGAAAATAAGGAGGGGGATGATGACGTGGACGACGCGGATGATGACCTCGGATGAGGGGGGGTGATAATGACGGTGGCGAGGATGAGGACGACGTTGATGCCTGACGAGGACGACGAAGGAGGGGAGGGGGGGGGAAAACGCGAAGGAGGGGGGGGGGGGGGGGGGGAGGAGGAGGGCCAGGTGATTGGCGAGGAGTGGGATGACCTCGGAGGAGGGCAGGCGACGATGAGGAGGGGGGCCGGGGAGGAGGACGGCGAGGAGGAGGAGGACGGTGAGGAGGAAGACGGGGAGGAAGACGTTGGGGAAGACGACGGCGTCGACTGTCGTCGTCGGCAGGAAGCGGGCGAGACGGCGCAGCGGCTCGCGTGGGAGAAGTTCGCGGACCAGGCCGCGATGGGCATCAGCCAGCTGGACGGCGCGGACCAGGCCGCGATGGGCATCGAGCAGGTGGACGACGCTTCCCGGGCCGCGATGGGCACCAAGCAGGTTGACGACGCGTCCCGGGCCGCGCTCGGCACCAGCCAGTTGGACGACGCCTCGCAGGCAGCGATGGGCATCGACTAGTTGAGCAACGCACCCCAGGCCGCGATGGGCATCCAGCAGGTGGGCACCGCCCCCCAGGCCGCGATGGGCATCAGGCAGGTGGGCGCCGCCACCCAGGCCGCGATGGGCATCCGTTAGCTGAGCGCCACGGGCACGCCGACCACGCCGTCGCGGGGGGGGGCCCTGCCAGCAGACCTCCTGGTCGGCGGCAGCGTGCAGCCCGGCCTCCTGGCTTCGAAATTCATCGCCCTGGCGATGGGGGCCGCGTCGGCCGCGGGCGTGGCGCCCCTGGGCCGCGTGGATGGCCTCGCTGATGAGAAGCTCAACAAAGTAATCGAGGAAGCATGGGGGGCGCGGCAAGTCACGCGCGGCGATCGCTGCCAAGCACGACCGCTACGCTGAGACGAACGAGGGCGAGCAGAAGAAATGCAAGGCGGCCGTTGGCAACGCGCGCAAGGGTGACTGCATCCTCGAGCGGGTTGACAGGGGGCGGGCGGTCTGCAATGAGAAGCGCCAGAGAAGCGCAAGACCAGCGCGGAGTGCCGCCTGGACTGGGGCGCGCACGAGCCGTTCGAAGTCATTCGCGGCAAGGGGTCGGGGGTTGGCATCGCGGAGACGGGCGGTGGCTGCTTTGAACATCGCGCTGGCTTGCCAGAAGCTCGGGCACCCAGGGTTTCAATGGCGCTGCTTCTCCAAGCGCTCCGGGCACCTCTGCTGCAAGTCGGGCTTCAAGGGCAAGTTCGAGACGGCGTGGATTCAATGTCTGGAGGAGAGCGGCGCGCGCGACGACCTGGTGGCGGAGTTCTTGAACGGCTTCGCGGGCGACGGCAACGGGCGCAGCGCGCTCGCGCCGAGCGTCGCCGGCGAGTCCGCGGGCGCCCAGAGGGGGGGCGCCATCGGCGAGAAGGAAGCGGCCGCGAAGGCGGCGGCGCCGCCGCGCGTTGAGGTTGAGGTTCAGGAGGCGGCCGCCACGGCGGCTACCCAGGAGGCCGCCATGGAGAAGCTCAAGGACGCAGTCGACGCCAGGCGCGCTGCACGGGGCGGGCGCGGTCGCAAGCGGGCGACGGGGGCCAGGCCAGAAGCGGGAGCTAGACCCGGAGCATATCAAGAAGGATGCGAAGAAGAAGGTGGGCTAGTTCCGCGCGCTGACTGGCGCGCGCGGCCGGGCGCTGACGTCGGGCAAGATGGTCATCTCGAACGTCAAGCGCGCTGGTAGGTCCGGGTTGCACATGGCCCGGGAGTTCGCCAGCCTCTACAGTGCCATCAAAGATGCTGAGCAAGCGAGCGTCGACAACCCGCCCCCGCTGCAGCTGGCCGCGCCTTAGTTCGACGCTACGAGGGGCGAGTTTGAGCAGGCCGAGTTCGACGGGCACGTGGGGCCCGCCCTGTCGGGGGCGCAGGCGATCGGGGGCACGCGCGCGCTCCTGGCGCCGAAGCTGCGCGGCCAGTAGGTCGGGCGCGCTGCCGAGTGCAGGGCATGACGCGGCAAAAGCTGATGGCTACAGCAATCGGGGACGCGGCTGTCGAGCCGCAGACCGCGGTGAAACCGCGGCCAGGTGTTTACATTGAGAATGTAGGGATCAAGGAAGGACGGGGGGGCGAGGAGGAGCTGGAGGAAGAGGAGGAGGTGGTTGTGACGAGGAGAGGGGGGGGAGTGAATAAAGGAGGGGGAACTCCACGCGATGTGACGGGGCTCTCGCCGGCGACTGCTGCTCATCGCTGGCAGGTCGGCGCGCGAAACTCCGGTTCGGGGGGCGGGGGGATAGCGGGGGCCCGCCAGACCAAAATCGGCCCGAGAAGGCCGGTGAGATCCCGGTGAGGTTGCGATGAGATTTGGTGAGATACGCAGGATGTACCAGGCACTACAGCAAAATATTCGCGATGATACTCCGATGAAATCCCGATGAGATCCGATGGCGCTCCAGATTCGGCCACGCGCTGTTTTGGTCGGGTCTGGCCCCCTCCCCCCCCCGACCCCTCCCCGATGGCAGAGCGCGGCTCGCGCCTCTTCCTGTTCGCGGGTGAGATGCCGGCGTGGCCAGTTTGTTGATCGGGAGCGTCGGGGGTGGATCTGGCTCGTGTCCGACGGCCTTCGCGGCCAGCGGCTGATGGGCCCGACGGCCCCGCGCCCCTTCGAGCTTGTCGCGGTGGCCATTTTGGCGCTCGGGATCGTCGCGGATGAATTCAGCGCGTGCCCGGCGGTCTTCGAGGCCAAGGGTTCGCGGTATCGACGGCCCCGCACCCTCTCGCGTTTGTCGCGCTGGCACCTCGGCGAGGCGCAGCTGTCCGTAGCCTGTGCGGCTCCAGGGTGCGCCTCTAATTTGGACAAGCGGGTCATCGGAACTCTAGCCCGCCTTCGCAAACATGGATCGACAATCTCGGGGCGAAGATTGGGGCAGAGATTGGCATGCGCAACGATTGAGGGCAGCAGGACAAGAACAGGCCGGGGGCGATTTGCTCAAATACTTCCTTGCAATGTACGCGTCTTCCAAACAAGTGGCAGCTACAGATGCAGGCGTCAGAACTAGGTTCGCGCGCGGGGCTGGGTGTGAACGCGGCGCGCGCGACCATGCCATGCGCCCCAAAAGCGGAACAGGGAACTTCCATGAACACATGGACAATGCGATCCCCAGCAAACAAGAAAACGAATGTTATTGGATGGAGTTCCAGTTTATATCGAGGGCGTCGGTCGGACGACAAAACGCACCCCCACGTTGCCAGTGCATGAGTCGTTGCAGCATGAAAGTGAGAATGCACCGTCTCTGGCACCCGGAGTCGTGGAAAACGACGATGGGTTTCAAGAGTGGATTGACACTTATCAATGGCACCTTGGAGTCCGCGCGCGCCAGGAACAGCCGGTCCCGCGCGCGCCGCGCGCCGGCGGGATCCGATGTACCAGGAGCGATCGAACTGGAAGGGCAGATTCGTTGTTCGGTATGCTCTTCCATCTTCTGCCGCAGTCACAGAGGCTTTCTGTCGCATGTTTGGGGAAGTCCGAGTCCTGTCGGTGCGGTCGTCGAGGATGGTGTACGCATTGCCCCATAATGCTAGCGATTTCGTGGTCCGTGCGCGAGATTGTTCAAGGCCGATATCCGTCAATTCAGCATGATGGCTCACCGTGGCCCCCTGGTGATTGGAGGGGGGACTTTGCAGGTCGGCCTCTCAGGAAGGGCGTGCTTATTTGGATCCAAGGCGGTTTAATGGGAAAAGCTGCGACGTTCGGCCTGCGAAGGCTGGGTCGTGCATTTCATCCGCGATTCATGTGCTGCGCGCATTTAGAAAACATGCATGCGCATGATCCTGTGGTTCTCGATGGGGACCTCTGGGGCCAGACATTCGAACTGCATGAGGCAATGCCAGCAGCTCGAGCACGTAGCATTGGTATCGACTGAAGCAGACAGGCGCAATATTTACGCGGAAAGGGGGGCGGCTGGGTTGGGGCAAGCGGGAAAAACGGCATCCGAGGGCGAGCTCTCATGAGGGACGTGCCTACGCTGGGCATGAAGGCTGGTGATCGAGTGACCCCGCCCCAACAATTGTGCGACGTCGGCGACTTCTCAGTTGCCGCGCTGCCTCGTCTCGTTAGGTGTTGGCGATCGAACTGGCATGGCCAGGCGCGCATGGACCCCGTGCTCAATCGAAACCATATGTTCTCACCGGATCTGTATGCATCCCCGGTGCGCTCGCCTGAGTCGTATTTCACATTGTGCATCTAGGTATCCACTCCCGCTGTATTGCTGCTATAGTGTGGGCGCTGATTGATGCAGACGTGTTCGGGGTCATCGGGCCTGAAGATGTTTCGGCCCCCCAGTTCTGGAATGACTTTCGCGCATTCTACGTGATTGGCGCGACGACAGCGACGTGCCCCAAAACTACAGGGGCCAAGACCTAAGTCCAAGCATGATCGGCTCGCGTGAGTACCCGATGCCCAAAGCAATGAGTTCCGAAACCAGCGCTCTGCCCCCGTGGGCTTTTCGGTTCTGTCAGTTGTCTGGCGATCGCATGAGGCGTGGAGTCGCTCACTGAAGCATGCAGGAGCCTCCTGGCATTCATGCGAATATTGAAAGCAGCGCCCGTCCTAATCGATAGCGACTGCGACCTTGATGCTCGACTTGCGCACCCAGCGCGTCTCTTTCGTGGGCGAGGCAGAGTCCCCACAGTTATATATGAGTCATTTCTCAGTTCACCTCGCGTGGCGCTCTGTGGAGCACGGGAATCCGTTGGCGAGTGCGACGTGACTGGATGAAGCATTTAATTTGCCGGCAGCCGTGGCGGTACCGAGCGTGCACAGGGCTTCGTGGGAACGGAGGCTGTTCGAACGCGTGTCTCTGCAGGGGGGGTGGCGGTTGGCCATCGACGGTTTTTTGCACGGCCGCAGCTCGTCGCCAGACCGCCGCCCTCGCACGGGGCACTTCCGGCCCCGAAGCGATCGAAGCACAACCCCCTCGCCCTCGTGCGTTCCCGACCCTTCGACGCTGGATCCACAATGCGCTTTCGCGCTTACTCCGCCGACCACAAATCAAGCGCGCGAGCCGAGTAAGGGGCTTGCCGAGCAGGACTTGAAACCTCCGTGCAGGAACTGGCACTAGGCCGCCAGCGCTCAGGAGGCCTCGACAGACGCCCGCCGTGCTCGGGAGCGCCACCCGCCCCGCACCCCCCACCCAGAGGTTTTCCTTCTGACGCGTAGAAGTCGCGCGTTGGGAAGCGGCATCAAGAATCTCGGGAGTTGCAGCTCGCGGATTGATGGGGCGGGCGTAGACAGAGTCAGCGTGGCGCACCTGCTCGAGGTGCGGGCTTCCCTGAAGCCCGCCACCGCAACTGTAGACGCCCCCGCCCCCCCCCCTCATGTCTTCCAATCCCTGCGCCGAGCGATGCCCATTCGACCGCGACCCAAATGATGCCTCTTCCCGAATGGGGTTCGGACGGCCAGAGGGAGGATAGGGGTCGTCTACAGTTTCAGCGGTGGCTTTCAATGCGGCTACAGCTACACCGCGCGTGCATGCCACCTCGCTGAGATAGCCCCCCCCCCCCCCCCCCCCCCCCCCCCCCTGGCATTTGCACAGCGCCGTGAAGCTCAGCTTAGGCTAGCTCACTTTGCCAAAGCCCGATGAATACTGGTGGCTTCGCGCGATCATTTATCCGCAAAACGCGCCCCGTGCCTGCGAGCCGCCAGCGGCCGCTTCACTGTCAGGCGCCAGGCTCGAGGCCATGACTGGCGTCTTTCGAGGAGTGGGCGACGGCGAGGATGAGGCGCCAGATGAGTGCCCGATGAGTTCCCGCGGCGGAACCGATGATTTCCGATGAGTGCCCAATGAGTTTCGGTGAGTTGCCGGTTCGGTCGCGAAGGACCTTCTTCCCGCGGGGGAAGGGGGGGGAGTAATGCGAAAATCAGACGGGCCCCGCGCGTCTCTGCGCCCTCGCGCCGCCCCCCTGGGTGGGAGTGGCCCCCCCGCCCCATGCCGCGAGCTGATCTATTGGAAATCATCGGTGACTCTTCTGGGCCCGACTGGCTTGCAAACTGGCCCCCCCCCCGCCGTTTCGCCGCTTATGGGCAGGAACGCGCTCTCGCATCTGCGCCGGAAGTATTCTTGCTAGCGGATCCAGGCGCGCTGACGCACCGAGGCCTCGCAATGTTCAGCGCAGAGCATGCGCGTGCAACGCCGCCACAAGCCGAAAATGAACTGACTCCTTCTCCTCCTCCTCCTCTGGGCCAGCACCGACGAGGGCGATGGCGCCGAGCCGCAGTTAACGAGCCTGCTGGCGGCGAAGGAGACGAGATGTTTCAGCGCATGTGGGCCCGATAGCGCAGCGGAAACGTTCGCGGCGACGCTGGCGGTGGAGGGCCCGGGGGCGCTTTCGCCAATGGCCATGCGGGTAGGAATCGTGACCGACTGCTGACGTTCCTCGACGCGGCGAGAGCGCACTTGCTTTCCGAACTGAACGGGGCCCGTCTACCTGAAAGCGCTGGCAGATGACCGGGACCTCATATGATGACGAGTGCTGGCTGCTGCGGAAGGCTACGCACGGGCTACGCGTTGCTGGATCAGCGTTGATATGAAGGCGGGGGGCATCATGGCGAGGCTTCTGAATGCGAAGCAGGGCGAGCTCTTGCCATGAATGTACGCGGTGGGCGAGCTGGTCGCATGGAGGCATGCCGACGATTTCGCGGAGCTCGGCGATTGGAAGGAGTCGTTGGAGTCCACGGCCGGCGCATGAGAGCATGCCGTCGCGAAGGTCCGAGGAGTACGAGGTCCCGATTCATCTTGCGGGAACCTCGAAGAGATCGCGGCGCCCAACAGGATCGCGAGGTTGGTCAGGGCCACCAGCGTGGACTACGAGAAGATAGACGATGAGGCGGGCCCGATGCGCGCGGAGATCATCCCGGCACTGCTGTGTTTACAGGGCCGAGGCAGCTGAGGGCATCAGGTGGTGGCATCGCTTGGAGTGCGGCGACAGGAGATGGACGGAGATGAGCTTCAAGGCAGAGACCGATCCATGTACCGATCAATCAGCATGCGCATCCAGTGCCTGGTTCAAGGTCGACTTGATATACCGCGCGCGGCGATGGGGGCAGCACGAGCGATGCAGTGGCCGAAAGTTGGCGGATTGCAGGCCGCGAAGCGCATCGGCCGCTACCTCATTGGCAAAGCGAAGCTGTTGGCGAAGTGCGCGCAGCAGGCAGATCGACGAGTGGCCTTCTGCACCGATCGTGAATTAGTTGGCTGTGTACGGACGAGGAAGTGGACATTATCATGCGCGGCGCGGATCGGTCAAACGTGGATTCGGGGCAATTCGACGACCCAAGGCTTCAATTCGTTGCCCGCGGTAGAAGTGAAGTTTCATGCGCTGACGACGGGGGCCAACATCGGTCTTGGGCTGAAGATTCTCGCCCGCGACGCGGGCGCGGACCTCGAAGTGATTTTAATGTGCGACGTGGCGGCGGGCAAAGGCATTGCTGGGCGTCGTGGTGTGGGTAGGGCGCGTTTGCCATTTGCGCGCGCCCCTCCTTTGGCTGCAGACGGCTGCGCAGCGGGAGAAGCTGAGAGCGACCATGACGCCGGCATTGAGATACTGGGCGGCATCGGAGCCAAGCACTTCAGAGGTCCCTCCCTTCCTGGGGAACTTCTTCAAGATGATGGGTTTCGCACCCGTCGTGGACGCCCGTCGCGAGCGCTTGAGCGATGGCTATGAGACACCTGGCCGCCGTAGACCGTTCGGGTTCTCTGTTTTCCTTTGAATTTGGTTCTGGAATCTTGACGCGAACTGGTTCGCATCGCTCCGCTGAGTTTGAGCCGCCCGAAGAGGCGGCGACTGAATCGTTGCGACCGACCACGCGGAAGACGCGAACATGCAGCCCCATAAGGAGAGAGAAGGATGAGATACGGGCCGTATGGCATTGACGTTCCTGGCTGGACGCGCGCCTGCAAGGGGGGCGCGCGGTGTATCAGTCCTTCCGTGCGCCGGGGGCGGGGGGAGATCGACGTCGAGGTTTTCGCTTTTCTCGGCGAGGACCATCGAGGAGCATTTTGGGCCACCTTGCGGGCAAATGCATTCACAATATCAACGAATACGCGGGGAAGGGGCGTCCTAGCGATGTCGAGAGGAGGAGGACAGGATGCCCATTCCAGCGGGCGCGGTCTGCGTTCTGGGACGATGGGAGGAGGAGGCAATGCTTGTAGGGTAACAGCAAAACGTGAACAGCCCAATCGCTGGAAAGAGCAAACGTACGATCCGAACTTCTTTCGAAGGGGGGTCGTGAAGAGTTTTTGTTGATGGATCAAGCGCACCAACCGAGCGTATTGGGATTCAGCCCTGGAAACAGCGTTGCCCCCGTAGCGACGTCCAACCAATTCCTCCTGGGCAGCACTCGGGGAGGATGGGTTCACTGGAGGCAAGCATGTCTGGAGGCAGTTCATGCCGCTTCAATGGACGCCATCGTCTTGCCTTCAATGAGTTTATCGATGCCGATTTCGCCATGGGCCCTTCCTTATGGGCAACGTTGAAAGGGGGGATGGGCGCAGCGGGGCAACGCTGATCTTCGAGGGTTGCGTTTTTTTTCCTTTTAAATATATATATTTATAAATATAATGTTTGTGGCTTCCTGGGAGTCGCTCAGGTCCGGGATGCGCTCCAGCAGCTGCGCATCGCCGGGGGGCGTTTGGTGGTGCGTGGATCTTCCGAGAGACAGTCGGCGATTATGGGTTCAGCGGGGCAACGTTAATGGTTTCGAGGCTTGCGGTTTGTTTTGCAGTTTCGCCGTTTCTTGGACGTTGTCCAGGTTCGGGGTGCGTTCCGGCAGCTGCGCCTCGCCGAGGAGCGTTGTTGGTGGTGCGTGGATCGTCCGAGGGACCGCCGGAGACCAGATTTTTCGACCCAAAAGCCAGTCGACGAGGATCATCCTGGGGCAACGTTATCTAGGCAGGAGGGGACGAACACACGCACACACACACACATACATACATACATACATACATACATACATACATACATACATACATACATACATACATGCATGCATGCATGCATGCATGCATGCATGCATGCATGCATGCATGCATGCATGCATACATACATACATACATACATACATACATACATACATACATACGTACATACATACATACATACATACATACATACACACACAAACACACATACACACATACACACATACACACATACGCACACAGAAATAATTCATCGTCGGCTACGAGGAAATACGGAAACTATGGGAAGTGGGGGGGGAAGATGAAAGCCCAGAACATGTGAGAAAATATTGGGAATCATGGGATTTGCATATATTTATTTGCGTGTCCCAGGGCCACCCTCTCGGGGGTGGACAGATTTCCTACCCTGACACGTCGATTAAGGAATTTGCCGTTTTCGGTTCGCGAGAGGGCGTTCCGGCCGTCATTTTTGCGGGTCCAGATACGTGGGTTCCGGCCCCAGGCCGTTTTCACTAAAGGGAGGTTTACTGAAGGGAGGTTTGTCCACCGCCGACTCTCCGTCCTCTGAGTTTGGAAGACGAAAGCCCAGAACATGTGAGAAAATATGGGGAATCCTGGGATTTGTCTCCATTTATTGGTGTAGCCCAGGGCCCCTCTCAGTCCTCTGGGGGGGGGGAGGAATGGGCGCAGCGGAGGGATGCCGACCCCCAAGCGCCAGTTGGTCGCCGCTGGGGGGCCCCACGACCCGCCCCGCCCGTGACCCTGCGGGTTTGGTGCGTCAGGGGCCCATCGCCGTCGTCGTCGCCGTCGTCCTCGTCCTCGCTTCGTCGTCGTCGTCCTCGTCGTCCTCGTCGTCCTCGTCGTCGTCGCCGCCGTCGTCGTCGTAGTCATCGTCGTCGTCGTCGCGCTGGCGGGCGAGGCCCGTGGCGGGCGAGGCCCGTGGCCCTTCCTCCCTTTCGGGGGTGGACAGAACCCCCACCCTGACACGTCGATTAGTGAATTGTCCGGTTTCGGTTCTCGAGAGGGCGCCGCGGCCCTTTTTTCTCCAGGCTTGCGCCCGCCAGGTTTGGGCCCGAGGTCGTTTTCGCTAAGTCACGTTTTACAAAAAGGGGGGTCTGTCCATCCCTGATCCTTCCGAGCCGATCCCTCTATAGCGTTGCTTCTCAATTCCCTCCTGGTTCCGGCTTGGGTGAGATGCCCAGACGTGGCCGTTTCTGTCTCAAGTTTTCGCTCCTGGAGCCGGTGTCGGGCCTCGGGACGGTCAAACAAACATTCGGGTAGTCAAAGCCGGCCTGAGGGAAGGGGTAGGGTGGTATGGCGGCCACGCATCGACATAATCGAAAGACCGTGTTCTACCGCGGTTGGCGGAAAACCGGAGGGGGTCACTACCTGTTCGAATCTCTCCCCCCCCTCCGGAAAACCGGGGGGTCATTACCGGTTCGAACTCCCCCCCCCCCCCCCTCAGTCCATCATGAAAAGGGGGGGGGTCACTACCGGTTCGACCCCCCCCCCCCTCGAAAACCGGGGGGGGTCCTTACCGGTTCGAACCCCCCCCTTCCCCCTCGAAAACCAGGGAGGGGTGCGGACAGTGGTGGGGACGGTGGTGGTGGGGACAGCGGGACAGTGGTGGGGACAGTGGGACAGTGGTGGGGGCGGTAGTGGTGGGGACAGTGGTGAAGGCGGTGGTGAGGACAGTGGTGGGACAGTAGCACAGTAGGGAAAGTGGTGGGGACAGTGATGGGGACAGTAGGGACGCTGGGACAGCACAGTGGGACAGCGGCGGGGACAGTGGGACAGTAGTGGGTGCAGTGGGGACAGTGGGACAGTGGTGGGGACCGTGGGGAAAGTGGGGAGAGTGGGACCGTGGTGGGACAATGGTGGGGAGAGTGGGGACATTGACACACTGGTCGGGGCACTGGTGGGGACAGCGGGGACAATGGTGGGAACAGTGGGGACAGTGGGACAGTGGTGGGGCTGGTTGTGGTGGGGACAGTGGTGTGCGTTCTCGCTGGTCATTGGTGCACCAGTGGCTCTGGCATGCGAGGAAGCAGGAGGAGGTAGAAAGTGCTAGGAGGAGGCAGGAGGAGGTGCGAAGTTAGAGGAGCAGGACGCAGTATGAGGGAGGAGCCAGGGTCAGGCAATAGCATACAGGAGGAACATTCGAGGGAACAGGAAGTACTTAGGAGGAGGTGAGAGGAGGAACACAACACGCTGTCAGCATCCCGAATCGGCGCTGAGGAAGAGGAGGATGACGGCAGGAGTCATCCATAAAATTCCGTTGTAATTTTGTTCGTTGTGGGAGCGTCGAGGGGGTTTCTTCGGATCATATTGGAGCTCTCTTGGACAATTTGGAGACCTTGGAGGCATTTGTGGGGCCCTTTTGGGGTGTCTCTTTCGGCCCTCTAAGGGCCCTCTTGGGCGCCTTTTGGATACCTATTTTGGGCCTTAGGGTCCTTTGGGGACCACCTTGGATGCCATCGCTCAAAGAAGGGAGGGTAATAGTTACCCCCCGCACCCCATGCGGATGATGCAAACTCGCCTCTTTGAGCTCTCTTGGGTTGCTCTTGGGGCCCTCTTGGGCGCTCTTGGGGTCGTTTTTGGGCCCTCTTGGGCCCCTCCTCGAGCTCCCTTGGCCCATCTTGCAGCCGTCTTGAGGCCTCCAAAGCCAACTGGAAGATAATAGGCGAAAGGTTTTGGAAGGATTCGGGCCTCTCGGATGGGAGGACTCTTTGGTATGTTCCGTAGCCACGTGGAGCCGACTTGGAGCGTTTTTGGAGCGTTCTTGGAGGCTCCTGTACGCATGTTGGAGGCTATATTGAACCATCTTGGGATTACCGCAGTGACCTTGCAGGCCATCTTGGGCTATCTGGGACCTTCTTGGCGCCATCTTGAGCCATCTTGGACGCTCCAAGCCCTCGTGGATCGCGCCCTCCAAACCCAGGGATAGGGGGTGGGGGAACCGCCTCCCCGAAGCCGAAGAAGGGGCTTAGCAGAACGAGCTGGCTGGGCCACTCACGCCCTGAAGGGCTGGTGGCATTTGGCTCTTCATAGCCTGTAATCGTTCTTGCGAAGACCTCCCAACCTGCACTGCCCCCCACTCCTTCCGCCCGACCCGAGCCTCGCCTCGTCGTCGGCGCCCTTTTTGAGACATGCTGCGAGGCGCCCCTCTGCCTGCAGCGTAGGGGCAGAGCCTGCCCTCGACAGCGGCTGCGAGTCGAGGAGACCGCGTCTGTGCCCCAGAGGCGGGGGCCGACACGAACCCGAGCCTCGGGCCCAGCCGCCTCATCGTCCTCTTCATTCTTTTTCTCCTCCTCCTCCTCCTCCTCCTCCTCCTCCTCCTCCTCCTCCTCCTCCTCCTCCGTGGTATCGCCCGGACGTGTGCATGCTTCCCTGCGAGGACCAGCGAGGATCATTGACGTAAATTGTTGGCGTTCCGCGCTGATTTCTTGGATCTGCGTTGGGACTGGCGGCGCCTCCAGCGTGGCGCGCTCGGGTCGGAGCCAAGAAATCCGCGCGGACCTCCAAAAGTTCATGCCCATGTGCTTGTGGTGTCTCTGTGTTGATCATCCTTCAACAAAAATACACGCACGACATCGAAACACACACGGGCCATGGACGTCCGATCGATGGTCAGCCTCAGGCGCTGCGCTCATGGGTCCCCAGGGGGCGCCTCCACGGCTGCATGCGCTCGGGGGAGGTGGCCCCTGCTTCCGGGCAGTGCGGCCCTGGCCCGAGAGCAGGGGTCGCCAGTGAAGTTGCCGCTTTCCACTTTTGGCATCGCTCGGACGTGCTTATGTTATCTTCGGCGAGGACCATCGAGGAGCATCTCGGATTACCTGGCGAACAATAAACGCGCACGAAGCCCAAGCATGCAGAGAGAGTGGGTGTCCGAGCGACGGCAGGACAAATAAGCGCCATTCGGAGTTCCGCAGGTTTCAGCAAAGCCCCGCAGGTTCTAATCCGCCCCGAGCTAGGTAGGCACGCGAGCTCCACGGGCCCAACTCAGAGCTCCCAGGTTCAGCAAAGCCTGCAGGCTCCAATCCACGCCGAGGTTCAGTGGGCGCGCGAACTCCACGAGCCCGATCCCTCAGGTGCTGCTGGCGCTGGTGGCGCACCTCCAGGGGCAGGGCCGCGCCTCCGCGGCCGCGGGTGCCCTCTGGGAGTGGAGCCCCCGCCGCCCGCCGCCCGCCGCCGCTGGAGACCTCTGGCAGCGCCTCCTCCGAGGGCGCCCTCGGGGGCGCGAAGTGCCTCGCGCCTCGCGGTTAGACCTCTGGCAGGGCCTCCTCCAAGGGCGCCCTCGGGGGCGCGAAGTGCTTCGCGCTTCGCGGTTAGACCTCTGGCAGGGCCTCCTCCGAGGGCGCCCTCGGGGGCGCGAAGTGCTTCGCGCGTCGCGGCTCGGCTCCGACTCCCTCCCTCGCCCCCCGCTCCTCCCCCTGGGGGGGCGGCGCGGCGTGAGGCGCGCGGCGCCCCTGCTTGAGGAGGAGGAGGAGGAGGAGGAGGAGGAGGAGGAGGAGGAGGAGGAGGAGGAGGATAGGAGGAGGATAGGAGGAGGATAGGAGGAGGATAGGAGGAGGAGGTTCTCAGGGGCTACGTCATGGGGGGGGGGAACGGCTGTCCAGCCTCGGGCCGCGCTCTGGCGGCTGCGCCTCACCAAGAGAGGCGTCCGGGTGTGCCGGGTCGTGCCAGACGGCCGCCAGAGACCCGAGGCATGACCCGAAAGCCAGTCGAAGAGGAGCACTTTGAGGGGATTGGCTCAAGGGGGAACGCATCGAACCCCAGGTACCCATACCTCTACCGTTTCCTCGTTTTCCCCTTTTGGGGCCTCCTGGGGGGCCCTCGTCGCCACCGCTGGATGCGCCTCGAAACCCTGGTCAGAACGCACCCCAGGAGAGGTCCGGGGAGTAGCGGTATCGGTACCTTTGGGTTTCCCCTCAAGTGCCCATGCATCGCCGATATGGGCTTCATAGCTCATCCCGCCCAGGAGATTCCAGGTCCATGTCTCTCCCCCTGAGCCAGTGTCCCCGACCGTTTCCATTCATTTTCGTCGGTGGCGCGCTCAAGGGGTCCCGGGGTCGCCATGCAGCAGAAGGGTCTTGAAGGAGATGGGTCCGTATGTCGTACGTTCATAGTTTGTAGCCCCTCGGGGCCCTCCACGGCCCCCAGGGCCTTCAGAAACGACGCACGATAAAGAGCTGGTCCCATGGGTAGGCCCCCAGGTCCAGGACCCGTCTCCTTCAGGACCCGCTACCTTCGCAGCGAACGAGGGGGTGGCGCGAGGAGGTGGCGCTCCCTCCCCCGCATTCTTCCGGACCTTCCGCTTCAACCTGGCGCCCCTTCTTCGGTGTGATCTGCGTGTTTTTTGTAAGCTGCGTGAGGGTTCCATGCGTTTCGATGAATTCTTCCGCGCCTTCCGCGGAGGTCGGAAGGCGTGGAAGGTGGAGGCCGAGGGGGGGACCCCCCTTCTGAGCAGGCCACCTCCCTCGCGCCACGCCACGTGCCCCACCGCCGTCTTCGGGGGACCTCCGAAGTGCCTGCTGAGAACCTTGAGGCTCGGAGGGTGGGAGGTGGAGGAGGAGGAGGAGGAAGAGGAGGAGGAGGAAGAAGACGAATAATAATAATAATAGTAATAATAATAATAAGAAGAAGAAGAAGACGAATAATAATAATAATAATAAGAATAATAATAAGAATAATAATAATACTACTAATAGTAATAATAATAATAATACTAATATTAATAATAATAATACTAATAATAATAATAATAATAATAAGAAGAAGAAGAAGAAGAAGAAGAAGAAGAGGAGGAGGAGGAGGAGGAGGAGGTGCCGCTTCCGCTGCCCTGGCCTGGTTGGCCTTCTGGAGCGCCCAGCTCGGGGGGAGCACGTCGCCACGGCTGGCTTCGCCTCGAAATCCCAGCCAGTTCGCACCATTGGGGGGAGGTCCGGGGGCGTACCAGCTGTCCCTCCCGAGGAGCTCCGAAGGCCTCCAGAGGCCTTCGAGCCATCATGGATCATGGAGGCGGTGGTCGTCGTCGTCGTCGTCGTAGTCGTCGTCGGCGCAGGTCGTCGTCCTGCTCCCTCGTCCCCCGTCTCCCCTCCTGCTCCTCGGGGGCAACCGTAGAGGGTGATCGGCGCAGGGGGAGAGCGCACGAATGCCTCCAGCGTCCATGGATCGCCGATAGGGGGCCCGATTCGGGCCCCCTATCGGCGATCGATCGCCCTCGAGGGGACCTGCAGATTCGATCGCCCTCCCTATTCGATCCTCCGCTCGGGGACGTGCAGATTCGCCATCGAGGGCCTCTCGCCGATGTATCGCCCGGAGTCCCCAGACCCCCTCGCGTCGCTTGGCATCGCTCGGACGTGTGCATTTTTCCTTCGGCGAGGACCATCGAGGAGCACCCTTGATCATTTCGCGAAAGAACCACGCACGAAACAGAAAAAAGCACAGGAACTGGACGTCCGAGCGATGACCAGGTCGTGAAAACATCGCGACGGGAGGTGCCGCTATTTTCGGCCTCTGGGGGCCCTTACCGGAGCTCAGGATCGTCAAACAATGATTCAGAATGAAAAATCGGTCCCGGGGAATGGGTCGAGACCTTTGGGGGTCGACATTATGACATTTCATGACGTCGGGGGTCTGGGGAGCCAGTCTTCCCTTACTTATCGTTGACCCTCAGCTCCTTTCTCCTCCACTCCCCGCACGCGGGGGCGCGCCGTCGTCGCCGTCGCCGTCGCCGCCGTTGGAGGAGGACAGGCAACGGCGATGACGCCAGGGAACTGTTCGGAGTGTCCTGTCGCACCGTTCGACTGGGTATTCTCCTCTTCGGGTTGGGCGGGGGGGCAGCAGGGGGGTAGTTCATCAACGAGGAGACGCAAACCTGTTCCTGTTGTGTTTTTTTCCAAGATCCGTGGAGCTGCTGCCCACGCGCCAGATCCACGGATCCATACTCCATGCCAGCGCGTGCCGAGAAAGGGGAGACCACACCACCAGGGGCTGACCGCCCTGGGCTCCTCGCGCTGGCGGTGGCGGCGTCGCTCTTTTCTTGTACCCCTGGGGGGGGGGGCTGCGGGTAGTGCAGCATCGGTGAAGTCGAGCTCGCGTGTGCGGCGGTCGCTTGTTCTAAATTTTTGTTCATTCAGACCACGCGGTCCCCTCGCGCGCGCATGTCGACGTCATTCGATTCGATTGCCATGTGCATGTCAAATAATTCCAGGCGGACCCCGTGGCCGCCGACGTCGAGGAGCACCCAGACCTAGCCTCCCCTCCACCTCCACCTTCCATACCTTCCGACCTCCGCAGAAGGCGCGGAAGAAGTCATCGAAATTTATTGAACATTTACATAATTCGAGGCAGCTGACCTATATCACTTCGACAAAAGGGGCGGAAGATCAAGGCGGATGGTCCAGGAGAGTAAGGAGGAAGGAGGGTTCGAGCTTCTGGATTCGGGAATGTCGTTTGCCTTCTTTCGTCTTCGGGGACCTTTTCCCGGCCCTGGGAAAGTCAAAAACGGTTGGAAAGTACAGATGGACTTTGGGAGGTCTCCGGGGGCTCCGGTTTTGAGCGGAGTTGCTCTCGTCTTGACAGGTGTTTTCGGGGCCAGCCAGTTCAGACCCCCCGGCCGCCTCCAACCGTTCCCCATCGTTCTGCCCCCCCCCCTCCACCCAAGGCCTTGGCATCGCTCGGACGTGTACATTTTTCCTTCGGCGAGGACCATCGAGGAGCATCCTTGACCATTTGGCGAAAAACCCACGCACGAAACTGGAAAAACAAGTGAAATGGACTGGACGTCCGAGCGATGGCCAGTTCCTTCCTGTCCGACTCTCGGAGCCGCGCCCACGCGTGAGCAGGCGAATTTTCCAGAAGCGCGCCAGCGCGCATCTCCAGAACGACGGCGCGGACGATGACGCCGTCGTCGTCGCCGTCAATGAGAGAGGAGGGACGAGGGAAGAGGGAGGGAGGAGGGAGGACAAGGAGGAGGAGGAGGATAAGGAGGAGGAGGAGTGTCACATTTACCCTTCGTCCCTTAGGAGCATGCTGGACGTGCTCGCCATTGGCATGATCGTGGCGATAGTCAGCCTGCCCCCGCGGTCGGCTAGCCCACCCTCATAGCTCGGCCCCGTCAGCAAGATTTTTGCGACGGACACTTCTTCGGTACTTACCCTTTTCTTCGGTACCTTTTTCTCCTCCTCCTACTTCTCCCTCCTCCTACCCCTCCTCCTCCTTCTCCTCCTCCTCCTCCTCCTCCTCCTCCTCCTCCCCCATCCCTCCTGCTTGTCCCTTGCACCCCTGCCACGCTTTTGAAGCCCCATTGGTGCTCCACAAAGGCCAGCATGAAAAAGAAGACATCCATCCCCAGTGTCCCTCCGCCGCCATTATCCCCCCTCCTCGTCTTCGAGATTCGAGGGTTCAGGCTTTTTGGAGTTAACTGCCCTGTCTGTTTCCTTCCCAGGCCTCAGGAGCCACCACGAGGCCACCAGCGGCGCCCTCTAGAGAGGACCTCCGCCGTCCATGGAGACGTCCACAGAACTCCAGACGACTCCTTGCACCCCCTCCCTCTCCTTGCCCTTCCTTGCACCTCCACCTCCTTGCACCTCCTTGCACCTCCTCCTCACCCCTCTTCCCGCGCGAGCGCACGCGCGCTGGGTATTTGTCGCCCCGCTTCGAGCCCGGCTGGAGGCTTTTCGCACAAAGACGAGGCCGGGTCGGACCGTGCAAGGACGAATAGAAATCCGTTCCAGAGCCTTCTGGGGCGCTCTCAGAGCGTTCCGGAACGCTCCGAGGAGGCTGCGGCGCCCGAGGCACCCCCCAGAGCCGCGATGTTTCAGAATGTCTCGATGAATCTTCACCGGAATGTATCCTTGTCCTGGCTTCGTCTTATCGGGAGCCCCTGGCAAAGCAAGCTATCTTTTAGTGTGCACGAGACCAGTTAGATCGCAACGGGTTCCTCCCGTCAGCATTTGTCGGGGGCCTTGAGACGGGGTTCAACGCAAACGGGGGTCGGTCAGAGTGCTGGATCGTGCAGGATCCTGCAAAGCCAGGGATGCATGGACCCGGTTTTGCGCGCAGGACCCTGTAGGATCTTGCAGGATCCTGTCACGCTTGACTGGCCCGGGTCTGGACAGTCCCGGGTCAGTAGATCACCAAAGCAGGAGCCCTATTTGGCCCCAT
This sequence comes from Prorocentrum cordatum, assembly GCA_963575745.1. Classification (NCBI taxonomy): domain Eukaryota; class Dinophyceae; order Prorocentrales; family Prorocentraceae; genus Prorocentrum; species Prorocentrum cordatum. The sequence continues at coordinate 22,373 of CAUYUJ010010680.1, forward strand.
GTGGCGGCCTGTTCGGTTGCCCTGCTGGGCCCCCGCGCGGCGAACCGACCGCGCGCCTGAGTTCGTGGGAGAGCATGGACCCCAGGCTTCCCAGCGGTACACTTCGGCCTCGCGCAGAGTGGGCCAGGAGGATGGGGACGGCTGCTTGGCAGCATGCTGCTCCTTGGAAGGCGCAAGCCTTTTCTGCAGATGCAGGGCCGGCTCCTTCTAAGAAGCAGGGGTGCTTCTAAGAGGCCTCCCCCCCCCCTGTCCCCTGGTGCGCGCCGCCAGCAGTAGATCCCCGAGTTCGGATTTCTCTCTGGCCCCAAGCTTGGCATCGCTCGAACGGTAACGTGTGCATGTTTTCTCGGCGGGAACCATCGAGGGCCATCCTGGACCATCGAGCAGAAAAAACACGCACGAAAACGACAAATGCACGGGAAATGGACTTCAGGCTTTCCGGGCCCCCCTTTGTCCCCTGGTGCGCGCCGCCAGCAGTAGGTCCCCGAATTCGGATTTCTCTTTTGCCCCAGGCTTGGCATCCTGGACCAACCCACAAATGCACGGGAAATAGACGTCCGAGCGACGGCAAGCAGGTGGGGGGCCTGTTCGGTTGCCCTGCCGGGTCCCCGCTCGGCCAGCCGACCGCGCGCCAGAGCTCGTGGGAAAGCATGGACCCCAGGCTGATGGGCGAATTCTCCACCACCACTACCATGTGTAGGACTCGGGAGAAGGAAAGATGAGGAGGTCCTCCTCCTCCTCCTCCTCCTCCTCCTCCTCCTCCTCCTCCTCCCCCTCCTCCTCCCCCTATTCTCCTCCTCCTCCTCCTCCTCCTCCTCCTCCTCCTCCTCCTCCTCCTCCTCCTCCTCCTCCCCCTATTCTCCTCCTCCTGGTCCTCCTCCCTCTGCTGCCGACGGTTGCGGTGGTGGAAGATGAGCCCACCGTAGGCCTACCAGCGGCACGTTCGTGCTCGTGGCCACCGGCGGCCTCTCGTGCCACATCCCCCGGCGGCGCGCACGAGGAGGCGGCACGGGGGGGTGGCCTGTGGCAGTCAGGAGGGGGAAAAGCAGACAGACACCATGAGTCTCGGGCCAGACGAAAGGGGGGGATAGGGAAAGGGGGGATTACGAAATTTGCTGCATGTAGGTGGTTTCGACCCCACCGAGGGTCCCATTCCTCGATACATGGCCGCCTCCGGCGCCGGGAGGCGCCGGGAAAATCAGCTACGTGTGCTGATTCTCAAATCCCTCCTTTGCTATCCCACCCTTTCGCCCTGCCCGAGAGTCGTTGACGTCCAGGAACATATAGGAAAATTTGGGAGGAGAACGGAAATCCAGAAAGTACGAGAAAATATGGGGAATCCCGGGATGTGTCTCTAGTCATTTGTGTGTGTGTGTGTGTGTAAATGTGTGTGTAAGTGTGTGTGTGTGTGTGAGTGTGTGTGTGTGTGTGTGTGTGTGTGTGTCCTGGGGCCTCTTTGTTTTTCCACAGAAGGGAGGGGGGTCTGCTGGAGAGGGGCCTGGCGTCTGCGGGGCCCTTCAGAGAAGCGGGGAGGGACTTCTCAGAGGCTCCCTGCCTTCTCGGAGTGCCCCCAGCCCTCTTGGGAGGTCCACCCCCCTCGCGCCACCCCCCTCTTCGCCCCCCCCCCCCCACTCGCGCTACCCCCCCTTGCCTTTTGCCAGACCTCTGATGATGCATTTCTGTTGGTTGTCCGCGCGTGGCCCCCAATGAATCCCGCAGGTCCCGACCCCTCCTCCAGGGGTAGGTTTTTTTTGTTGTCCGTCCCGTGCAACTTTTGGAGCGCGTCTGAGGGTGCGATGGCGGGCCCTGGCGGCCGAAGGCGAAGAAGCTCAGCCACGCGCGCGCAGAGGGGGGTGGGGGGATGGGGGGGGGGATGGGGGGGGGCTGCTTAGAAGCACCCCTGCTCTCTAGAAGGCGCGGGCCTTCTCTGTAGATGTGGGGTCCGCGCCTTCCAAGCAGCAGCCTCCTCTAAGAAGCCCTCCCCCTCCCCCTGCCCCCCCTATGCCCGCCGCAAAGCAGCGGCGCCGGGATCTCAAACATCAGATCGTCAGAGGTCTGGGCTCGTGCGCGCCGTCGCGCGTCGGCTACCGCGCCGCGTTCCCGGCGGAGGCGGCGGAGCCCTACGCGGTGCTGCAGGAGCCATCAACATCAGCGGAGGAACATGTACTCGTACAACTACCCTTCCCTCGTTTTTCCTTTGTGGGGCCTCCGGGAGGCCCTCGTCGCCACAGCTGGATTCGCCTCGAGAGGTCCAGGGAGTAGCGACATCGAGACTTCTGAGTTTCCCCACAACGGGTGCGGTGACTGCACCGTGTGGTGGGCCAGGGGGGATTCGGGGTGACGAGGGCCTCCGAGGCTCCCAAATTTACCGCCCACCACACCACACCAACCCAACCCTCCCGAAGGCCCCGATTTGCCCTCCACTTCCAGTGGGGAGGGCTCGGGGAACATGGATAGACACACATGAAGCCCGTATCCCCCCCAACCCTAAATTCGGGGTCTTCGGGTTTGATTGGCGTGGTTTGGTAGGTAGTCAAACCTCCATGATCCTCAAACGTGTGGTGGCCCAGTGTGCGTGAACCCATTTTTTTCTGGAGGAGAGAGAATAGACACACAGACACAATGAACCGGCGATTCCAAAGAACATATGGGAGAATATGGGAAGTGAGGGGGAAGACAAGAAACCAGGAAATCTAGAAGCACATGGGGAGTCCTGGGAGTTGTGTGCATCTATTGGTGCCCCCGGGCCTCTTTCAGAACGCGTGGTGGCCCGGTGGGCGTTGACTGGCCCCTCTGTGGAGCTCCGCCGACGGCACGCAGCCTGCGTCGGGGCCGCCGTGGCAGTTCCCTGCGTCGCATGGTGGCGGGCTCCAGTGGCCTAGCACGCGTTGATGCCAACACGCGTCCTGTTTGCATCGAATTTCTCGAGCGCCTCTCTCGTCGAATCTCTCGGCGCCCCCGGGGCCGAAAAGAAGCCGAAGCAACAATTGGCGCGAGTGGCTTAACGCAATTCACTTTTTGTGGGGGGACTCGCTTCGGGCAATGATGGGCCGTCGCCCTCGCGCCCCGGGCGCGGGGGCTTCCCCCCGCGACCGATTCGGCCGAAAGCCAGATGGTGAGAGATCAGGTGGTGACCTGGAATCCCCTCTAAAAGGCGCCGCAGGCTTTGGGGGCACGGGGTCACCGCCGGGCAGCGGGACTCCTGGGCCCATCAGCGTTCGGGGCATCCTCGAAGACCCGCACGAGTCCCCAAACCGTGTGGTGACACCAGATCGCCCGAGACTCACCGCTGGGTGTTGTCACCATCACGTTTGGGGACTAACAAGTTGACGACAACACGCGTCCTGAGGAGCGCGGATCAAAACGTGCGTTCGGTAGCAAGTTATGGGAGCCTCGGGCACCCTGTTTAAATTCCTTCGTTAGCGGCGATCAGCGTCGATTGGCGTCCGGGAGTCGATGGAATAGTGCCGATGTAGCGTCGGTGCTCCTCGATTTAGCGTCGATTTGGCGTCGATGGGCGTCGATTCACAAGAGCCGACAAGATGGTATGGGAGGCTCTCATGAGTCGCCACCGAACGTGCGGTTTGGAGACTGTGCGGTGAGGTCTTTGGCGTTTCCGAGGTCCTCACATGGTCGTCGAAAAACATTTTTTTGATTTGCGGGTCGAGAGCGCACCTCTTCCTGTCGAAGCCAAGTGGGCCGCGCGAAGCTTGAGTTAACCATTGAGGGGGAGGGGTCGTCGAAAAACATATTGTCGGCACAAGCATAACATTTAGGAGGTCGTGCGGCTTCTTTTGGATCGGCGCTGGGCCCCCCTCCCCTGGGGCGCGGAGCGCGCCAGGGGCGGCGCCGGGGGCGCCGCCAGCAGGGTCCAGCGCCGATGCAAGAAAAATCCGCGCGGACCTCCAAGAGCCGGAGTCCTCCCGGACCTCCAGCGCCGATGCAAGAAAAATCCTCGCGGGGTGCACGTCTGGAGCACGTACAGTCCAGTCGTTGTGGGGCCTCCAGGGTTCTTGGCGGCCTCTTGGGGCCTCCAGGGGCCTCTTGGGGCCTCCAGGGTTCTTGGAGGCTTCTTGGGGCCTCCAGGGTTCTTGGAGGCCTCTTGGGCGCCTGTTGGCGGCTTTTTGGAGGCCTCTTGGGGGCCTCATGGGGCCTCCAGGGGGCTTCTTGGGAGCCTCATCTTGGGGGCTTCTTTGGGGCCTCTTTGAGGCTTCTTGGGTGCCTCCAGGGGGCTTCTTGGAAGCCTCTTCTTGGGGGCTTCTTGGGGGCCTCTTGGAGGCCTCTTGGGAGCCGGATTCTTGGGCTCAAGCCGCGCCGCAGTGCCCGTCGGGAACTGGCGGTTGTGGTGGGTTGTCCCTGAGAGCCTCTTTTGGCGCGTTTGGCGGCCTGCTGGTCCCCTCGTGGGCGCTTTCATGGGGGCCAATGGGGGACCTCGGAGAGCTTCGTGGAGGGTGCTCACGGGTCTCGGGTGGCCGAGGGCTCGAAATGCAGGTTCGGGTTCCCGTCCGGGACCCTTGCGGCGGTCTACGGGCTCTTTTAGGCCATGCTGGAGGCGTCTGAGGCCGCCTTTGGGGCCGTGTGGGGGCTCCCTTTGGTTGTTTCGACGCCCTCATGGAGGCCTTTGAGGCCATCTGGGAGGATCTTGGGAGCCTCTTGGGCCGTCGTGTAGCGTCGGGAAACCAATAAGGCGAGAACGCTAATTAATTTCTTTCATAAGCGGATTGAACATCAATGAATGTTGGCTCGTGGGGCCCTCTTGGGAGGGCTCCTGGAGGCGTCGTGGGGCGTGTTGGGGGTGCCTCAGGCCGTCTGGAGGCTACTTCGCCGTCCTAGAGGGGCCGTCGGCGATTGGGGGCCCTCTTGAACAGTCTTGGGTGCCTCTTGGGGCTTGTGAGCTCGTTGTGGGGACCTTTGTCCTCCCATGATGCGGCGGGGCCGGGCCCGAGGGATCGAGGCGGACCCCCCTCCCTCCAAATCGACCGGACCGGGGTCTGGGTGGAGGGGTCGGGGGAGGGGTAAGCATTTCACACTCTGAGGACACCCCAAGGAGTCGTGGGATGTTGCTGCCACGATCGCATTGCAGTTGTCTTTTTCTCCTGACAGGGATGGTGGGCCTGCACGCACGGGGTAACATGATGCTTCCTGTCGTCGTGCAGCAGACCAATACACAGTAAGGGCTTGACGCCCGAACATGATCCAGATTATGTCGCAAAGTGCAATTTGTCTTGCAATTATTGTGATGACAGGGGTTGTTGGGGAGGTGTCTTTGCTTCGGGTCGGCCGTCGGTCGAGGGGGCGGGTGTGTATGAATACGGAGCAGGGGGAGATCCCTTTCCGAAGGTGACGAAGGGGTTTGGACGAGGGGCTCTCCTAACCCACCGGCGCCCAGACGGCTGATGGGCTGTTGTTTGCGGGTGTATGTACTGGATTCGTGTAGGCCGCGAGAGGGCCTCCGTCGCAGGAGCTGCACTCGTCTTGAAAGTTTGGTAGGGATGATGCTCAGGAGAAGCTTGTCGGGGAGGTGGTTGAAGAGGACAGGAGGTGGGAAGGATCTGATGGGACGAGAATGGAATGCCCGTGGACTAGTCTTCAGGCCACGCCGATTCGATTAGGAATGGCACCTGTCTTTGAAGTGCGCGTAGGAAAGCAAGAAATCATTCCTCCGACGCACCACTGGTTGATTCCTGAGCCGTCTTGGACGGGCCGAGTGCCGTTTCGATGCCGTATTCGACCGTCGTTGGGCTACCGTGGGCCATATCGGCGCTGTCTTGGACTGTGTTGGTGCTCTGTTTGGGCCGCTTTGGCGCGCGAGACGGACCGGGGAAACGTCAGACAACCCACGTTTACATTCGATGGGCATCTGTCAAAAGACGTTGTGGAACCGTCGTGTAGGTTTCGGAGCGAGCCGTGGGGCGTGTCGGGGCTCTCTTGGACAATCAGCCGCGCGCTCGCCAAAAATGCCCCCCAGGCCCCACGACAATCGCGGCACAGCCCGCATCGGTAGCAGTTATTCCGTTATTTTTGCAACTTACATTGCCAATGTTCGCTGGACATGCGCAGGGGAACATGGCGAGAACCCACGTGTATTAACGGTGGGCATATGTTCAAATTCCAGAAGAACGATTATCGACAAGTCTTCGGCTCATTCCGCCACCCGCGCCTGGGCTGCGGGTCGTAGGCCACGCGGGTGGCGGATTGGGTTCCGTGGGAGGCGTCCCAGCGGCGTTGTGGAAACAGTTTTTGAAGCTTTTGGGAGCCTCCAGGGGCTCTGGCATTTTTTCCACAATCAGTGCTTGCACTGAATGGGTCCTAGCGGAGGTTGAAGGAGTTGGCGAAAGTTTCCCGCCGATTTTGGTCGCATGCTGGGTTCCTGGGTTCCTGGTTCCGGGTTCCCGGTTTCCAGGCCGATTCGGTGGGCGGCGAGGTTCCCAGGTTCCCGGGTTTTTGGTCGATCTTCTTATCGATCGGTCTCAGCATCGATCTCATTTCCCATTTCTCTATCGATCTCGATCTCACAGTCGATCTCACAATCGATCTCGCAAGCGATCTCCTTAGATATCGCAAGAGCGATCTCGCGATCGATCTCCCTATCGATCTGATTGAATCGGTTTCACTCTCGGTCTCGCGATCGACCTTACAATCGTCCTCTATCGATTCCACAATCGATTTCATTATCGATCTCACAATCGATCTCACAATCCATATGACTAATTTTCGAATCATCCCCTGATTGGGTTTTCTCCGGTAATTTTGACGCAACCAGGCAGCGGTGCAGGGTCGAATGCTCGAAATGTCCGTCTGGGCCCCCTTTGTGGACATCCTCTTGGAGCTTTCGCGGTGCCCTCTTGCGTCGCGGGTTTGTTGAGCGGTCTTAGGGCCCCCTTCGGTCGTATGGGAGCCCTCCTGGGGGCCTTTCTGGCCGTCTTGGGGCGATCCAGGAGGCTTCTTGGGCTGTCTTGGATGTTGTTCAGGAGAGGCGGAAGTGCTAAACATGCAGATGCTCCCAGGACAAATTGGGCGACCTTTGCTTCTTGAGGCTGTCTAGGCACGCCTCTTGACCGTTTTGGGGGGCGTCTTGAGTCTTGGCGGTGGGCCGTCTGGAGGCCAGCGTGGGCGTTTTCCGCAGATCTTTCGGCGGCTCGTGGCCCTCTTGGACCGTCCAGAGGGCCTCTTGGTGCCCTCTTTGCTGGTTTGGGGGCCCTCTGTCCCTCCGTTTGGGTCGTCTAGAAGCCATATGTCGGGTCTTTTGGGCCGTCTTTGGGCGACCCAGGAGGCTTCTTGGGTTGTCTTGGATGTTATGATCGCAGGAGAGGCGAAGGTGTTAATATGCAGGTTTCCCCACGGTAATTTGGCGAGCGATGCTCTTTAAGGCCGTATTGAGGCGCCTCTTAACGGTTTCTTGGGGCGTCATTGGGGCCTCTTGCGCATTCTGCAAGCCAGCGTGGGCGTCCTCGATCGATCTTTCGGGGGCTCGTGGCCCGTCCAGATGGCCCGTTTGGTGTCCTCTTGACTTGTTTTGGAGCCCTTTGTCCCCTCGTTTGGGTCGTCTGAGAGCTCTTTATTTGGGCCTCTTCGGCCGTCTTGGGGCGACCCAGGAGGCATCTTGGTTTGTCTTGGATATCGTGACCGCAGGAGAGGCGAAAGTGTTAAAAATGCAGAGCTCCCAGGACAGATTGGGCGACTTTTGCTTCTTGAGGCTGTCTAGGCACGCCTCTTGACCGTTTCTGGGGGCGTCTTGGGGGCCTCTTGGGCCGTCTGGAGGCCAGCGTGGGCGCTTTCCGCAGATCTTTCGGCGGCTCGTGGCCCTCTTGGACCGTTCAGAGGGCCTCTTGGTGCCTTCTTGGCCTGGTTTGGGGCCCTCTGTCCCTCCGTTTGGGTCGTCTGAGAGCCTTCTGGGGGGCCTCTTGGGTTGTCTTCGGATTGTCTTGGATGTTGTGACCGCAGGAGAGGCGACTGTGCTAACCATGCAGGTACTCCCATGAAAATGGGGCGAGTTTTGCTTTTCGAGGCCGTCTTGGGACACCACTTGGGTTTCTTGGAGAGTCTTGTGGGCCGTCTTGTGGGCCTCTCAGGCTGTCTGGAGGCCACCGTGGGCGTTTTCGATTGATCTTCAGGGGCTCGTGGCCCTCTTGGACTGTCCAGTGGGCCTCTTGATTCCCTCTTGGCCTTTTTTGGGGGACCTCTGTCCCCCCGTGGCGCGTGCGCCCGGTTCCCGGTGGACCCCGCCCCCTCCGAATCGATTGGACCAGGTTCCCGGGGAGGTGCTCGGGGGGGAAACATCTCACACGCCGATGAACCCAAAGGGGTCGGCGAATTGATGTAGTTGTTTTCGTCCTCGATGGACATTTGCAGACAAACCGCGGAGACGTGAATCAGCGCGGGTCTGCTAAGGGGATGTGAGGTTCAAGGACGCATCGACACCCAATCGCCCGTCGATCGCTGCTAGGGACCCGATAGCCCGAACCTGCCCAGGAACGTGCGGCTCCGCCATCGCCGATCTACCGGCGACGTATCGCTGATTCCAGCTCGATGTGTCCCCCCCTTCTGCCAGTCCCCCCCCGCCCCACCGTCTTGGGACCCTCAAGGTGCTCCAGGCCGCCGGCGCGAAGCCAGGCGCCGCGGGCGCCGTCATCGGGCGGCCTTCGGCGTGCGACCCCGGCGCCGACGCGGACGGCGCTGCCGCGGACGGCGAGGTGTCGCCTGTCGCGGGCGCGGCGGCGGCTGCCGGCACGGCCGCCGCGGACGCCCTGGCTCGCCAGGATCGGCGGCATGCGACGGGGGGGGAAGTGTTACCAGCCTGGAACATATCTCTATCCCTATGCTGGGCACGTCCTCATGACGATGCCAATCTTAGGGATCCCTTATTTTTTGAGGGCGAATCCCTAAGATTGTCATCGCCTTTGGGCGTGTCAATCTTAGGGATAGGGATACGTTCGAGGCTGGTAAAGTGAGAAGGAGAAGGCCTTCTCGGAAGGCGGCGGGACTTCTCAGGAGCCCTCGCGCCCGCTGGACCCCCCTTCGTGGATCACCCGTGGACGCTGGATCACCCGTTGAAGATCAGCATGCCCCCCTGCGCAAGGATGGCGCGCACAGATCGAGAGGTGCACCTAATTCTTTTTACGACCTCGCGCCCTCTGAGAGGCTTTCTGCGTCTTCGGGGAAGGCCAAGGAGGCTTCTCAGAAGGCCGCGGGGCCTCCGAGCCGTCTGAGGAGGCCCGCCCCTTCTCGCTTCCCCGCCGAGCTCGCCGCCGACAGGCAGCCCCGTCGGAGGAGGAAGGTTTGAGGTTTGAGGAACAGATGCCGGCTGCGCTTAGGGGAACAAAAAGTGACATAAGCATAAAAATTCGGAGGTCCGCGCGGATTTCTCGGATCGGCGCTGGACCCCCCTCCCTGGCGCGCGAAGCGCGCCAGGGGCGGCGCCGGAGGCGCCGCCGGGGGTCCCCAGCGCTGATCCGAGAAATCCGCGCGGTCCTCCAAGCTTTTTTGTGTTTATGTCACTTCTTGTTCCCCTAAGCGCTGTCCTCGCCTTCGCCCTGCGGAGCCTCCCGGGAGGCCCTCTCGGCGCCATGGCCGGGCGTGCTGCGGATCCCCACCCAAGGGCCCTTATAGGGGAGCAGACCTTGAAGTCGTTCGCTGCCCTCGGGCTCACGGGGGGCCCTCCGCGGGCCCCCCGGGGGGTTCATGCGCTGATTATGACTTACAGTCAAAAGCCCTAATAAGCACGCGCGACTTTGCTCAGGGTACCCTTGCGTCCTTGCCCTGCCTCGCTCTTGCGTCCTTGAGGTTTTCGTCGTCCGCCCCCTCAAAAATCCCAACTTCGGCTTCCAAGGGTCTTGCGCCCTTACCGCGCGTCCTTATTAGGGTTTTTGACTGTACCGCTGCAGGCGTTTTTTGTCCCCGTTTCGAGCCAACGGCGTTTTGCAGCTCTGAGCTCCGATGTCGATCAGTTTTCGGTGGCCGTTCTCTTTCCGTTTTTCCAGGCCGGGCCAGCGTTTTGCCGCCCTTCTTTGCGTGTTATGTGTTCTGGATTCGTTTTCAAGGCGGTGTCCGTCACAACTGCCGATTATGTTTGAGCGGTGTTGACGAGTTGTTCTTGGCCGTTTTTGGCCTTCCGTGTTCTGCCCGCCGCGAACGAGTCGTTATTCCCCCGATGTGGGTTTCATGTTTGATTCCGTTAGGGGCGGCCGCAGCCAAATCATTTCAACACGGGCACGCACAATATGCCTGCACTTTTAATTACATTTCAGCCTGCACCCCCGTTAAACTACGGCTTGGGATGAATGATTTGCCTCCGGGGATACTGGGACCCTGTTGAAGACCACATTCCCATCTTGAAATTGGGTTCTCAAGCAGCCCGCGAGAGGTGCACGAGGTAATTAACCGGTCCCTTCCCCTGGGCTGGAGTAAGATACCACCTTCATTTTGGGCGTTCCAGAAGTGTTCTCGCCTTCCAAGTTCGATTGAGCTGCCATCGTTTCCTTGGCGGAAGACGGCGGAAGGCTGGCGAAGGCGGCGGAAGTAAAGCGAGGCCGTCTCCGTCGGCGGAAGGTTGGCGGAAGCTGGCGGAAGTAAACATTTGTTTCCCAAGAGATAATGTCTGTTGGTTCAGGGTTCCAGTTTGTGGTTTCTTTGGCATGACGGGCCTTTCGCGTCCCAAGAGTATTTTAAACATTCTTGAGACTTAAGATGACACGGTCATGTTAAACAGACTTAAGACCTAAGAAATTTAAGATAGCACTCATCGCATGTTCGTGTCATCTTAAACTTTAAGATGACACGGACATGCGATTCGAGCTCTGTGACGCCAGTGATGATCTATCGGCCCGAAAATGCGCGCAGTGCTCTCTCTGTGGCGAAGATGGTGGCACCGATGATGATTGTTCCCTCGGGCTCTCGGGTTCGGTTGTTCTCTGGCTCGGCGTTCCGCTATGTTCGGTCGAGCGCCCACAGTCACGGCACATGCTCTTCATAGTCAGGCCCGTCGGGCTTTTGCGGTCGTTACGCGCTCACGTTCACGACATGGCAAGCATGTTCAGACCTGTATGAAGAGACACGTAGTTGTAATTCTCGACAGCGGTCATTTCTGGAAGGGCGATTTCGGGGCGGTTTGGAAGCGTCTTTCTGTTGTCTGTCTGTCTCTCTCGCTCTCTTTCTGCCTCGTCTTTCCCTTTGCAGGCTTGTGTTCTTCACTGTCTTTTTCTGTCTTGTATTGTATTGTATTGTCGGGGCCCTAAAGGCGAGGAAAAAACCCTTCCCAAAACGAGGGGAGGCCGCTTTGGGCCTGGGCAGGCGAAAGGCTGAGCCTTGAAAACGCCTCGCCCCCACAGCATCACGTGAAGCAAGCTCTGATAGATATGAACATATACTACACATGATCATAGCCAATCAAGCGGAGCAATGCAGAGAACAGATACTACACTTGATCAATCGCTCTCAGAGCGGGCTCCACGGCTCTCGAGGCGGCGCCGCACGCGTCTGCGCTCGACCGCGCTCACGGCCTCCTCGGCCCTGGTGGCGAGCTCGTCCTCGTCGAGGCCGTACACGGCGAGAAGGGCGCCGCGCGCCCCAGCCGCGCCAGAGCCAGCGCCGGCTCCAAGGGCGCCTGGGGCTTGCACGGGAGTGTGTCCGCAACCGGCAAATGCGGACATACTCCCGCCCGCGCGGCCCGCCGCGGGCGCCGCGGGCGCAGGCCCTCCGCTGGCCGCGGGCTCGCCGCCGCCGCCGCCGCTGGGGCCGGCAGAGCTGGACGCCGCGCCGCCTGCCGCCGACGGCGCGCGCTCGGGCTCCACGCCGAGCCACTCCAGGTACCGTTCCTGGGCGTCGGCAGGCACGGGCCCCTGCGCCCGCAGGACGGGGATGGCCGCGTCCTTCTGGCGCTGGCTGCTCGCCCGCGGCCTGCCGCCTGGGTGGAGCCCCCGCGCCCAGAGGCTGCGCTGGTTGCGGCCGCTCCTGTCCGTCCTGTCGCCCACGCAGGGCTCCTTCAAGCGCGGCCCCGTCCCCGAGCGGCCGCCCAGGACCATGTAGGCCCCGCACTTCGTGCACGCCACGAGCTCCTCGGTCTTCTCGCCGTCGGAGCTGCAGGCGTAGCTGAGGGCGTGCCCGAGGATGCAGAAGGCAGCCGCGCTGGCGGAGAAGCCCGCGGCGCTGCCAGTCGAGCGGGCGCTCTCCAGCCGCGGCCTCTTGGGCGCTGGGCCCGCGCTCGCCTGCCCAGCGGGCGGGGCCTGCGGCTCAGGCGGCACCTCAAAGCGCACCTGCCGCCGCTCACCAGCATCAGGGAGGCCCTCGCTGTCCTTCTCGTCGATGCCCTGCCAGATGACCGCCGCCTGGCTGATCCAGCGCGCCAGCTCCTGGACCACCTCAGCCAGCGCGTGGTGCTCACCCACGGTCTTGCTGTCCACGGCGTGCAGCCTGGCGCCCATCTTGGCGAGGCGGTCCGCGTGCTGGTTCCCGCGGCGCTGGGCCTCCGTCAGGCGCCCGTCCAGCACGGCCTGGCGGCTGCACTGCGCTGGGACCTTCCGCGACGCAAAGGAGCCAGGCTCGAACGCCGCCAGGATCCTGCTCCAGAGATGGGCGTTGGCCCTGTTGGGCGCCGTCGCGTAGGCCCGCCCTCGCCGCAGGCACGCGACCGTGGAGCTGCAGTCGATGTTGACCTCCTCCACCGCGGGCCCCGCGTAGTTGGCCAGCATCCAGACCGCGAAGTCCTCGCCGTCCTTGGCCGTCTGCTGCGGGCAGAGGTCGCGCCAGACCGTGCCGTAGACGCCCGCGATCAGGTTGCCGTCGTCGTCGCACTGCGCGATGGCCCAGCCCGCGCGGCGGAGGGAGCTGAAGTGGGGCTCGAGGGCCGAGCCGTCCAGGTACAGCTTCCCATTGAGCTTGTCGTCGGGTGGCCGACGGACCCACCACACCCATGGCGTCGGTGCGGCGTTCCCATTGAGCTTGTCGTCGGGTGGCCGACGGACCCACCACACTCATGGCGTCGGTGCGGCGGCCCTGCGGCGGCGGAGGCGCTGGCAGCCAGCATCGAGCGAAGTTCTCGCCGGCAGCCTCGCCTCGGGCGCGCGCCTGCGCCGCATACCGCGCGAGCCGCGGAGAGAGGGAGTCCCTCCGCTGCGCCGCCAGCACGGGGCACTCGAACAGCCTGTGCCAGAGTGTGCCCCGCTCCGCCCCGCAGCATCGGCACCTCGCATGGCCACGCTCCCCAGCGTTGAACAGCCTCGCCTGCGGCCAGTGCGCGTTGGAGATGTAGGCGATCAGCGCGTGCTGCTCGCGCTCGCCGAGGTCGCCGCCTGGCCCCAGCACCGGTGCGAGCGCATCCCAGAAGAGCGGCCCCCGCAGCGCGTCGCTGCGGGCCAGCTTCCGCATCTCGTGGCGGTCGGAGGCCCGCCGCGCGCCGAGCCCCGCCTCCAGGCCGAGCTCGCGAGGCCCCAGGAGCGCGAGGTCCAGCTTGTCGCCGAGGTCCGTGACCAGGCACCGCTCGGACTCGAAGTGCCAGCCGATCCTGGCCAGGGTGAGGACGGCGGCGTCCACGGGAGACGCACAGTGCACCCAGGGCGACACCGCCGTCGCATGGCGGGTGACCGCCGCTTCCAGCCCTCGGCCGAACATCCGCATGGGCAGCTCGCCTGACTGGAGCAGCCCCGCCAGCATCCGCACCGTGTAGTTGACCGCCAGCACGGAGGGGTCCAGGTCGCGGCGCCTCCGCAGCTCCGCGCACTGCAGCCTCAGGCCCAGGGACGCGCCGCTGGGCAGCCGCCCAGCGCTGCGGCACGCCGTCAGCCTCCAGCTGTGCAGGTCGCCGTCCGCGATGCCCGTCACCGCGCGCCCCCAGATCATGCCGGCCGTGGGCCCCGCCTTGTGGATCAGGTCCACCTCCACGCCCGCGGCCTTGAGGCACGGGAGCCGCCGAGCCCGCTGGAGAGCTCCAGCCGCCCGAACTCGCCCTTCATGAACTCCGCGTCTCGTGATGCAGGCGTCGGTCCCGAGGTGCCTGGCCTGGAGGGCCCCCCTGAACTCCCAGCCGTGCGCCCTCCAACGCTCGCCCAGCTGCTTCGCCAAGCTGGGGCTCGAGGCTAGAAAGGACGTCTTGCCAGCGCTGAGGGGAAGATGCAGATCCCTGAGCTGCCGAGCGACCTCCACACCGGCGCTCCCGAGCTGCGCGGCGACCAACCGATCGCTGCCCACGGCCTGCAGCGCTACGTCGTCGACCACGTTGCGAGCCACGACCAGCGGCCTGCCTCCCGCTGAGGCAGCACGCAGCGGTCCCAGCACAGGCAGCTTGGCCACCGTGGTGGCGCACGCACAGCCCGCCAGCACCGTGCCCTGCGTGCTGAACGTCTCCGAGGCGAGGCCCGCGAAGCTGATGAGCCTGGGGCACTGGTACATCACTAGCAGCCCCCGCAGCAGGCGGAGGTTGAAGCCATGCTCGACGGCGCAACTCCACAAGACGTCGTGCCGCAGGTTCTCGTAGAATTTGACGATGTCGAGGAAGAGGCTGGCGGACTCGAACCCGAACTGGCGCGCGAAGGCCGCGTACACGTTGTGCAGCCATCCCGCCTTCTTGCAACCTCGATCAGCTTTACCCCAAAAGAACCGATGGTCGTGCTCCGCCTCCCAGAGCGCGCAAATCGGCTGCCTGAGGCGGCTCCAAAGGCGGAGCAGCAGCGGGATGAGAGCGATCGGGCGGACGCCCCCGTCCGCCTTGGGAATGAACACCATCATGGTCGCGAAGGCCCCCAGCACCTGCGGCCGCTCCTCGAAGGCGGCGAGGATGTCCAGGCACCGCAACTGCAGGGCCACGGGCAGGAGCAGCAGCTGCCTCGGGTGAAGCTGGTCTGCGCCGAGACCTGCCGTCGGCGAGTAGCGCAGGCAGGCCGCCTGCAGCATGTCCAGCGTGATGGGCGGCAGCGTCCAGCCCTGGACGTCCCAGCCGCCAACGCCGCTGCCAGCGGCGAACCCGTCCTGCTGCCAGAGCGCCTGCCAGTTCGCCTCGAGCTGCCCCACCGCCAGCATGCCGGCCAGCGGCCTGCCCGTGGCGGGGTCCACGACCTTCGGGGGCGGCACCGGTTTGGCGAAGCGGTGCGCAAGTTTGCCGCCCTTCTGGACTGCTTCCTTGGCCCAGGCTCGCCACGAAGCAGAGCTCCTGGCTCCATCGCGCCTCCGGGAGCTCGCAAGGCGCTGCTGGAGCACCTCGATGGCCCCTTCATGCCCGTGAACCCCTGCTTGACCGACGAGGTCGTGCCACTCGCTGGTGTCGAAGCTGAGGGCGCCCACCTCGTCCTCCTCGCACGCCGCCGCCGTGGTCTCGCCGAGGAGGGCAGCGAGGCGCTCGGCCTGCCGAATGTACCAGCGCTCGAGGGAGGGCTGCCACCTCTGCGCCCGCTTGGCCACGAGCCGCTGCAGAGCCAAGTCGAGCGCCTGGCGGATCGCATGCGTGAGCGCCGAGTGGCGATGGCGGAACTCTCGCTTCACGACGGCGCTCAGGGGTTTGAGGACCCGCTTGGGCCCCTCCGCTCGGCCGAGGTAGCGCCTGAGGTCCCCAGCCTGAATCTCGTGGATCCCGACGAGCGTGCCCTCGACTGCCTCCGTCCACTCGCGCGCCGCAGCAGGCAGGTCAGGTGGGTCGGAGCCCACTTCCCAGCTCCAGCTGCAGGGCCCAGCCTCCCACTGAGCGCGCCCCACACGATGGTACACCTGGACCTGGGCGTCCTCGCGGGCGCGGCAGTCGGCGGCGTCGACGTCGGGGAAGCGCCCTGGCCGCACCAGCACCTGCACCAGCGCGTCGGGCCTGACGTCCTGCAGCTGCAAGCGGACTGGCTTGTGGGGAAACAGCCCGTAGCCATCCAGCGCTGCCGTCTCCGCAACCCCGCGGGAGAGGCAGAACGAGCTGACGAACCAGTCGTAGACGTGCTCGACGCCCTGCGAGACGCGCGTGGTCGCCGCAGGGCCAAGGTAGGCGCCGCGCTGAACGCTGGGCCAGCCGAGCTCATGCAGGGTGCCGGGCTCCATGTCGAAGTCCCCCTGCGCCAGCCACGGGGGCCCGGT
This sequence comes from Prorocentrum cordatum, assembly GCA_963575745.1. Classification (NCBI taxonomy): domain Eukaryota; class Dinophyceae; order Prorocentrales; family Prorocentraceae; genus Prorocentrum; species Prorocentrum cordatum. The sequence continues at coordinate 38,414 of CAUYUJ010010680.1, forward strand.
GGAGAGTACCATGTCGCCGAAGGCCGCGAAAATGTCCAGGTTGACGCCCTTGGGCCCGAGGGAGTCCTGCATGTTGAGGGAGCTCGCGAGCAGCTCCAAGCCAGAGGCTGCAGCAACAGTGACCCCGATCATGCGGTGCTTGAGATCCCCCGAACATTGCCACTTCACCTCACTTGCCTGCAGGTCGCTGCGAACCAGGATGCCGACTCCGCCTGAGTGCGCGAGCGGCCCGTCCTTGCCAGTCGGCGCGGCGGCGTGGAGGAAGGCAGCGTAGCCCAAGCCTCTAGCGCGCCCTCGCGCCCCTTGCAGCTGGTGCGGGGCCAGGCGGATCTCCTGCATCGTCACCAGGTGGGGGCGCTCGCCCTCGCGAGAGATGAAGGCCTCGAGGACCTCAAAGCCGCGGCTCCAAGTGTTGCCGTTGATCCCCAGCACTTCCAAGCCGCTGCGCACCCGCGGCCCAGCAGCGGCCGCCTCGCCAGGCTCCAGCGCGGTCGCCCTGCTGCCCCCGATGCGGGCGGCCTGTGCCCCGCCCGGCGGCGGCCCTGCGCCGGCTCCGCCGATCGGCCGGCCGGCGCCGCTGTCGCCGGCGGCACCGCCTGGCTGCGCGCCGGAGCGCCCGGAGGTCGGGCCAGGCCCGCTGGCGCCTGCGGCGCCGGCAGCGCCGGCCCCGAGGGCGCCCAGGGCCTGCACGGGAGTGTGTCCGCAACCGGCAAGTGCGGACACACTCCCGCCCGCGCGGCGGCGGCCCTCCGCGGCAGGGCTAAAGGCCGTGCTGCCCGGGCTGGGGCCCTCCGCTGCCGCTGCCAGCGCCACGCGGCCCGCGTGGAGGCACAAGAGGAGCAAGGTCAGACGCCTCGGCAGCCAGCTCGCGCCTGCAGGCCGCGTCCACGCGCGGCCAGGCGCCCTGCGCGCTGCCTCGGCGCTCGGCCTGGCCTCGCTCGGCGGCGGGCCTCGCCCCCCAGAAGCCGCCGCCGGCCTTCGGCTCGTCGTCCGCGCCGGCGTCTTCGCTGCTGCAGCCGCCGCCGTCGAGCCCATCCATGGGGCAGCTCTCCGCCCAGTCCTCACGCGTGGGCCGCGGAGGAGGGGCCTCCAGCTCCTTGCGGATGGCCGCCATCTGGGCGCTGATCGCCGCCCACGCCGTCTCGAAGTTGTTGGCCTGCCAGGCCGCGTGCAGCTGGTCGAGCTGCGTGAGCAGCCCAGGGACCTGGCTGCCCTCGGCCCACTCGGCGACGCGCAGCCTCTCCTGGGCCTCGGCGTCGCGCCGCACGGTGTCCTCGAGCTCTCGGAGCTGTTGGGCAGCCGCCTCCAGCTCGCCGTCGAGGGTGTCCAGCTCCTCCTGCGCACGCTGGAGCTTGTCCTCGGCGAGGTCGCGGGCCGCGCGCTTCTCCTCCAGGCTCCTGCGCGCCGCCCGCAGCTTCCGCTCCGACCTGTTGAGGGCGTTCGCCTCCCTGTGCAGCTGCGCCGACCTCGGCAGAGCGGAAGCCTTGCGTGCCGCTGCATCCTGCTGCGCCTCGGCGAGCTCGGCGCGCTTGGCCTCCAGCTGGCTGGCCACGACGTCGTTGAAGCAGGTGTCCACCCCGTCGGGCGGGTTCGCTGCGAGCGCCTGGAGCTGCTCCACCGCCGCCTGCAGCCGCTCGATCGCCGTGGAGCCGCCCTGGCTGGAGGCCGCCACGCTGGCGCCCGACGCCTGCGACTTGGCCGAGGCGGCCCTCGTCGCTGCGCCGCGCGCCTGCCGCTGGGCACGGCGCCCCCGAGGCTGGTCCACCCAGCCCTCGCGATCGGCCTGGGGCCCCGCGCCCTCCGCCTGCTGGCCGCCGGCCTTGGGCGCGGGCGCCGCGCGCGCTGCGCCCTTGGCCCAGGGCGGCGCGGCGCTCTGGCACGCCAGGCAGGCGGACCGCCAGTCCCAGTTCCAGGAGCCGCAGCCGCACACCCAGTACATCTTGCTACCGCCGCCGCCGCCGCGCGTCGAGCGGCCTATGGCGCGCGCCGCCGCGGAGGCTGATAGCGAAGCACTCGAAGTCCTTGGCCCAAAGCGAGGAGCCCCTCGCGCTCTGAGCGCCGCGGACGACTCGCGGTCGTCGGGCGCTCCATGGCCTTGAGCCGAAATGGCTACGGATGTCTTTTTCTGTCTCTTCGTTCTCTCTCGAGATCTGTCTCTCTTTATCTCTTTCGCTTTCTGTCTCTTTCTCTTTCTCTCTCCATGATTCCGAAGGGGTACCAAAAAATCAATCGACCTCCCCCCACACACAAAACATCGACAAAACAACACATCCCACGGGAGGGCATTTTTGGGGGGCGACAAATATCTGCCCTCTGTCAAATGTTCAAGTTGTTTGCATTTTTTCTAGGGGGGACATTTTTTCTGGCTCTCTGACGGGTAGGTCCGTCCTCCGAAACATGTTGTTGCACCATGCATTTCGAACGTTCAGAACGCAAAACATTGAACCACAGTGTTTCAGCAGGCAGACGTCCTAACATATTGTGTTTTACCATGTTGTCTGTTGCCAAAGAAAACGCCAGTGCAAATATCAGTGTTTCCGACTGCGAGGCCTCCCAAACATTGTTTAACACAATGTTTTCTAAAACCAGAAACCAGAAGTAGTGTTTTCCCTTTTTCTTCCTCCTACTCTGTGCCAGTCGCAGGTGGAGGCTTGGATGCCACATACCATAGACAGCAATGTTTGAAACAAATAAAACAAATGAAACAATGACTTTCGGACACGTCTTCCCTAGCCGACGCCAATCCCATAACTCCGACCGAAACCATAGTTGGTTTAATATATTGTGTGTGCCTTTTGTTTTGTGGTGTTACTGCTACTCCTACTTGGGGGCTGCTGGAGTGGAAGCCGCCAGAGGCCTCCAGCGCAAAGCTACCAAACATCAAAGTCGCCCAGGCCTGCATTTAACCTGCCGTTCTTCCTCTGTGGTCTGCTTCAGTGAGGGCGCGAGCGAGTAGGACTCCGAAGAAGCAGAGAGAAACCAACCAAAAACCTCTGAAACGCGGGGGCCCGTCGTGCCCCCGAACTTGTCTGTCCTTCCACAGCTTCCCCTGGGAGGTGGAAGCGGTGAACATGTTAGGGGGCCACATGCGAACCCTACCCCTACCCCCCACGACTTCTGAGGGGGGGGGTGGGGTTCACTTCGCTCGGGAGCTCCCGAACGAAGTGAACACCACCCTCCCCTTCAGAAATCGTGGGGGGTAGGGATGTGGCCCCCTACATGTGTTCCCCACGGGAAGACCTCTGGGTCTGGAGGCCCGCTTCCTCGAGCGTCTCCTCCAGGGCCCCCTTGTTGTCACGCCTGGCAGGCGCTCGGCGCCGCGCGCTGGAGGAGTGCTCCGCTGCTGGCCGTTGCCGCGGGCGGGGTGGTATCGGCGGCGCTGCTGCGGCAGCGGCCGGCCGCGCTCGAGCTGGCGGACTTTGTGGGCGGGCTGGATGCGCAGCTGCCCGAGCTGCAGGACCTCAGAGGAGGAGTGGATGCCTGGGTGCAGAAGCCATGCGGCCGGCACGGCGCGTCGGCAGACGGGTTCTTCGTCATGCATCTCGTCATGGGAACTCCCAGAGGAGGAGGAGGAGGAGGAGGAGGAGGAGGAGGAGGAGGAGGAGGAGGAAGAAGAGGAGGTTGAGAAGGAGGAGAAGGAGGAGGAGGTGGAGGGGATAAGAGGAGGAAGAGTTACTGTCAAGCCGCATAAGAACAATGGGCAACCTTCTCAAGGGTATCCCTGCATCCTTGCCGCTTCGGTCCATCCTTAGCGACTGTCGCTGGCCGCGCCCCGCTCGCAAAGTGTCGACATTGCCTTCCAAGGCCCTTGCATCCTTACCGTGCCTCCTTGTGATACGGGTTGCCTGTACCGATGCCACCAGCCTTCCTCGTTTTAGTCTTTTTGGGGCTTGCTGGGTGGCTCGCGTCGCCACCGCTGGATGCGCCTCGACGTTTTGGTCAGAGCGAGACCCAGGAGAGGGCTGGGCAGTAGCGGCGTGGGTTCTGCTCTGGTTTCCCCCGAAGACGCTGATATCACGTTGCTCGTGCTGGAAGGCCCTTGCCGCCACCGTCGAATTGTCCAATGCTCTGCCAAGTTCTGCTCAGAACGCACCCTGGGAGCGAGCGGTCCGGAGAGCAGGGCTTCGTGGCATGGCCGGGGGATGGGGCGCGGCGGGGCCCGACGGCGAACCAGAAGTTCGCGCGAGTCGGAAAGCGCTTGCCCGCCGTTTCGCCCCGGCGTTGGCTGAAGATCGGGCTGGACGAAAGGGGGGGATTGGGAAAGGGGGGAGGAGGAGGAGGAGGAGGAGGAGGAGGAGGAGGAGGAGGAGGAGGAGGAGGAGGAGGAGGGGAAGGCGGACGAGGAGGAGGAGGAGGAGGAGGAGGAGCACGAGGGGGAAGAGGAGGGCGCCGAGAGGGGGGGACTGGGAAAGGGGGGGGTACGAAATTTGCTGCATGCAGCTGGTTTCGGTCCCACCGAGGGGCCCATTCCTCGATACATAGCCGCCTCCGGCGCCGGGAGGCGCCGGAAAAATCAGCTACGTGAGCTGATTCTCAAACACCCCCTTTGCTATCCCCCCCTTTCGCCCGACCCGAGAAGAGGCGGCAGATGGGGGTGGGCGGGGGGAGGGAAATGCCATGCGAGTAAGATTGCCTGTGTCTAGAGCCGGAGACCTTGCAACGTGCGGTATGGGTGCGTCGTCCCAGCCAGGGCGACGCGCGCGCTCAAGCACCTCATGGCACACGCTCCGCGAAGGGCATGTTCTGGCATCTCCAATAGGGGGCCACATGCGATCCCGATCCCTACCCCCACGACTTCTGAGGGGGAGGGTGGGGTTCACTTCGCTCGGGAGCTCCCGAACGAAGCGAACCCCACCCTCCCCCTCACAAATCGTGGGGGGTAGGGGTAGGGTTCGCATGTGGCCCCCTATCCAATTGAAGCACATACTGCTAGCACGTCCTTCAGCGTCATATGCAGCGCCCTCCTCGTCCTCCCGACCAAGCGGACCCCCTGCGGCAACATCGCAACACAGCACGACTGGAAGGGCCCGAGTTGTCCGCTGCATGTTTCGAGCTTGAGCGATTTGTGGCGGTCCAAGGGCCCGGAATCGGGCAAGATCGCCGAGTTCGGGAGCCTCGAGACGGGGGTCAATGCAAATGGGGGTCAGCCAGAGCGCCCGATCTTGCAGGATCCTGCAGGGCCAGGGTCGCATTGACCCGGGCAGGATCATTCGCATTGACCCGGGTTTGGGTGCAGGATCTTGCAGGAGCTTGCAGGATCCTGCAGGCCTGACTGACCCGGGTCTGGATTGACCCAGGTCAGGAGATCCCCGACGAGTGAGGAAAAGTTGCAACGCCCACATCTCAGGGCACTTGAATCAGTGCGCGGATGCTAAGGTGGGATATACCTGGTCGGGAATAACTTCTAAGTGGGTAATGAATGCCCCAAGCGGCAAAAGGGGGTGTTAGATCACTCAGCTAAGTTGGCGGACCCCACTTGGCCCGGATCGCTAACCCCCTAGGCCGATTCGGAAATGCGCAGCCCATTTACAAGTTAGGTTGGGCCGATTCAAACCTTGGCATCAAATTAACCCCCCCTTTATCCCCTTGGCAACCCTCGAGCCGATCTGAGAGGCCATAGCCCAGGGGAGTCAGAAGGCAGCACGACGCATCGAGCCCAAATACGGGTTTGCAGTGGCCTTGGCATCGCTCGGACGTGTTGTTTTATTGTTCGTCGGGACATGCACAGGGAATGGACGTCCGAGCGATGGCGAGCGTCAGCTCGAATGCCCTGGAGCCTGGATGCTTGACTGGAGCACGCGCATTCTGCTCCGAGGCCAGGGCGTACCCTGCGCTGGCTCCCCGCAGCTCTGTGCTGCGCGGCGACGGAGAAATCCGCGGACGGCTCGTGCAAAGCGTACCGCGTTGGCGCCTCCCGAGGCGTCGTCGATCCTCGGTCCAGGACTGGTGCGGCGCATCGTTTCTCGGCCTCCTCAGAGCCAACGCACTATGCACCGTACCGCGTTGAGGCGGGGCCTGGAGGGAGTCCAAGCACAGTACTGTATACACGTGAGCCGCTTTCGCCAGAGTGAGAGGAGAAGGGAACCAGAAGCGAGCAGACGACGGCGAATGCGCAGGCGGGAGGCCAGGGCCGGCGAGACGAAGCAGGCAGGACGTTCGGTAGCAAATTTGCGCATGTCCGCGTAACCCCTGCCTCCGCCCCCTCAAGCTTGGACGCCCGACATGGGTACCGAAAAAATGGGTACGATGCCCAACAACAAATGTTGTCCCAAACCCACAGCGGCCGCTGCTGGGCAAGCGGCCTCCTGTCTCAAATGTACACAGGCCACGGCGACACCGAAAGCGAGTCCTGTTCAAAATGAACAGGAACCGCTGTTGGGCATCCCATTCTTTCCGTACACATTTCGGGCGTCCAAATCAAGAGGACATCCTGCGGCAGAGGCTCCCGGCGACCGTCGGCGACTGCGGGGCGGCCAGCTCCTCGGGCGCCGTGCCGCCCTGCGCGGCGATGGAGCTGTACAACGGCTCGGCGGGCGGGCTGCCCATGCGGGTCTCCGCGGGCCTCGGCGCGCCGAGTGGGGAAAATGGGGGCCCGGAGCTCCGGCGTGCGGCCGAGCCGTGCATCTGTCCGCATCCATCGGGGGCGGCAAAGAGGGGGGTGATGACTAGGGGGGGGGTGGATATCATGGCGGGGGCCATGATATTTTCCCAGATTTCATGGCGCCTCTTCTTGCTTCATTACGTCCCTGGCCCCCCCGCTGGGCCGCGCACATGCCGCCGGTCATGATTTTCACCCCCCCCTTTGAGACGCCTCCTTTTTTGCCGCTCCCGACTTGCATCTGTCCGCATCCACGGCGCCGTGGGCTTTCGTGGAGGGGGCGCCGGAAGGCGGAGGCGCAGTGGGCACGGAGAAGCCGAGGGGCCGTTGGGGGGTCCAGACTATCATCCATGTGCGTTGCACCTCGGGTGTCCGGAGAAGGGGGCCCGGCACGCCAAGTTGTAAATTGACTTAAGTCGGGCACGCCCCCCCTCTACACCCTCTACAACGGGAGTAGTCAAAAATGGTCAAACAGTAGTCTGGGGACGATTTTGTAGTATTTTTGAATATTTTGGGGTATTTTTCATTGTTCGTCCAAAATCCGCCTGTTGGGGGACACGCCCGTCCTAAACATTGATGCGCACATGGCCCGCACAGCGTCTGAACCGCAGGAGTCCAGGCGGAGGTCTTCCAGTGTCCTCGGTCTCGGGGGGTCCTCTCGCTGGGCCCGCGATGTATGGGCGGTGCGACGCGATCCTCCGACTCAATCTATTCGTACTCCAATCAGGATTCAGTCGGGCCAGCCCCCCTACAGGAGGAGTATGCAAAACAGTCAAAAAATAGTGCGGGGATGACTTGAAATCTGCCTGTGGGGGCACACGCCCGACCTAAAATGAGGTGGCCGTCGTTACCCAGGCCACCCACCACCCCACCCCACCGAGGCAACGGTAACGATCGTACGTGGGAAGGGGCTTGCCCCCTCCCCCCCTCCCGCATGCTGGTGTCAGCGGGCGGGCGCGCGCAGTGCGGCGATCCCAGCGCGCCCATGCCCCACCCAACTCGGGCGCCTCCGCTACCTGGGCCCCCCCTCCCAGGTAACGACCGTTAGCGGACATCATATGACCCATCTCTGGCGGAAGCGTCCCAGACTTCCGACGTCTTGACAAAGTTCAAGACGGAGGTTTTTTTTTTTTTTTTTTTTGAGTTTTCGACATCTGGGAGCCTTCGCTGGCCCAGGGGTCGTCAAAGGCGACTCGGGGCGCAGAACTTGTCGCGGGAGACGGGTCGAGGCGTCCAGGGACCCCGTCGTTGGAGACATCAGCACGTAGATCTGTGGGAGGCTACACGCCGATCGTTGAAAGTAGGTATTTTTGGATTCCCTGATCCCAATCTATTTCAAGCGCCTTCCTACTTCAAGAATCGACACGCTTTCGCCGTGTTTTGTTATTCTCTGGGGGGGCCTGGACCCAATCCACTTTATCCGCATTCCTACTTCATGTGTTCACCTACTTCTTCCGACCGACGTGTATTTTTCTTATCCTGTGGCGCATGAGGGTCGTTACCTGACCCTTCTCCCCTGGGTGGCTGTAACGATCGTACGACGTTGTACGCGGGGGGGGGGCTATGGGCATCCCACATCTTGGTGCTCACGCGCACACTTTCGCGATCGCAGCGCACCCTCGCCCCGACATGCTCCAGCCCGCCCAAGCGTTACAGTTGCCGGATATTATGAAGAGCAGTCTCGGGGGGAAGTGGCCCAAGCCTCCAGTGTCTTGTTCAAGAAGCGCAGTGCGGAGGTTTTTCGTAGTCTTCGGTCTCGGGGGGCCCGCGTCGGGCCCAGGGACAGTCAAAAGACGACTCTGGATGCACGGTCCCCGCGAAGGGGTCGAGGCTTCCGGGGACCACGTGCTGAACAAATCGAGGCGCCGGATCTCTCCGTGGGAGAGGGGGCGGGCTCTCTCAGGGGCCAGCGGGGCCTGTCAGGCGGCCGGAGGCTCCCAGAGCCTTCGGAGATGCCCGCTCCCGTTGCCTGCAGCCCGCCCCCCTGTTACCAGCCTGTAACATATCCCTATCCCTATGCTGGGCATCTCCTCATCACGATGCCAATCTTAGGGATTCCCTTATTTTTCCCCCACATCCTAAGTGGGGTTCTTGTTTTCTCTGCACACCCTCCGCGCAGGATCTCTCCTCCTTCTCCTCCCTCTCCTCTGCTCCTCTTTGCTTCCTCCTCCGCATCATCATCACCATCACCATCACTCCCCACTCATCATCATCATCACCATCAGCATCACCATCACCATCCCACGATCACTCACCATCATCGGCATCGAACGATCATCATCATCATCATCATCATCATCATCATCATCATCATCATCATCATCATCATCATCATCATCATCTCCGTAGCCATTTTGGCTCAAGCCTTTTTGGCTCAAGGTCGAAACGTTTCCCTGGCGCTTCGACCTTGGTCGCAGCCGACGGGGAGCTCGAGCTGCTTTGGGAGGCACAGGGCCTTCCCGATTGCTTCCTAAGACTCCCGACCAGGGACCCTTCAGTGGGTGGGAGTCATCTCTCTAGCCAAATTTGGCAGCTGCGGCAGGGTGTGCGCGGTGGAGGTGCTTTTATTAGCCCTGTCAGATCCAACTTCTAGTAGGTGATCTGGCAGCCGCGATGGCCGCCACTCTCTCCATGGACCAGAAAATGGATCAGTTGTTGGCGTCGATGTCCACCGTCGTAGCCACCGTCAACGCTCACGACGCAAAGTTCGCCAGCCTCGCCAAAGACATGGAGAGCATGAAAACCGACATGCGCAAGGAGGTGGACACCAAGTTCGAGCTCATGCAGAACCAGATCACCGCCCTGCAGCAGCGCAACGTCCACAACACAGGCGGCGAGGCCTCTGACGACATGGTCGACACGTGCCTCACGGTCTCTCTGCTTAGCGCTCAGACAGACCAGAAGATCAGCGTCATCAATGCCGCATTGGAGGAGCTGAAGACCTCAGTTGCTTCGATATCTCGTCCACCATCCACGGCATCTGGCGGTGCCAGCACTTGGGGGACCGCAACCACACCCCGTGGTGAGACCGCCGCGCCTGCTGACAGGCGCAAGCTCTGGGTGCGAGGGTTTCCTGTCAAATTGATGGCCTCCGCTTTCGACAAGCACTTCGAATTCCTGAAGACCCTTCTCTCGCCCACCTACCGCGACAGGTGCACCGCTATCACCAAGAGCTGCAAGTACGCCTACGTCATCATTTTTGAGAACGCCGACGACGCCAAGAATGCATTGTTGCAGATGCGTGCCATGACACTAGAATGGGGAGATGGCAGTGGCTTTCGGCATCGTCTTCGAGTTGGCACTGACGAGCCCATCGATGTCCGCAAGAAGGGCTGGGTGCTGGGCCAGGTCTGGCAACATATCAAGCAAGTCATGGTTGATGCTGGCACTTGGCGACCTGACTCGCAGCTACGCTGCAACAAGTACATGGGCCTCTGCTTCCTGGTCAACGGCGACCTCGTGGACGAGCTCGTCGTGCTGCAGAACGTCCTCGAGACCGACAACCCGAACGTCGAGCCCAACCGGGGCAACCTGAAGCGCTACGGCTTCACCGACGAGCAAGTCGACAAGCTGCCCGAGCTGGTCACTGCTGCGCTTCGCCGCGAATAGGGGCGGAGTGAGCCAGTACCTGTGAGCGACAGCGATGATGAATTCGATCCTGAACGATTGCGAGCCCTTCTGCGAGAACGGGGGGAGGCCACCTCGATTCTGCCCGACTCTCCTCTTCCCGAGAATGCGCCAGCTATTCGTGATCCTTACCTTCCTGTTCCACTTTCCCCTGGGGGAGGTGATGCTGCTCCTGCTGAGCAGCGGCATCCATTTGTCATCTCTCGCACTGTGGGTCTTGCTTCATGGAATACTCGTGCATTTTTTGGCAGTGTGTATGGCGATCCACAGAGACAGCATCGGAAACAGCAGATTTTCAGAAGTCTTGTACACCGCTTTCAAGTAGTATTTTTGCAGGAAACCCACGGGACCCAAGAAGATCTTTCCTCGCTGGATCGTGACGTGCCAGCTCACACGCACTTTGGCTCGTTTTGCTCTTCTGCGGTGGCGGGAGGCGTTACCATGTCTATTGATCCTTCCCTACTCCAGCTCTTTCAGGACATCCACGTTGAAAACATTATCGATGGACGATGCATTGCAGTTACGTTAACAGGCGAGAAAGGCACGTTGCAATTGATTAACTTTCACCTCGACCCCACCCTCTCCGACGTTGAGAAGGATCGTGTGATCCGCACTGTTGCTGCTCACGCTCTGCCTGCTGATCAGGCCACTGTCATCTTGGGAGGCGATTTTAACTTCTTGGAGGAGGGGGGGATGAGGACGTTCACAGACGGAAGGGAACCCACCCCTGAGAGGACTGCTGTTCTGCATATGTTTGCTCGGGTTTTCGGACACCTCGCTGAAGTTGCCCAACAAGAGCCCACTCATCGGTCTGGGAGGAGGGAGGACGGTGCGCTTAGCCTTGGACGCTTGGACAGGTTCTACATATCTTCTGCCACCACCGACATTCTAGATGCGACTCCACGGAGCGGAGTCATAGGTCTTGCTCATGATGTCGCCCAGCCGAGCGACCATATTCCTGTCTGGCTTCAGTTTTCGCCTGGCGGCAAAACAACCCCGACGATCCCCTCCTGGATTGCCAAACATCCTGATTTTGGTACTGAGGTTGAGGCTGCCATTGGTTCCGTTGAAATGCCCAGGGGCCCGTTCGAATACCTCCTGTCCGTCAAAGACGCGATGTATGTTGCCAAGGATGCTTTGATGACTCGCATGTTCTTCCGAGGCCCCCACAACGACGCGCAGAAGTTATCGGTCTACCTTAAGTTTCTTCGGGCTGTTCGGGGTGGCAAGTCTTGGGACATTCGGAGGTGTATCCAGGCTATTCCTTATCTTAGTCTACATGTTCATGCTGATGAATGTTGTTTTAGAGATTCGGTGTCATTTTATCGTGAAATGGCCGAGCTTCAGCACTCTCTTCTCCAGCGAGAAATTCGCGAACACGTCGAAGGCGGCGGGGCCCCCGACGACGATCGAGGCCTCAGGTTGCACCAGCTTCTGCGACAGTGGTCTCCCAAAAGGCGCCGTATTGTTCTGGTTTCCGTCCCCGACCCCACCGGGTGCCCTTCGCCTGACCTGGAGGTCAGTGCTCAGAATCTTGCGTCGCACTGGGGGCGGGTCCATGCCGCGAAGCCTCAGGACAGGGGATACCACTTCCAGAAGACACTGTTGAGCAGTGAGATTCAGCAGGTTGCCCCAGGTATCGAGTGGACGCTCGACCTGCATAGCTTCATAGGCAAGCTCGTCGGCCGCAAGGACAGCGCGACTGGCCCCGACGGCATCCCATACAGTGCATGGCGGTTCGCTGGCGACGCCGCTCACAATGCCTTGTATCAAGTTTATCTCGCTATTTTGGACAATCCTACATATGGGCCCCCACATAAAGGCTTCAACGAGTCCCTCACGGTGTACCTCCCAAAGGCCATCCACCCGCACGAAGCTGGAACCTCTGAGATCTCTCGGGAAGCGTCTGTGGTTCGCCCTATTGCCCTCAGCAATACTGATAACAAAATAGTATCCTTGGCCATATGCGAACCATTTAGCCAGCAATGCCAGTACAGCGTCCTAGGCTCCCAGACGGGCTTCGTGCGCAAGAGGTCTATGCTCGACAACTTGTTCTGCCTTGAGGCAGACATTCTTGAATATGCCTGCTATCGTTGCATGCCGCACGCAGGACTGCTCCTCTTGGATTTCCGCGCCGCGTTCCCGTCGCTGCGCCACGACTGGATCATAGATGTGTTAATCATGATGAATATTCCCATGTATATCGTGAATGCCATTCGGTTCCTATACACAGGCATCTACACACACATATGCCTAGCAGGCAAAAAGTTTCCAGGCTACTCGATCACCCAAGGCATTAAACAAGGATGTCCACTGTCGGGTGCATTATTTGCATTATGCATCGACCCGCTGCTGCGCCGATTATCTAACTTGCTAGCTCCAGTTTGTGCTTCACCCCGTGCCTTTGCAGATGACATCCAGATCTCGGCATCCAACCTGTTGCTAGCTGTTCCGATTGTGCTGAAGAATGTTATTAGGTCCAGCCGATGTACTGGCCTGCTCTTGAACCTTGCCAAGTGTATGATCGTGCACACGCAAGAGATGCCAGATGACCAGCATTTCGCCTTATTCGAAACTGTTCGCACTAACGTTCGCTCGCTCATGCACGGCACCAGTGGCAAAGTCTTGGGTGTTTTCCTGGGCCCTGGTGGTTACAAGAAATCCTGGTCCGCTCCGCTTCAGAAATATATTTGTCGGGTCCGTCATGTTCGGTCGCTTCGTCTTGGGCTTACTCAGAGTATTTATGCCTACAATTCCCTGGCCTTCTCGGTCCTCACCTTCGTGATGCAGCTATGTTACATATCGCAGGATGCGCTTCGCATGGAAACAAAAGGATTGCAGACTCTCACCGCGTGCCCGTTCTACAGCATTCCTACTGATCTCCTCCGCAATCTCTCGTCGGCGCTTCATTGGCCCATTGCCCCGCGCAACCTCGTGCTGGAGAATCAGGCTGCCATGTATCGGGTCGCTGTTCGATCCAAGGTTTTTGACAGCATTCGGAGGCGATTTCACGAGCTTGAGGAAGATGACTGGGATGTTCTAATGGTCAAGCGGTTCCCGACATGGCGTGCCGAGTCCACTGTTTTCCATCTGATTCATAACTACGAGCGTCTAACAGCCCTGCCGTGGAACCACTTCGATGAGGACACTCACGAGTTGCAGAAACAGATTTTGAAGAAGTTGATTTCTGAGGCCCCCAGTTGCTCCGCGGTTTTTCTCCTGGGCAATCGAATTCGTTTCGCTTTTCCTCTGGTTAATGCCTCTAGTATCGACCTTGCTGTGCTCAGGCTCAGAATTGCCTGCACGCGCGTCGGCCCTTTTGTGGCTGCTGCCATTCTCAAAACCATCTGCAACGCGTGGGCGACCTCTGCCAGGTATAGGCAAGGCCGTCTTACCTGTCGCTTCGGCTGCCGAGCCGCTGGCGGCGACCACGTCCAGCATTATTTCGATTGCCCTCATGTTCTGAGCCTGCTTCCCTCTGTCCTGCCCTCCCTGCCAGCCGAATATTTGAATCAGAGCCTCGATGCGCGTATGCTGTGCACCATGCCATGCCATTCTAGTCAGCAGTTGTTTTCCTTGTTTCTCGTCCACGACCTGCTCTTTTCCACCTTTAACTCCTTGAGGAGCTCGCACAGGTACGGGCCCGAATGCCTGCTGCCTCTCCTGCGCGCCCGCGCCCGGCACATCGCCAAGAAGGGGCGCGTCGTGCGGAGCGTCCTCACCAGGAGGCCCGCTGCAGAAGGCAGCTGAACGGCCCGTCTCTCTGACTCGCCCAGGGGAGTGCGATCATCATCATCATCATCATCATCATCATCATTATCATTATCATCATCATCATCATCATCATCATCATCATCATCATCATCATCATCATCATCACTACTCGCTGACTTGAGGCCTGAATATGGAGGAAGTCTCGAGCGGGAGCCTCGTCTGTGAGTGAATTGCGAGGAAGTCTCAGGCGGGGGCCCCCTCCCTATGGGGCCCGCACTTCATGTTTGAATCCGAGCGGGTCATCCGCAACGTGCAACTGTCGTCACTTTGGGGCTCTTGAGACTTGAATATGGAGGAAGTCTCGAGCGGGAGCCTCGTCTGTGAGTGAATTGTGAGGAAGTCTCAGGCGGGAGCCCCCTCCCTATGGGGCCCGCACTTCATGTTTGAATCCGAGCGGGTCATCCGCAACGTGCAACTGTCGTCACTTTGGGGCTCTTGAGACTTGAATATGGAGGAAGTCTCGAGCGGGAGCCTCGTCTGTGAGTGAATTGCGAGGAAGTCTCAGGCGGGAGCCCCCTCCCTGTGGGGCCCGCACTTCATGTTCGAATCCGAGCGGGTCATCCGCAACGTGCAACTGTCGTCACTTTTGGGCTCTTGAGACTTGAATATGGAGGAAGTCTCGAGCGGGAGCCTCGTCTGTGAGTGAATTGTGAGGAAGTCTCAGGCGGGAGCCCCCTCCCTATGGGGCCCGCACTTCATGTTCGAATCCGAGCGGGTCATCCGCAACGTGCAACTGTCGTCACTTTTGGGCTCTTGAGATACGAATATGGAGGAAGTCTCGAGCGGGAGCCTCGTCTGTGAGTGAATTGTGAGGAAGTCTCAGGCGGGAGCCCCAGGAGGAAGAGGAAAGGGCAAAGGGTAAGCTAAACATATTCTCATGTGGGGTCCTTTCGTCGGAGTAATTGAGGGCGAATCCCTAAGGTTGTCATCGCCTTTTGGCGTGTCAATCTTAGGGATAGGGATACGTTCGAGGCTGGTAACCCTGGGCGCGAGGCCAACGCGAGTGGCGAGCATGTCCACATCCGCGCCCTCGTGGTCTTTCGATCTCATGCGCGATCCTGTGGACACGCGGTCGCGTGGAGACCTTCTGAGCGGGGCGTCCGCGAGGCAGCGCCCCGTATCCACGGTGGGCGCGGCCCAGGGTCCCCGCTCGCGAGGCCGTGGACATCAACCAGGAGGGGAAAAACCGCACAGACACAATTAACCGTCGATTAGAAGAAAATATAGGAAAATATTGGAAGTGGGGGGGAAGACAAAAACCCAGAAAATATAAGAAAAAATGAGGAATCATTGTATTAGTGTGTATTTATTTGTGTGTCCCAGGGCGCCTTCAATCAACATTATGTTTAAACGGAAGGGTGGTCCTGGAGGTCTTGTGCGAGGTCTTGCGCGGGATGTCTCGTGTGGGCTCTTGTGTTGGGCTCTGGGCGTCCTCTCGCGTTCTCTGGCTTCGTTCTCTTGCACACGTCGTCGTGTGCGCGTCTTGCCCAAGAGGTCTGCTGGGTGAACAACTTCCAAACGATCCGGCTTGGCGCCCTGGAGCTCCGCAGGCCCGTCCCCGTGGAAGCGACCGCCGCGGCCGCTGCCGCGGGGCGAGACGTGTCGGTGCAGGGCGAGGGCGTCCGGGTGGCCCTCCTCACCACGGGCAGCATCGGGTCCCTGAACATCAGCCTGTACATGTCGAAGAAGACAAAGTGCCATAAACATAACTCCAGGTCTCTCAATAAGCGTGGGGGGGGTGGATCGCTTGGGGGGGGGGGGGAACCGCTGTCCTTCGGGGGGCGTGGGGAGGTTGGGGAACAAGAGGGGGTGGGTCTGGGGCGCGTGGGGGGGCGGGCAAGGGGCGTCGGACAGGTTGGCCCAGGGGGGTGCTTGTTGAAGGACGTGGAGAAAGTCTTGGCGCTCCGCGCGGATTTCTTGGATCCGCGCTGGATCCCCCTGGCGGCGCTGGAGGCGCCTCTCATGGCGCGCGCTCCGCGCGCCAGGGAGGGGGCTGCAGCGCGGATCCAAGACATCCGCACGGTCCGTCGAACGTTTCCGCTTGTGCCGTTCTTTTGCTTCCTCCCACCAGGGGCGACGAGCACCTCGCCTGGAGCTGGCAGGATGTCCTGGCGGCGCGCAGCCGGGGGGGCAGCGGCACGAACGCAGGGGCGCCCCTCCGAGGAGGGCGTCCCGCCCCATTGGACGGGGGCCCTGGGCGTATTCAGGTAGTGGCGAAGCGTCCTGGCTCGCCTATAGCCCTGCCAAACAATATTCTAAGATCCTTTTGTGGTTCCCGCGAAATTGTCTTAGAACATTTCTGGCGGAGTCTGTCTTGTTTGAAGCATCGGGTTTTGATGATTCTAAGAACATTGTAATGTTCTTCGAACTTTTTGGGGTTCTAAGAACATTTCGTGGTAGGACTATAGGAATGCCGGGACGGTCGGTCCCTGCTCAACGTGTGGCCCGTGGGGGTTAAGCCGGGCCCTTCCAAGGAGCCGCCTGTGCCTCGAAGAAGGCCCCGACCCCCCTTGGCGGGCCCAGGATCCCAAGGCGAGCCCCCGAACGACGAGCATGGCGAAGATTGTGCAAGCGCACCGTTGAGGAGAGACGGATAGAGAGAGAGAGGGAGAGGGAGGGAGAGAGGGAGAGAGGAAGAGGGGGAGAGAGGGAAAGAGAGAGAGAGAGTGAAGAGAGAGAGAGAGAGAGAGAGTAGGAGGCGGGAGCCCTAGCCCCCTTGCGCTCGCCGCCACCTGTGGATTGGCTGTTTCGCCTGGACGCGGGTTGCCACACGGGCATGCCCTTCTTCCGCGACGTGGGCGCCTCGATGGGCATCCCGCTGCGCCGCCCGCGCTCATCCGCCACCCAGCTGTCTGTGGCCATCGTGTAGCTTCTCCTCTGCCTCCTCCTTCTTCTCCTCCTCGTGGCAGAGAGCAGCCTGGCCGGAGTTGCAGCATGGTTCAATAGGTTTTCGCAGAAGCCTCAGAAGCCTGGTTGCAGCCTCCAGCGTTGTCTCACACTGTTCGCTTGGCAGTGGCGCGCCCTTCTTGGAGACTGATGGCTGCCCAGAGCTAGATCAGACCAGATCCCCTTCCTCCTCCCCCATCAGAGGGGACCAGGAAGCAACATGGGGTACATCAGAAAGAGGACAGCCTGCCAGCAGGTGCCCTAGGTACGGAAATTCCCCATCTCCCGGTGATCGCGGCGACTCGCGGCGGCCCTGAGGCACTCCCGGGAGGTCAAGGACGGGCGGCGATGGCGCCCCCAGATCTCTTGAGATCCGAAGCAGATCTTGTGGTATGCTCGGACGTGCGCCAAGGGTTACTCCGCCAGCGCCTGGCCGCCTCACCTCCCAGACCCTTTCGAGAAGCGGAAAAAACACTACGGGAGGTCGTTCGCTATTTGGGACCTCTCGGGGCCCTTGCCGGGCCTCTGGGCCGTCAGAATATTTAGGATTCAACACCGGTGCAGGCGAATGGGCAGAGACTTGGGGGGGGGGTCTGGAGCGTCGCGCTGATGGAACATCAGTTGCCCAGATTGCATGTTTGAAAGTATTTTGATCTCAGTCCCTGCCCCTCATTCTTCTGGACCTTCCGCCCTAACCTTCCGCCCTTTCTTCGATATGATCTATGTGGGTTCCGTTGAGTTGCGTAAAGCTTTAATGAGTTTCGATGAATGTTTCCGCACCTTCCGCGGAGGCCGGAAGGTATTGAAGGTGGAGGTGGAGGAGTGTGATCGTATACAGTGGAAACCGATGCCAAGAAACACCCTGCTTGCCTCCAGGGTGCCCTCGGCTTCTTGAATGTCAATGGTTATGCTGTGGAAAGCGTGGCGCTCCCGCACCCAAATGCCATGGACGCACTGGGGTCTCAGGGTTGGGTTTCGGGCGGGATGTATTACTGTGGCCGAGCCCCTACTGCACACATGCATTTTGATGGGCTTGTTTTCCACCACCATCACCACCATACTTGGAGGGGGGAAGGAGGTCGAGGAGGAGGAGAAGGAGGAAGAGGAGGTGGAGGACCCCCTCCCCCTCACGCTTGTGGTGGTGGTGGTGGGAAACAAGCCCACCACATCTGAGCACGGGGGGCCGACGACATGGCAGCAGCCACGACGTCGGGGGCCTGGGCCCCGCGCCCCGTGGTCGCCTCGGACGCCCGTGCGCCGCCGAGCGCGGTGCCTCTGCGGGAGGTCCGGCGTCGGCGGGGGGAGGGCCCTTCGAGATGCTCGGGCGGCTGGGTCTGCTGTCGGCCGCCTGCGCCACCTCCTCCCGCCCTCCTCCCTCCGCGCTCCACCCTCGGCCCTCCGCCCCCCCTCCTATGCACACCCTCCCTCGCCCTCCCTGCTGTGTCCCCCCTGTCCCTCCTCGCCCCCGCCTCATCCATCCTCCCTCCCTCCCTCGCTCGCCCACCCTCGAGATGCTCGGGCAGCTGGCTCCGTGTCGTGTCCTCCGCGTCTCTGCTCAGAGGAGGAGGACAGGGCAGGGCATCCGCACAGGGGGGTCAACGTCGACACGCCTACACAGGAGCTGCGGAGCACGACTTGCAGCATCCCCTGCGAGTATAGTATGCCGCAGGCCCAGACTTCTCATGGGGCCGGCAGGGGGCGCACCCCGATGCAACCCGCAGAATAAGCATGGGCAATCTTCCCAGGGGTGCCGATACCGTTGTCCTTCCCTCGCTTTCACCTTTGTTGGCCTCCATTGGAGGACCTCGTCGCCACCAGTGGATTCGCCTCGGAGTCCTGGTCAGAGCGCACTCTGGGAGAGGTCTGGGGAGTGGCGGTATCGGTATGTTTTGAATTTTTCTTTTGGTGTGGTCGGGGGTTGCTCAAGGCGCCCCTGGGCCAAGGTGCCCCCAGTATTTCGCTCAATTTTGGGGCACGTAGGGCCCGCTGGGTCTCGTGCGGGGTGCTGTGGAGGCCGTGGGGGCCTCCTTGGGAATCATGGGTCGCTTTGGGCCAGGAGCACTGTCTAGCAACACCCGGTATGGACGTTGGATCCATGCCCATGCTGCTGCCTCCCCCACTCTGAGCGCCTGGAGGAGCAAGGTACGGATAAGAAGCTCGGCACCTTGGGCAAGATGTCTTGTGCGGGATTGGGGCGTGAGCAGGGGCACGGACAGAGAGTCGATCGCCTATCGTCTCCCCCCCCGTTCTTCCCGTCCCCAGGCTCGTGTTCTCGATGTTGGCGTGGTGCTCTGTGTTCGTACGGGGTCCGTAAGAGGCTCCGACCCGCTCCGCGAGGACAGCTTGTTCGTCTCATCGTTACGCAAACAGTGGCTTGGGGGCGAACGCTGTCATCTTTCATGGAGCCGAACAAGTAAGACAAGTTTGGGCCGAAGCCAATGTCGATCCTTGTCTGAGGATCCTTTTTTCCTGAGAGGCCGAACAAAACTCAACTCCGCCGTCATTACGCTTTACCAAAATGCCAGAAGGTCTGGGTCCGCGTCCTTTTCTTTCCTCCGTCCCCCAACCTTTTCCACATGCACCTCCCATGCCTTCCGACCTCCGCGGAAGGTGTCTAATGATTTGCCGAAACTCATCGTTGTTTCGCAAGTAGTGGGGGCCCGCGTAGATTCTATCGGCGGAAGGTTTGGGTGGAAGCTCTTCAGGAGGAAAAGAAACACACAGACACAATTAATCGTCCATTCCCCAGAAAAAATGGGAAGTGGGGGGGGAATACAAAAACTCAGAAAATATGGGAACATATGGGGAATCGTTTTATTTGTGTGTATTTGTGTGTGCGCGTCCTGGGATCCCTTTAGCTCTGGGAGATTGCGGGGGAGGGACCTCCTTCTTTACGAGGCTGGGGTTTGTTCATGCCCATCGCCTCGGGGGGCCACGCGCGGTGGCCGCTGGACACTCTCGGGCCCCGGAGGCGCCCCCCGGCCATGGCCACGTCCACCCCCGCGTTGGTCCTGGGCCGCGGGGTCTTCGACGCGGCGTGCCTGCAAGCGGCCAAGACGCTGAAAGAAGAACCGTTCCGAAGGGGCTCGCTGCTCCTGGGCCATTCCGCGGCTATTCCTGTAGCCCTCCTCGTGCACCCAGGCCCTGTCGGTACCAAGGCGGGGCCTCGTTCCTTCACAACGTAGCGTTCCTGATTGCAGCAGCTTGGCTGTATTCTCGTCGAACTGTTCACGCTTCGCGTATCCCCACCAGTACCTCTCAGCAGCCGCGGCTGTTAGTTGCACCCCGAGGGCCGTGAGCTGGTCACTGGAATTCTAGACGCTTCGCGTATCCCCACCAGCCCGTCCAGAAACGACGCCCAGGCGAGTAGAGGGTCGTCCTGAGGGGCTTTTCGGCGTCTGGAGTGCCTCGGGGGGGCCTCTGTGGGCCGTTCGGGATCCTCTTTGGGGCCTCCTGGGGGCCTCTTGGGGCCTCTTGGAGCCATCTGAGGGCCTTTGGGGGCCTCTGGGAGCACCTTGGGTGCCTCTGGGGGGTCTCTTGGGGCCTCTTGGGGGTCTCTTGGGGGCCTCCTGGGGTTGGGGGGCCTCTTGGGGCCATCTTGGGGCCATCCTGCGGCCTCTTGGGGCATCCTGGGGGCCTTTTGGAGGACATCGGCCAAGGAAGTGGGGTTCCCTAATTACAGCCCCCGCCCAGGAGCTCCAAAAGTCGCTTCCTGGACCCCTCTTGGATCGCTCTTGGAGCGCTCGTGGCCGCTCTTGGAGCCATCCTGAGGCTCTCTTGGGCCCCTCTTGGAGCTATCTTGAGCCATCTTGGAGCCATCTTGACGCGTCGGATGTGCATCGCAAGCGAAAAAGTGAGAACACCAAAAACATGGATTTTCCATAGGTTTTTGAAGCATTTTGGCCTCTTGGATGCATCCTAATGATGCTCTTGTGGGCACTCGGAACCGTCTTGGGGAGTTCTTGGAGCGTCTTGGAACATCATGGGGACCATCTTGAGGCATCTTGCGCTATCTTGAGCCATCTTGGAGGTCATCTTGAGCTCCCTGAGGCCCTCTTGGAGATGGGTTGGGGAGTCTTGGACGCTCCAACGCGCCGCGGAACCCCCTGTCCAGGTCAGTGGGTAGGGGGTAGGGGGAGGGGTAAACCCCTCCCCGAAGGGGAAGAAGGAGGGGTGGAAGAGGAAACGCTCTAAACCACCGACGCCCAGAGGGCTGGTGGGATTACTGGCGCGGGCACCCACCCCCCTGCGGCTGTCAGCCGCTTCCCTGAAGCTAATCGAGCTCCCGGCGGCTGTCAGCTGCCTTTCTCTGCCGGGCGCCTCCGGACCCTGTGCTCCCCCCGGGGCACGCGGGGCGGTAGTTCCCCTCACCCTTTCGGCCTCGCGCTGGCACTGGAGACTGCCGTGGGTATTGCTATTCGGTCGTCGTTGAGGGCGCTGTCGGGCTTCCACTTCCTCGTGCTGCCGTTTCCCACTCCTGGGGTCTGCAGCCACCTGGTCATTCGGAGGCATCTGCACTCGATGACTGGATCTGTGTTGAGGTCATCCGTCGCCTACTTACGGCAAGTACATGGAGTACCGCAAGATCAGGGTGGTCCCCTACTTGTGCCTCTTCTGGGCTGCGGCTTTTCTTTTCTTCCCTCTCCCTCGGCCCTCTGTCGCCGTTCGTCGCCGTTCCGTCTTCTTCGCTTTCTTCTCTTCGTCTTTCTTCTTCGCTTGTTTTCGCTCTCTCCCGCTTGGCCCCGTCTTCGTTGCTCTTGCGCAGCCGCTGCGTTGTGGCCCTGTACTTGTTCCGTTGCCTTGCACTTGCTCGGTTTCGCTCTTTGCTCGCCCTCACGACGCCGCTCGGGTGCCCGTTCGCGGTCGCGATCAGAAAGTATCCCCGCCAGTCCCCCATAGCGCGTCGGCCTCTCACGGCTCCTCCCCAGCCGCCCTGGCCTTGCGCGTGAGGTCGTTGGGACCCCCCCCCCGACCGTGGACGCTGGGCTGCGGGTGTCCTTTCTCCGCGGCCATCTTGGGCGCCCCTGAGGCTGACCTGCTAGCCCCTTCCAGTTCGGGGTGCCCCTGGTCTCTTGGGCCTGCGACTCCTCTGAGTCCGCTGCCTCCGCCCGGTCAGGATTGACGGACGCTTGGTCCTCCCCCGCGTCGCCTCCCCCAGGGTCGGCTTGCACCCCTGGTTTTGGCGCCGCCGCCTCCAGCACAGGACGTGGCCTTTTCCGCTGGTTCGTCGCCTTCGCTGGCGACGCTTCTCCTGCTCCCCCGCCGCGGTGGCACTTCCGCCGTCGGCACGCTCCCGCTCTTGGCGGTCCGGAACCTTTTCCGTTGAGCGCCTGCACGCCTGTTCGTCGTCTTCTTCGGCTGCGTCACGGTGGTCTTCAAGTTCGTCGGTTTCTTGTTTTTGCCGTTTTGGCGCTGCACGTCGACCTGGAACCCTTCCTGGTCTTCCGTGTTTTCTGAGCCGCATCGTAGTTCGCTCCTGTGCGCTTGGTGCGTAATTTACGCCGTTGCATTGTTGCGTCGTTCTGACTGCGCGCGGCTGTACCGTTTGTGCTCGCGACGAAAAGTACCCACCAGTATCTCCCCCTGGAAGCCCCGGCGCCCCCCAGTCTTGTCTGAAGGCTGCGAACTCGACGACCTCGGGGGAGGCCTCCAGGTCCTCCTGGATAGGGAAGGGGGCTTCCTATCGCAATGTGCCCCCCGAAAAAAGTCCCCTGCAGGGACCGCCACAGAGGCATTGCGAGTGACCCCTGTGGGGAGTCCGCCCCGGCCCGGCTGAGACCCTTCGGAGTGGGGCTCTTCAGTCCACCCGGGGCCCATCAGTGCCCCGCCCAGGTATCCTGCGTCAATGACGGTTCGGGACAAGGGTGTGAGTTCTGCTGGTGCGAGAGTCGACATCGGCGGCCATGTGGCCGTAGTGCTAGTGGCCGTTTACCACTCCCTTGGAGGGGCCGACGACAACGTAGGCATCTTGCGTCAATGACGGTTCGGGACTAAGGTGCCTGTTCAGCTACAGAAGCGCCGACGGCCGCGCCTACGCCGTCACCGACGGCGTCACCGTCACCTGCGCCCACCGACAGCTGCACCAACGGCCATTCCGCCGGCATCGCCCACGACATCGCCTACAGCAGCGCCGTCGGCTTCGCCTACGCCATCACCGACGGCCTCCCGACACCTCTTCCCGCAGCTTCGCCGTCAGCTGCACCAGCGGCTGCCCCGTCGGCAGCACCCACAGCAGCACCCACTGCAGACCCGACAGCTGCGCCTACTGCTTCACCGACGGCCACACCGATTATTGCTCTTACATCAGCGCCCACAGCAGCCCCCACTGTAGCACCGAGAGCTGTCCCTACTGCTGCGCTACGGCCTCGCCCGCAGCTTCACCAACAGCTGCACCAACGGCCGCTCCGACGGCAGCGCCCGCAGCTTCGCCGGCGGCAGCACCGACGGCTTCGCCTACGGCGCCACCGACGGCCGCACCGACTGCCGCACCAATAGCAGCCCCCACGGCCTCCCCGACACCGTCGCCTACGGCTGCTCCCACACTTGCCCCCACTGCTACGCCTACGGCTTCACCCGCAGCTTCACCAACAGCTGCACCACGGCTGTTCCGACGGCATTGCCCACGGTATTGCCTACAGCAGCGCCGCCGGTTTCGCCTACGCCGTGACCGACCGCCTCACCGACACCTGCTCCCACATCTTCACCAACAGCTGCACCAACGGCTGCTCCGACGGCATTGCCCACGGCATCGCCTTCAGCAGCGTCGACGGCTTCGCCTACGCCGTCACCGACGGCCTCACCGTCACCTGTTCCCACAGCTTCACCGACAGCTGCACCAACGGTTGCTCCGACGGCATCGCCTACAGCAGCGCCGACGGCTTCGCCTACGGCGTCACCGACGGCCGCACCGTCACCTGCTCCCACAGCTTCACCGACAGCTGCGCCAACGTCTGCTCCGACGGCATCGCCCACGGCTTCGCCTACAGCAGCGCCGACGGCTTCGCCTGTGCCGTCACCGACCGCCTCACCGACACCTGCTCCCACAGCTTCACCGACAGCTGCACCAACGGCTGCTCCGACGGCATCGCCCACGGCATCGCCTACAGCAGCGCCGACGGCTTCGCCTACGCCGTCACCGACGGCCTCACCGTCACCTGTTCCCACAGCTTCGCCGACAGCTGCGCCAACGGTTGCTCCGACGGCATCGCCCACGGCATCGCGTACAGCAGCGCCGTCAGCAGCGCCGACGCCGTCACCGAGGGCCGCACCGGCGCCTTCTCCTACAGCTGACCCTATGGCCTCGATCACAGTTTCTCCGACATCTGCACCAACAGCCACTCCGACGGCATCGCCCACGGCATTGCCTACCAGAGGCGCCGCTACGCTGACGCTCTTTCGGCGCGTCGTTGTCTTCGGCCTCAGCCTTGCTCACGGCGTCTTCGTCCACCACAGGTTCGCTCAGCACCACGGCCTCCACTCTAAACAAGTACATGCGACCGTTAGTCGCTTCTGTGCCCTCGCATGCTCGCGACCCTTGTCTCCCCCCCCCCTTTTCGGTGCTGGCTCTCTTGCCGGCCTCCCGCGCTCTGCGCTCTTCCCCCCCCGCCCTTGCCTGCTGGTCGCCTCGCCCGCCCTCCCGGCGGCCCTCCCGGGGGCCGCCTTGGCCTCGCCAGGCGCGTGCCCGGGCTGGGGCTGTCGGCTCGCGCCCTTGTCATTGGTTTAGCTTGTCACTGGTTTAGCACGAGACAAGGGAGGGAAGCAACCAGTCCCTGCTCCCTCCCTTGCTCCTCCCTCCCTGCTCCCTGCTCCCCGCCAGGCTCGTGCGCCCTTGTCACTGGTTTAGCTTGTGGCTCCTCGGTCCGTGGCGACGGGCCGCCCCCCTTGCCCCCCGCCCACGATCGGGGCCCCTCGACGCTCTGCCCCCGCCGCCGGCTCCCGGGCTCAGACGCGTCGGAGGCGTTTCGCTGCCGTGGCCTACTTCGCCACGGCGCCCCCGCCCAGCGGCCTATGCTCCGCCCAAGGCGCCGCCTGGTCTCCACCTCCGGTCTCCCGCCCGCCCTCTGCTGCCCTCTCCGCCTCGGCCTCTCCGCCCCCTGCGGCTCTTGGCCTGCGGCGGCCTCTCGGTCGCCCCCCACCGTGCGGGTTGCCTCCCCGACGGTCCCCAAGTGGGATGCGACACGCTGTCGGCTGGACGCGTGTCTGGCGATCCGGACCTTGGCCTGTCGAGCGCCTGCACGTGAGTTGGTCGACAGCTGGCGGCGCGTGGAGTACGCCGGCTACCCGCGTGACGGTGTGACCATTGGCCCCTGCCGCCTGATTCTCGTGGTGCGTTTTCGAGCCGGTGTTCACGGACTTCCGGCACGCTCGCGGTGTCGCCCAACCAGAATTCCCCCGCCACTGTGGCGTTGCACTCTGGCCGGCGGCTTCCCCACCAGTCGACGGCGCCCTTCTCTGAGCGGCAGCGAGGCCCGCCTCCTGATTGTTCCTACCTCCGCTGTCCCCTCGTTGCCCCCCCCTCGTCTCTTCCCTGCTGACGCAATTTTGGCCGTAGCTCGCTAGTAACGACTTTGGGACTGCGCCCGGCGTCTCCGGTGCGCCTGCGATCAAAAAAAGTATTCCCACCAGCCCATCCCAAAACAGCACATCTTGCGAGACACGCCGACGGTCGTGACTTTCGGGCGTGTCTCCTCCTGCTCTCGCATGTCTCCTCCCCTCCCGCCCACCTCCTACCTAGTTTCTGCTTTACGTTCTCAAAAGGGGCAGTGGGAGGAGGATGAGGCGGAACAGGAGGAAGAGAAGGCGGTGTGCGGAGAGACGGGGATACCGACGACGAGGGGGACGACGGCGATGACAAGAATAACGCCGACGCACCCGACGACGACGACGACGACGACGACGGCGACGACGATGACGATGACGACGGCGAAGACGACAACGAGGACGACGACGCACCCGACGACGACCACGACGACGACGACGACGACGACGACGAAGTCAACCATGAAGGCGTTTCTGGGTTTGTCGCTCCTGGGGGCTATGTTGCAGGTGTTTGGGGTCTTCTGGGGTCCTCGTGGTGCCTCTTGGGGCCCCTTTGGGGCTCGTTTGAGAGTCTTGGGGCCCTCTTGGGGCTGTTTTGGGGAGTCTGGGAGGTCTCTTGGGACCATCTTGGAGACCACGGCTCAAAAAGGAGCGCGGCCCCCCCCTTCGGCACCCGAGAAGTCGCCTCTTGGGGCCCTCTTGGGCCGCTCTTGGGGCGCTCTTGGGCTCTTGGGCCCGTCTCGGGCATCTCTGGGGCCTGTTCTGGGGCTATTTTTTTGCCATCTTGGGGCCATCTTGAAGCTGCACGAGCCCATTGAAAGTGAACAGACGAGAAGGGAAACAACATTGATTTCCCTTTTGGTTTGAGGCTTCGAGGCCACTTGGGATCGTGTCGGGGCGGTCTTGGAGCCTGGTGTAGGCTTGTTAGCAGCTATCTTGAGTCATCGAGGGTGATCTTGAGAGATCTTGGAGGTCATATTCGGCACTCTTGGGATGTTTTGACGCCATTTTAGCCCAAAACAAACGCTCCAACCACCTTCAGGAGTGGAAGAAACACACAGACACAATTAATCGTCGATTCCCCAGAAAATATAGGAAAATATGGGAAGTGGGGGGGGAAGACAAAAACCCAGAACATATGGGAAAATATGGGGAATCTGTTTATTTGTATATTTATTTGTGTGTCCCAGGGCCCCTTCACACCTGCCCCCCCCCCCCGTCAGGCCCAGGGGGAGGGGGGAGTGGGAGGGGTCAAGCTACCCACCCGCCCGCAAGCCGTCTAGCTCGCTCCCACCCGCTCTCCCAAGACACTTGTTTTGCGTCGGCGGCTGGGCAGAGGGCGACTGCTCCGGCGGATGGGCAACAGGGGACACGTTGTACACAACTTGGCATCGCTCGGACGTGTGCATTTTTCCTTCGGCGAGGACCATCGAGGAGCATCCTTGATCATTTGGCGAAAAAACCACGCACGAAACCGAAAAAAACACAGGGAATGGACGTCCGAGCGATGGCGAGACAAACCCTCCCAACGCACAAGTAACACCCGAGCCTGAGCATGTTCAGCGATCGTCTTTGGATGGGCAGCTACTGGGAACCAAAGCCGACCCCAGGTGCGCGACGCTTGGGCGAGGTGCGCCACGCGTGCCAGGGGCGGCACGCGCGCCAGGCACCCCTGGGGCCCGAGCGTGCCAGTCAGGTACGCCTGGTGCGCCAGATGCGCCACGTGCTCCGAGTGCGCCAGGTGTGCCGCACACTCCAGCCGCGCCAGGTTTGCCACGTCAGGGGCACGTGCAGAGCGCGTCAGGTGCGCCCGCGCACGTGACAGCACACATCGGGAAACATGTCGGTCCCCGCCATCCTTGTCGAAAACCAATGCCCATCATTGTGTCTGGCTGGCCTGCTCACACCAGGCCACGCGACACCACCCCCGCCGTCCCTCCCAAAAGCCACTTGACACTGATCGCGAGATGGCATTGCATGATGCAGATTTAGCCGCGGTGTGCATGTTGTTTTGTTTTTTGTCAGGGATGGTAGCCTTGCGCACAGCAGGGAATATGCTGACACGCCCGCTGTCCCTGTCAAAAACAATACAAAGTGCCCGCGGGCCTCACGAACATGACTCAAGACTTTTCCCCAAAGTGTACTATACTCTGCATTGTTTTTTGACGGGGGGGCGGGGGCGCATCGGGTTGGCCGCGCATTCTCCAAATGTGGATTCAGAGTCTGGCTTGTATTGTTTTCTGACGGGGATGATGGGGGGCTGGCCCTCATGGAGTCGGCATGGCTCCGGGTTGGGCGAAGGCCAGGTGGGGGAGGGAGTGCATATCAATATGGAACAGTGATAAACCCCTCCCCGAAGGGGAAGAAGGGGGTGGAACAGAACGGGCTATCTCGTGCACGAGGTTTGAGGCATCCGTTCTCGCACTTGACCTCTTCAAGACCTCTTGAGGACGCCCTCGAACTCTTCGAAGCCCCGACCTTTCTCATTTCCCTCGACCTCTACCAGGCGTGGGGCTTCTCGGTCCTCCTCCAGTCTCGGGGTGTGGGTGGCAATGGCCCATTTGCCAATGGGCCGAGGTGGGCCCCAGACGTTCCAGGGAGGCCCAGTTGACCTCCAGAGCACCACTCACGATTCTGCCCTGGGGCTCCAACGTTGCGCAACATGTCTGGGACGCCCGGACCTCTGACAACCTCTGAGCACATGTCCTCCGTTCTGTTCTCCCTCCCGCCGATAGATCGGTGGTGCCCAGCAGCCGGTCTCGTTCAGCCAGGTTGATTCAGACACAGTGCGGGTTTTCGCAGGCTAAACCGTTGCCGCGAGCGAATCTGGAACCTGCAATCTTCGTTCTCTGTCTCCACCCTCGTATGATACAAATCCTGGGGGCTTCGCGCGACGCGCCATAGTTGTAAGATACGGGATGACATTCGCGCGGCGATGATCCGACGTGAGCCCGATGCAAACTGAGCCTCGAAATGCCGTCCAAGGCCTCTAGCATTGTCCTTATAAGACCTCTCTCTCCGTCGTCGCCCTTCCCTTCCTCATATCGGGGAACAGCATACATTTCCACACGGGGGTGTGAGTCGGCCAGTGGGGTAAGGTCATGTCCATGGGCAGAGGGATCGGTTCAGCGATGCGCTTCCCTCCTCCCTTTCCGTCGTCGTCGTCGTCCTCCTCCCGAGGAATTGAAAGACTCGAGTTCACCTGAACTTGGTTCTGCCGACGCTTTTTGGCGAGCCCGTCCTTGATTCTGACCGTCCAGTTTCCGTGGGATGTTTGCAGGGGGCGCTCGTGTCAAGTTCCAGATTTGGTCTCGTCGTTTTCTTGACGGCCCCGTCAGGCCAACCCGAGTCCTCCAGGCCAGAGTCTGACGTCTCCCCGACCCTGCAGCACCGCACCCTGACATCCACCGATCTGAATTTCCAATGCGCGGCCCCACAGTTCCCGACCCCCCCCGAGCCCTTCCCGGCGTACCTCTCTGGGCCAGCCCGAGTTTTCCGGACCAGAGTCTGACGTCTCCCCGATCTTTTGGCCTGACGCTTGCCAGCCGCGGCGCGCGGCGGCGGCGGATATCAGATATGACCGTGCGCCTGTCGATGTCCACGCTGAACCGAGCGCTGGCGGGCAACCTGGAAGCCCTGCGGCGCGCCCCAGGGGGGGGTGCCTCGCTGCTCAGGCCTGCCTCGCTTCGGGGCCGCCTCCGCCGGGCAGGGCGGGACACGAATACTCGCGCGACTACGTGTGATGCTCGAAATCCACAGCTCTGGCCCACGGGGCCCGCTGCGGAGCATGACGCGTCCTCGGCCCCAGACGGCGCTGCGGAGCATGACGCGTCCTCCCGCCGAGTCGATCCGATCTGGGGCCGCCTGGGTGATTTGGCGCCAGAGCGGGTTCGAAGAAGAAGGACTCCGACGCGACTCAACACAGTGGCCTCTTCTCTCCAGAGAGCTTACGGCTCGCAGCGCTGGTGGACGCGAGCGCGATTGCAGAGAGCCGGCCAGCTGCGTCAGGAGCTGGGCGCTTTGTAGCGAGTGGAGGCCCATGCCAAGAAGCACCTTGGTCCTGGCTTCGCTCGGAGGTGTGCGCTTTTCCTTCGGCGAGGACCATCGAGGAGCATCCTTGATCACTGGGCGAAAAAACACGCACGAATCGAAAAAACACACAGGGAATGGACGTCCGAGCGATGGCGAGTAGTTGCCTCCAGGGTGCAGTGGGTTGCTTTGGTTTAGACGGTTTTGCTGTTGAGGGCGTGACTTTCCCAGACCGAAGAAGCGATGGACGTCCTGGGGTCTCAGGGTTGGGTTTCTTGTGGAAGGTCTCTTGTTGTGGGGCCTTCAAGGTAGCAGGTGGAGAACCTTAGAAGGCCGCAGAGGAGGAGGGGGAACGGAGGCTCGGGGCACTGAACATCGACGGAGGCCGGGCGCGCGCAGCCGACTTCTTGGCGGATTGCATGTACAATTTCACGATCATGTTGTCGAAGTTCGGTTTGCACCAGCTTGCTGAAGTTCATGTCGCTCTGCGAGCGCTCGCGCGAAACACGAAACATGTTTTGGCTTATGGCATATGGTTTATTGTTTAGGCTCAGGTTACGGGTGATCCAAAATGTCGATGTCGTCGTCACTCAGTTTTTGAGGTTGAGTTGGCAATGCTGTGTTGACTCGTATACGACGACGACGACCTCGACGACGACGACGACGACGGACCTCGACGACGACGACGACGAAGACGACGACGACGACGATCTCGACGACGACGAGGACGATGACGACGACGGACCTCGACGACGGACCTCGACGACGATTGCGACGTCGACGACGTCGACGATTCAGGCATGCGCCGCTTCGATTTTTAGATGCTTGGGCCCGCGGACGGTCCGACTCCTCCCCCAGGGCCGGCTTCTTTTCCCGAGTCGTTTGGCTGGCTCTACCAGATGCCAAAAAGAGGGATCGACCAGTGGTCTCGAATGTGCCTGGGTTCGAATCTGAAATGATCCGGACAACGACGGAGATGTCGACGCGACGACGAGGACGACGACGACGAGGACCAGGACGACGCCGACGACGAAGACGAGGACGACGACGGCGAGGACGACGACGAGGGCAGCTGGAAGCAACTGATGGACCTGGCACCTGGACTCGATCCTCGAATGACGAGGCCGACGTCGACGACGACACGACGGCGAGGACGACCGCGACGACGACGACGACGAAGAACACGACGACGGAGACGGAGACGACGACGACGAGGGCGACTTCGACGACGACGACGACGACGTCGATTAGGCCGACGATGGCGACGGGCCGACAACGGGGACGACGACGAGGGCGGCGGCGGCGGCGATGACGAGAGCGAGGACGACGCTGACGCCGCCGCCGCGACCGACGCCGACGGCGACGACGACGGCGAGGGCCCCCGGAGGCACCTGATGGACCCGGCGCTGCCCGAGGTGCTCGGCGACTGCACCCGGGCGCCCGCCGAGCTGCAGTGCCTGGAGAACGGCCCCGCCCCCGGGGCTGCGCCGCCTCCTCGGGGGGCCTCGTCGGTGCTCCTGGAACATATCCCTGGAACATATCCCTATCCCGATGCTCCTCGGGGGGCCTCGTCGGGCCTCCTCGGGGGGCCTCGTCTTACCGGCCTGGAACATATCCCTATCCCTATGCTGGGCATCTCCTCATCACGATGCCAATCTTAGGGATTCCCGTGCATCCCTAAGATTGTCATCGCCTTTTGGCGTGCCCTCAGGGATAGGGATAAGTTCGAGGCTGGTAAGGGGGGCCTCGTCGGTCCTGGAAGCCGCGGCCTTCGTCGGCTGGGCGTCCGATGTCTGGGCCTCCCAGGTGGGGTCGCAGGCAAGGGGGTCGGAGGGTCGCGCCGCATCGCCGATGCATCGGCGACGTCACCAGAGCATGGCCGATGCATCGCCGACGCGTCGGTGACGCATCGCCGATGCATCGGCGGTGCGGCGAGATCCTCCGACCCCATCTACTCCGACCCCATCGGGGAGGCCGCCATGATCCAGCCCAGCGCCGGCTCGTGCGAGCAAGAAGGGGGGCCAGGTTCGAGGTTCTGGGTTCGAGACTTTTGGTGGTTGGCCTCGGGAGGCTGTGTTCTGGCCTCGAGGTACCGTCAACAAGTGATCCAGGTGGAGAAGCTAGAGATGGATCCCAAGAGGGGTCCGGAAGCAGATCTTGAGCGGACGTGTTCTTTTATCTTTTGCTTGACCCGATTTTCTCGGAGACCAACCAGTTCAGACCTGCTGGCCGCCTCCAATTCGATTGGTTTGTTGGGTACATGCAGCCCGCATGGTAAGGAAGAGCAACGTTCTAAGCTTAACCTTGCGTCCTTCCCCTTCGGCCCATCCTTGGCCGTTTTCACTGGCCGCGCCCTGTCCGCGAAGTGTGGGCATGGCCTTCCAAGGCCCTTGCATCCCAGGGGGGGTCCCTGGGGTTCAGAGGGAGGCCCCGTAGTCTGGGGGGTGTCGTTGGAGTCTGGGTGCGGGGGGCCCAGTAGTCCAGGGGTTCAGGGGCCCTTGCCGTCCGCGGGGGTGCCCTCAGGAGTACGGGGGGCGGTCGCGTTTTCCTGAGGGGGGGGGGGGGGGGGCGCTTCGATCTACGTGCAGTGGGTGGCCGTTGTTAGTCTCTGGGGATTGGCTCCCTTGTTCCGGGGGGGCCCTTGCCCTTTGTCGTCCAGGGGTCCATTGTAGTCCGGGGGCCAAGCATTTTGGTTCACAGATATCGGGGTATTCACGGTACTCCGACGCGGATTCGATACAGTTTCGGCCTGGGCTCGGCATGCGTCCGACGGGATTCCACGCGGGTTCGAGGCGGATTCGACGCGGATAGTGGCGCGATGGGGCAGAACAGGCCCCCCGAAGATGCAGCAACACTGGCGGGGGGGGGACAGCCGGAAAGGCCCGATAGTAGTACGCACAGGCGGGCTGCACAGCCCAGATATTCAGTTCTTTTGAACAAGTAACGTTGTGTGACCGACGTCTAAGATCAAGGTCGGTTCGGAGAGGATACCCTCATGTTCTTCGCGTCGGTTGGATGTTCTTGTGTATCCTGGGGGAGGGCACCCTCGGATGTTCTTAAGTTTGGGCTGGCGGAGGGTCTCATGTTCTTGAAGGGTGTTCCAAGGGCGCCCTCGAGGGCGCGAAATTCTTCGCGCTTCGCGCTGCGGCTCCGATTCCTCATCTTCCTCCTCTTCTCCCTTGGGAGGCGGCGCGAGAGCACGAAGTTATTCGCATTTCGCGCAGCGCGCAGCGCGAAGTTGGGAGCCCTGGGTGTTCTTCCGTTCTAGGTCTCTCCGTATTCTGAGGAGGCAGACGTACCGATGCTGCTGCTCGTCCTGGGCGGTCCTCGTCGCCACGGCTGGATTCTCTTCGAAATTCTGATCAGGGCGCACCCCAGGCCTTAGTGGGCCCGCCCCGGCAACGGCAGGGCCGTTTTTTCACCGTTTCCGAAAAAGTGCCCCTTGAAAATGGAAGCGGCAAAAAAACGGCGACCGGAAACGGCAACAGAATCGGTTTCAGGATTGGAACCAGAGCGGAAACCCGTAACAGAACGGCGACGGAACCGGAAAACAAAAAACGGCGTCGGAACCGGCAACAAAACGGCAAAACGGAACCGGTAACAAAAACGGCCTTGTCGCTTCCAGGGCCCATTAAGCCCCCTGGGCGTGTTCATGCCAATGCTCCTCCACATAGGTAAGGAGGTGTTCCTCGGCTTTCCTCATCATGTGGGGCCGTTTTCGGGGTCGCTGGACACTCGATAAACGGTTCGGGAAAAGCCGGCCCTGGGGAAAGGGTCTGGCAGGCCTGCGGAAACCTCTTCCTTGAGATATCCTTACAACTCTTGTTTGTGAGTTGTCGGATTGGCCGTCTCGCCTGAGACATCCTTGAACATTTGGGCTCCAGGACGCCGCGCGCGAGGTGGTCTGGGTCATTTCGCCTGACACACCCTCGAAACTCTAAGCCACGAGGTGCCGTTCGAGAGGTGGTCTGCCGCGTTTCGCTTGAGACATCCTCACAACTCTCGCTCCGAGACGCCGCGCGCGAGGTGGTCCGGCGCGTTTCGCTTGAGAGATCCTCGCAAACATGAGCTCCGAGCTGCCGCACGAGACGTGGTCCGGCGCCTTTCGCTTGAGGCATTCTCGCACCCCTCAGCTCCGAGATGCTGCGCGATAGGTGGTGTAGCGCGTCTCGCCTGAGACATCCTTGCAACTTTGAGCTCTGAGAAAATGTGCACAACTCTGGGCTCTGAGAGTGAGAAGAAAGGAGAGAGGAGGGTCAGACCCAAACAAATCATTTGATTCCACTTCGGTTGTCGAATTGTGCTCTGGGAGGGGTCTGGGCGCCGCCTCCTGGAACATCCTCGTAATTCGGGGCTCCCAGATGTCCCACTCGAGGTGGTCCAGCCCGTTTCTCCTGAGACATCCTCGCAATTCGGGGCTCCGAGATGCTGCGCGCAAGGTGTCCAGCCTGTTTGGCTCAAGACATCTTCGCAACTCTGGGCTCTTCGAAAGGTGGTCTGGGCCCGTTCCGCCCGAAACATCTTCGCACCTCCGAGCTCTCCGAAAATGTGCGCAAGGGTGGTCTGGCGAGTCTCGCTTGAGACACCCTCGCAGTTCTGGGCTCCGAGAGGGAGGAGCGAGGAGCAAGGAGGGGTCAGACCCAAACGAACCACTCTTGGCATCGCTCGGACGTGTGCGTTTTTTCCTCGGCGAGGACCATCGAGGAGCATTCTTGATCACTTGGCGAAAAAACCACGCGCGAAACTGAAAAAAAGCACAAGGAATGGACGTCCGAGCGATGGCCAGCATTTGATTCCTTATTCTCCTCTCAAATTGTACTCTGGGAGAGGTCTGCGCGCCCCTGTCCCGACGGACGAGGCAGCCGGCGCCGAGGCGCGGGCAAGAATCCTGGGTATACTTGGCATCGCTCGGACGTGTGCATTTTTCCTTCGACGAGGACCATCGAGGAGCATCCTTGATCATTTGGCGAAAAAAACACTCACGAAACCGAAAAAAAACAGGGAATGGACGTCCGAGCGATGGCCAGTATGTCGCAGGGGGTGGTCAGGGGGAGCCATGCTGGAGCAACTCGTGGAAATGCGTCGAGCGAGATCGCGGCGTGCAGGGAGGAGGCAGGATGGGGGAGGAGAAAGGGAGGAAGGAGCTCCGAGATGCTGCGCGAATTGTGCCCTGGGAGAGGTCTGGGTGCCCCTGGCCCGACTGTGGAAGTAGCCGGCGCCGAGGCGCGAACACGATTTCGTGGCAAATCGCAATGGATGATCAGGGGGGGAACCATGCTGGAGTAAATCGTTGGGATGCTTCGGTTAGAGCGCGGCGAGCAAGGAGGAGGCAGGATGGGGGAGGAGAAAACGGGAGAAACGAGCTCCGAGATGCTGCGCGAGATGAAAACACGAGGAGGGAGACGGTGCCAGGCTCAAGCTCTACCTGCTCGGGGGCATCCCAGACGAGGGTGCCTCCTGGAATTGGCATCGAGAGTGCGAAGGTATCCTAGGCAGGGTGGAGGAACGGAGAAGAGGAGAGAAGAGGATGGGGAGGAGGAGGAGGAGGAGGAGGAGGAGGAGGAGGAGGAGGAGGAGGAGGAGGAAACATGAACGAGCTCCGAGTTGGTGCGCGAGAGGTGGTCCAGGCAGCGCGCCTGCTCTTCTGATGCAGACCTTGATGGGCCTGTTTTCCACCGCGACCACCATAAGTTGTGGAGGGGGTGGGGGTTCTCCTCCTCCTCCTCCTCCTCCTCCTCCTCCGTAGCCATTTTGGCTCAAGGCCATGAACCGTCCCGATGACCGCGAGTCTTTCGGGGCGACACTTGAGCGCGAGGGAGGTTCCGCTTTGAGGCCACTCTCCAGCCCGCTCTTCAGTCTTCTGATTGCTCTCTTGTGCCTTTACCGCGGGAGTTGGGCCCCCGCACCGTCTTACCCCTCGACCAGTCGCCTTGCTGTGATGGTGGCGAGCCCTCGAGGAGATGAACTCACGACCTCACAGCTCGAGCAGCTGGAGGATGCGCCGACCTTCCCGTCTCAGGAGATCAAGTCTGGCAAAGGAAAAGTCCAAGGCAAGGGTGCTGCTCCGTCCCGCTTCGCCGACCCCAACCCGCAGAAGCGTCGTGCCCTCCCTGGTGAAGCTGCTCGTGACGTCGCTGATGCTGAGCTGCCTCCCGCCCTGGACGACGAGATGCCCGAGGGCTACGAAGACTTCATCCGTCAGTTGTGCCGTGCTGAGTTTGACTCCATCAAAGATGATTTTGGCGACTCCATCGCCAAGACCGCCGCTGAGAGCAACAAGCCCCTGCTCGCCGCCGTGGAGAATCTCAGAGCCCTGGTTCAAGCCCACACTGAGACCCTCGAGGCCGATGTCCGAAAGGTTGCCACGCCCCAGCTGGGCTCTCTCTCGCGCAGGTTGCAGGCCCAGCTCGACCAGCAGAAGGGCGCCATCGACGCCCACTCCTCCAGCATCGCCAAGCACGACCAGGACCTCGCGGACATCCGCCGTGAGATGGCCGAGCTCAGGAAGGAGCTGGCCCTTGCAGAGTCTCGCCCTCGTCCCCAGGCGCAAGTTCCCGCTGGTTTCAACCGTGGCATCGACACGACCATGGTGGTGGCCATCTCCCAGCGCCTTTCCTCTGTGGAAAGTGTTCGTGAGTTGCTGGCTCCCTGGCTCTCCTCTATCGGTTTTGAGAGTGCCAATAATGACTACCAGATCGCTGCCAAGGGCGCGGTCCCATGCAAGCGCTTCGAGATCAAGTTCAACGGCCCCGTCGGGGTCGCCTCCCGCAAGGTCGACCGTGTCCTCGCCAACCTCCGCGAGGGCAAAGAATGGAAAGAATTTTGGATTACCCCGCCTGGTGATGTGCGCTGCCGTATCCACCTCGGCCCCGACAAGAGCCCCAAGCAGATCAAGCAGGAGATCGTCCTCCGTAGAGTGCGCAGACTGGTGGAAGAGGCTTGCCCTGGTAATCGGCTTTACTCCGACCGCGAGCGTGGCGCCCTTCTGGTTGGCTGGGACAAGATTACGCAGGTCGAGGTCGCCTCGGGGGACGCTCCCCCCGCCATCTACTGGGGCATCCCGAAGCTCGAGCTCAACCACATGGAGGTCGCCCGCCTCCGCGAGACGACCAAGGAGATCACCCACCCGGTTGAGACCAGCCAGTGGTCTCTTTAGCGCGTGCTCCCTCTTTCGCTCCTCCTCGCCGTCATCATCCTCTTCGGCGAGACCGCTTCGCTTTGCTCCCTGGAATGCCAGGGCGCTTTTGCAAGCTGGAGGGGAGAAGGCAGATTTGAAGCGTCAGTACCTCATCAAGCTCCGTCTCTCGGAGACGGTCCTCTCTCTCCAGGAGGTCCACCAGGATCATCTTCAACTGGTCTCGTTCTTGGGCACAGTGGCTCGCGATCTTACTGTGCGTTCTAGCTTTTGTGACGCTGATGCTGGTGGCAGCATCCGCGGGGGCGTCGCAGTCGTACTTCCTCCTCTGCATCCTGGTGCTGTCGCCCATCCTCCTGTCCCTCTCGTCCCTGGGCGTGTTCTTCGGGTTGATCTATCTTTGGGAGATGTATGTCTGCAGGTGCACAACGTTCACAATCATGGCCTTTCTTTGGCAGAAGTTGCACGTGTTGCACGGGGTATCCGCGCTGCTCGGGCTGCGTCTGAGCGGGCGCTAGACTCGCACATGGTCGTGGTCAATGGCGACTTCAACCTTTTCCTCGCACGAGTCCGCCCTGCTGCATATGCCCGCAGCGGCTGCGCGGCGGAGCGCGAGGCAGCACCACGCCCGCGCTCCGCAGTGGCGGGACGCTCTTGCCCCGCTGCTTGAGATTGAAAGTGACGCCCCATCGCGCTACGAGCGTGCTGGGAATGCGGAATCGTCTATCGATCGATTCTTTTGCTCGCCCTCGGGATGGCAGATGTGTCAACTTGTGGTTCAGGCGTCGACTGTCGATTCGGCTGCGTTAGTGTCGGACAGATGCGTCTCGGACCATGCCGCCGTGCTGATCTCTTTCGCTTCCAGGGCTCCCAGGGTTCAGGACGAGCGAGCCATTCCCAAGCACATCTTTCACGAGCCAGCTTTCAAGCAGCGCCTCGAGGGCCTCATCAAAGCCTCCGACTGGTCCCAGATGTCCCCGCCCTTCAAGCTCGAGCACTACAAAAAAGCTGCTGGAAATCGCCTCTGCTGAAGTTCGGGATCGTCTCTTTCGTGCTCGCCCTCATCATCCCCACGCCCTCCTCCAACTTGCACGAGCGCTGGCACGAGTTGTCTGGCGTCAAGACGTTCCGCCTGCGCGCCGCCTACAGGAATCACATCCCCTGGCTGGTGACATGATCAATGTGCGGGCTGGCAAGGTTGAGCTTATCCCCCCCCCCCCCCCCCGTTCCAGGCATGGGTCGATGAGGTCCAGTCCGCTGCGGCGTCCGCCGCCAAAGAGGAGTTGGAAGTGCGCCGTCGTCGTCAGGGGGACCGTGCTCAAATCAGATTTCAGATCAGAGCATTGGAGCGCAGAGCGAGATTGTGGTCACCTCTGAATCGTCGGGTCTCCCTCTCGTGTGTTCGTCTTGCGAGCGGCGAGACTGTCTCTGACCCGTCCCAGCGGTCGATGGCCCTCACAGACAACTGGGGTCCCATTTTCAGGAAGAAGTCTTGGGACGAAGAAGCTGCTCGCCCCTACCTCCATCGTCTCCTGCCTCGTGCTGATGATCTTCATCTCCCCCCGCCTTCCCGTGATATGCTCCGCGCTGCTATACATGGCGCTCAGCACTCTGCTCCTGGCCCCGACGCTCTTCCATATGCTGCGTGGCAAGCTCGCCCCTTTGCTGCAGAGGTTCTCTGGGATGCTCTCGAGTGGCTCGGAGATGGCCAGTTCCTGTTCGCCTCGGCTTCGGACACTATTCAGATCTTCCTGCCGAAAAATGTCACTGACAACGAGTTGCAATCTGGGGACTGCGAGCGGGCCCCAGACAAAGTTCGTGTCCTCGGTCTTAGGAATTGTGATATCAAGCTCATCTCTGCGACGATGAATCGTGCAGCTCGCCCTGCTCTGGACCTTATCCCCTCTTGCCAGCGCGGGTTCATCCCGCGCCGCAACTTCGGTGAGAACATCATCGAGCTCGACGCTTCGGCCAGGACGCCCTCGGTCACCCCCCATGGGTCCCTGGACATCCCGCTCCTGTACTCCCTGGACTTCGGCCAAGCCTTCCCGTCCATGAACCAAGGCTTCATGACCCTCGCTCTTCGGACTCTCGGGCTCCCCGATCGTTTCCTCGCCTTCGTCGCTTTCCTGTGCGCTGCGATCGACGGGGTGGCTATGGCACAGGGGACTCTCGAACATGTATATTGGATAGACAGTGGCATTATTCAGGGGCGCGCCCTCTCGGGCTCGTTATTTGCGTTCAGTACGGCTGCTTTCCTTTCTGAACTGGTCCAGTTGGTTGAGCTTCCCTTAGCTGGCCTCGTGCGGGCCTGTGCGGGCGACATCGGTGGCGCGCTCTCCGCGATCGCCGACCTCGTTCGAGTCTTCGGGGTGATGTCCAAGGCCTCTGGCATGGCCAACCTCGTGCTGGAGGCCAGCAAGTGCAAGGTGGTCCCTCTCTGCGGGCCCTTCTCCCCTGAGCTCGCCACCCGCGTCCTCCAGGAGATCCCCTATTGGGTCCCCGAGGGGTCCTCCTTTGAGGTGGTCGACTGTCTGCTCTACCTGGGCATCTGGTTGGGTCCTGGGGCCGCTCCCGATCGTTCGTGGACCGACCCGCTCACCAAGCTCCGCTTGCGGGCTCAAGCTATTGGCCGTGGCACCACTCCCGCCAGCCAGTCCGCCCAGTTGTACAATTCACGTGCTGTTACTACTCTTTCGTACGTTGCACAGTTCTCCTGGATCCCGCGCTCGATCCTTCAACCTGAGCTTGCAGTGCTGGCACAAGTATTTCGTCTTCCTCTCGGCACCTTCGGACTCGACGGGTGGGTGCAGCTGGAGAAGTGGGGGGCTCCCAGGATCATCCGATGGGCGCACCCGGCTGTGGCGTCCATCACGCGCGCTGCTCTGCTCACATACTCGTGCTGGGAGCCCATTCTGTCCCGCATGCGCGAGCACATCGCCTCGAGGGACACCGACGTGACGCTCGACATGTTGCCGCAAGGACGCCTGTATCCTGGCTTCTGGAAGTCCACGGCGCTGGCTGAGAACTTGGAGGCTGCAGCTCTTGGCCGTGCTCCTGCGGGCTCTGGGCTCTCTGCCCTCCTGGAGGCCGCGCTCCCTGCCGCTCGTGCCGCTCTCTCCCCTGCCCCTGGCCAGCGATCTCGCCCTCACCGTGCTGCACGCCTTGCTCTACGCCATCTTGCGTGCACGGCTCAGCCGATTCAGGTACTCTTCCGCCGACGGCTGATGAAGTTTGCTGGACGTGCGAGGGACCGTCTCGACTCCATCGACTGGGACAACTGTGCCGTGATGCTTGCGCGCTGTCCGTACTCTTGGGCGTGGGCCGTGCTGCGTACCTGGTGTGACGGCTGGATGACTTCGGCACGGATCATCTCCCCGCTGGGCCAGCGACCATGCGCTTTCGGATGCATGCAGCGAATCGACTCCCTCCGTCACTATGCGAGATGCCCACCTATGCACCGTGCTCTCAGGCGGGCTCGGGCACGTCCTTTCCCGCTCGATTGGTTCTCTCGCTGGGGCCTGGCGTCGCCATCGTTCTCTTCGTTCTCTCTGCTCACGGCCGCGTACAACATGTACAACGAGGCCCGCACCATCCGTGAGTGGCCGCTCTCCGCCCAGCAGATTCACGCCTGCGCTCTGGCGGGAGTGAGGACGATGCGTCTTGCGCACCCCTCTCGCGTGTCGGAGGAGCAGCGTGCCTCGCTCGCTCCCCATTGGCTTCCCCGTGTGCCCCGACCTGCAAGCTCCTCCTCAAGTTCGTCGTCGTCGTCGAGTTCTTCCTCATCACCCTGCAGTGCGACCATACCCTCGCTGCCGGCGATGTCAGGATCATCAACTCCCTGCTCTTCGGGTGGTGGGGACGACTCGGACGACCTGATCATGTTTGACCTCCGCCCCGCCGCGGTGGTGTTTGATGTCAGAACGCTAAGTCCTGTCAGGGGGTGCTCCTCGAGCCCATCTGCTCAGGCATCTGGAGTAAATTGCGAGATGGTGGCTCAGTCTCGTGTCATTCCTGGTGATTGTGGCGTCAGATCGCAAAGTCCTGGTGGCGGGTGCTCCTCGAGCCCGTCTTTCCAGGCTCTTCGAGTAAATTGCGGGGAGTCGCCTCACCTCTCTGTTGGCGTCAGATCGCTAAGTCCTGGGCGTGGGTGCTCCTCGAGCCCACTGCCTCAGGCTCGAGTAAATTGTGAGCCTCTGACCCCCTGCCCCGTGGTTTCGGCAGCTGTGGGACGCTCTCTTCGGGGATACCTGCTGTCGACGACTCCGATTGCCCTGTCCTCTCCGCGCCCGCCCTGTTCTTCGATGACCTTGCCTGGGACCTCTTCACGCTCCCCGCGTACCCTGATGGCCATCCCGTCGACGCCGATTACCTCGTGTGCTTCTCGAATGGCGGCGCCTTCCTCTTGTGTTGCCACGGGCCGTGCATCTTCGGCGACGCCGAGTTCTCTGAGACTATCTCCCCCCTCCCCGCGATCCGCGTCGTGGACCCCTTCCCGCTCTGAGCCCTCGCCTGGAAAAGGCCAGTCCATGGCGCCTGCTTTTCTCTCCCCCGTCGCTCAGCGCTCCTCTCCTCACTTTCTCAGGCCTGCCCGTCGCAGTATCTTTTCGACCGCCCCCCTCTCTTCCTCTGCCCCCCCCCCTGGCCTGGTCCCCCCACGCGCCTGTACATTTCTTGTTGTCTCCTCCTCCTTCTCTCGGTCCTTCGCTCCGCCTGAGAGCTGCTGCTGCCGATGCCTGCTCCCCTCCCGCTTCCCCATCCCGTCGTGCGGCTCCGTGGCCGCCGCGCCCTCGGCCCTCTGGCCGCGGCGCCCGCCCTGCCGCGTCCCTCTTGGACGCCGAGAACACGGCGAACGGGTCAGGCGCGCCCCGCGCCCCCGTGCCTGCCGCCTCCGCCCTGCTGCCCGTTGTGGCAGGTGGGCTGGCGTAGGCGGGATGAAGTCTCCTCGGTACGCTCGTCTCCTCCTCCTCCTCCTCCTCCTCCTCTCTGTCGTCGTCGTCGTCCTCCTCCTCCCCCCCCTCCTTCCCCCTCCAACTTATGATGGTGGTGGTGGAAAGCAGGCTCATCAGACCTGACGGCAATTGCCGCACTGCCTAGAGACTCCCCACTGCAAGCCCCCA
The DNA here is from genome assembly GCA_963575745.1 of Prorocentrum cordatum. Taxonomy (NCBI): domain Eukaryota; class Dinophyceae; order Prorocentrales; family Prorocentraceae; genus Prorocentrum; species Prorocentrum cordatum. The sequence goes on from CAUYUJ010010680.1 coordinate 80,121, forward strand.
GAAGCTCCACTGCAAGATTGCCCAGGCAGCTAAAGAATAGGGAATGCCCAAGGCAACGGCTCATGCGAGTTCAACTCGCGAGAAGCACTACCACTTTCGGCTCCAAGCGGGCGCGAAAGCAGCAGCGCGATACCGCCGCCCCTTCGCAGCGAAAACTTGGTAGGATCCAGTTCACTGACGGCATGCTTCGACTATTGCAATAAAAGCTGGCGCAACAGGAGTAACACGGCAGGATTCGAACGCTAGATCAACATATAAAGGTACATATGTTCAACTACCCATGTATCGGTCGACAACACTGTTTGTAGCACTGATCGCTGGGGGGGCGGGGCAGCGCGCCACAGCTTCTTCCGTCAGACATGCCCCCTTTTCGAGATATCGAAGATTTCTTTGGAAATTGTTGCCCGCTCTACCACTGCGCGAACTCCGGTGCTGACGGGCTCCCACTCGACGCTGAAAGACGTTGTAGACGTGTCTACGACCCGGCGGAAGCGATCGTGGCCAGGGCGATGTCAACGCTTTTCCCCTCTATCGTTGAAGTACTTGCTTTCCGCGAAAAGGGAGAGGGCAGGAGGGTCCCGGGGGCGCTTCTGGAAGAGGGCGGCCTTCCGGATGACCAGGGCGCGGGGGAGGGCAAGCACACCTCTGGCATGTCGCCCAGACAGAACGCGTCCAGAAGTCCGCGCAGGGCGCAAGGCCCACGTTGAACAATCGCGGACCAAGCCATGGGTCAAGCACGGGGAAACCTCCGAAACCTTAAGACCCCACGCTCTGTTCGCGATCTTGCCGCGACACGCAATGGCGTCCGAGGAAGACAGAGCAACCCGCATCTCGTGCTCAATGCGTCCTCTTGCCCGTGGCGGGGAGCGATCGCGATATAGAGCTGCCGTAACGTTCTGGCATTCTTGCCCGATGCGGCCTCGAACGCGAGGTTGCAATCTGTTCCCGCTGGCCCAGGAATTCAGAACCTAGCGAACAGCTCGCAGAAGAGCCATGCGACGGGGCCGCGCGGGCATCCTCCAGGGTGCCACATAAGCCTTCAGATGCTGGGGACGTGCTCGTCGGCCGAGTTCCCGGGCATGTAGGGCGTGCAGTTCCGCCGCAGACGACTGGGCAAGCGCGGACTTTGGGTTGGGTTTGTCTTCCACATCTTTGCCACGCCAGTGAGAATCTGGATATGCGAGCACAGGCGCGTCCTAGATACGAGGGCCCGAATGCATTGTGACCCGCGCCACAGATAGCGGCTGCGCAGGTACCGATGCTGAAACACTCTTGGCGGAACGCGAAATGCACAAATTGACGCGGGTGGAAGCCGATGATTTTCTTGCACGGCGAATTTAGATATGACGTAGCCGCCGCCATGGCAGTATAGTTGGAAAACGCCCAAGGTATTTCAGTAGCAGTTCCAACAACTAGGTCCGCTCTGGTCCACATCGGGCAGCCTGGCGTCAGGAGCAAGTAGGGGTGACGCGCCTCAAATATGCCCGTCGCAAGCGCCGAAGCCCCAGCGCCATGTCCAAAATATGGATGGGCCATGCACGCCAGATCGTAATAGTTGCCATTCTTGATGAAAGCGGTACACTTCTGCACACCGCCTTCTCGCACGTGCAAGTACCGATTTTTCACGATCAACTTCTTTTGTCTTGCACGTCTGCACCACCTGCCCAAACGCGGAGCTGGACCAGACCACTTTTTCATGCCGTCTCCGGAAACGTGGTGTAGGGCGGGCGGGAGGACTTGCGTTTTCTGGTCGAAGAAGAGCACCGCGCCGTCCATGTCGGTTGATTACCTGATGACCAGCAACGCTCGCAGGAGGAACAAGCTGTCCAATGAGGGCTCGATCCGAAGCGAGAGCCCGATCATCAGAGGCTGCTTTGGTTACTTGCAGGAAGCACGTCGGGCCGATAGACTTGCAGACGCAAGCGTACCTTGCCACTTCAAAATCTTTGTTGTTGGGACAACGTCCGCGACAGTGTTCGTGCCGCCCATCAGCCAAACCAGATTGACCACGATTGCGTCGAGTGCGCGCTTTCCGAATATACCACGAATAGTGGCTGACATGGGTATACGCACATGGCGATGTCGCGTCCGGCGTCGTGATGAGTGCGAGACCAAAGTCCACGAACATACCGCGATCTCGAATGCTATTGTCACGGGCAGTATCAGGAAGCGCCCGACAAACACGAAGAGCCGCATGCGGCGGCGACGCCGAGCAGCATGCCAGCCGAATCCAAGAAACTGCATCCGCTAAAGACGTGAGTGCAAGCAGTGGGTGAGGATTAATACCGCCATGGGCTTGGCGGTGGCAATTTACAAGCATGACCGAAACAAGCACCGAGAGTACCTCATGAAGGACCATCACAGCATGACGAAGCACTAAGCCTTTCAGCCATCCAATGATACTGCAAGCAGTCGAACTGGTCGGACTTCGAAGTGCCAGCAGCCATGGATACAGGCGAACACTGACACGATCCTGAGCGTGGGGCGATCGTGGCCAAGACGGGCAAAACGGCATGCTAATAGCGCACACAGGATGGTAATTTGTTTGACTGAAATCGTATGGCAAAGCGACGAGCGCGAAGATGGGCACGACCATGTACACGAATTGGAGCACGACGATCTACTTGAAGGAGGGCATGGAGGTGTTCACGAACATGTTGAACACAAAGTGGTTGTACACCAAGGGGTTGAATCGCAGCAGGTCGACGTAGACATGAATGCCGGTACCTCTGCAGCGCAAGGGTGAGAAATCTTTGCGGCATTATGAGATAGGGAGGGCGCTTGTTTTCGCGACCCTCGCTCGACGGTGGGGCCGCTCGGTCATGCTGGAGCATCCGTGCACGTGCCTGAGCCTCGAGCGTGAGAGGCTACGGAACGGAGAGGGGCATCATCCGCTCCACGTTTTGCTTGCAGCCTCTGACATTGCAGCAGTCTCGGCAGTCGACGGAACAGAAGTCGCCCAATGTTGTATCAGCCGTGGACGAAGCATATGTTAACCACTGTTGTGTATCAAGTTCCATGTGGGACGGGGTTCAGGAGGGGGAGGAGGAAGAGGAGGAGGAGCTTGAGGAACATGAGGATGATGATGAGGAGGAGGAGGAGGAGGAGCAGGTGGAGCAGGAGGAAGAGGAGGAAACGAAACGGAGGAGGACAAGCACGTGGTGGACGAGGAGGAGGGGAGGATGTGGAGGGGGAGGAGGAGAAGGAGGAGGAGGAGGAATGCGAGGACGAGATGGAGCAGGAGGAGGAGTATTCTGAGGAGGAGACGGATGAGCTTTTGGGCCGTCTTGGGGCGCTTTCAGGCTGTCTTGGGGCTCTCTTGGAGGCTCCTTGAGCCGTCTCGGGGGCCTCTTGGGAGCCTCTTCGGCCGTCTTGGAACGTTCGGAAACCAGAAAAGGCGAGAACGTCCACATCCTTCAAACACATACCATGGACAACATTGTTACATCTTTTGGGGAGGCTCTTGGGTTGTCTTGGAGCCATCGTAGACGTCTAGAGCCACTCGTTCAGCGATCCGATACAGTGGTGGAACGTCTGCGAAGCCACGGAAGTCAGATTCGGCAGCGCTGGAATCTCCAAGGGTGCGCCGAAGAGCCCAGATACACACCCCCTCAAACATGATTTTGCCTGGTCTGCGGGAGCCCTTATTCTCACATTGATCTTAGGCTTACGCCACACCGCCGACCCCTTTGTTTTTTGTGGGGGTTTGGCGTCTTGGAACCGAAGGTTCGAAGTGTCAGTTCCGGTTCTCCGTCCGGCTGACTGGGAGTCTCTCTGTCCGTCTTGGAGCTCTCTTGGTCTTTCGCCGTCTTGGAGCCTTCTTGGTGTCAAAAGGCGAACATGTTGAAATTATATGTTTCGTTTTTTGTGTTTGGGATCTTCTGGGGAAGCCTCTTGGAGGCCTCTTGGGGGCCTTTTGGGGCCCCTAGGGGCCTCTTGGAGGCCTCTGGGGTGCCTCTTGGGGCCTCTTGGGGGCCCTTCGGGGCCGTCTGGACGCCTTTCTGGAGGCTCTTGTGGCCTCCTGGGAGCCTCTGGGGGCAGACGGCTGGAATGTTCGTTTCGTGGTCCCCCTTTCGGCCCCCTCCTGAAGCCCTTTTCGGTCGTTTTGGGCACCTCTTGTGCCGTGGTGGGGGCTTCTTGGGAGCCTATGGGGCCGTCTTAGGGCGGTCTTGGAGGCATCTTGGAAGGAAGGCGGAAATATCGCTTGTGCTAGAAATGCACATTTTCCCAAGGGAATTTGAAGATTTCGGCTTCTTGGAGGCCTCCTAGGAGGCCTCTTGGAACGTCTTGGCGGCCTCTTGGGCCGTCTTCGGCCCATGTTAGGCGTCTTGGAACGATTTTTCGGCCCATGGTCTTGGAACGTTCTTTCGGCGTCTCGGGGCCCTCTTGGACCGTCCTGGGGGCCTCCTGGGAGACCCCAGAAGCTGTCGTGGACCTCCATAATAGGACCTGGAAGGGCCGGGTTTCATTTCAGCCCATGCAGTTTTTCTTCAGCCCTGGTTGTTGTTGCTCCAGCCTCCTTGTACTTGTCCTCACCATGGCCCGTCATCGTCGCCATCATTTATCTCTATTCATAATCCTCACCAACTGGTGCTCGCTAGTGTCCATAGCTCGCCATGCCGTTGCCAGGAGCTCTCTCGATCATTGGCATCATAATTATCATCGTCAGCAGCAGCAGCACCACCACCACCATCCTCACCTGCACCAGCACCACCAGCAGTTGCATCAGCATATACAGCATCCTCATCAACACCATCAGGAGTAGCATTGGCATCAGCACCATCAGTATGACCATCTTCATCTTCAGCAGCATCACCATCAACACTACCATATGCGTCGCCATCGCCACCACCGCCGTCGTCACCACAGTCGCCGCCGCAGCCGCCATCACCGCGCGACCCTTATCCCATCCGTCAGAGCATCCCCGGCGCCAAGGCTCGATATACGTCGGGAAACAGGGCTTTACGTCGGTTGCGGCGCCTTGGGGGGGACGCCTGCCGAGCCGAAGAGTCGCTTCCTCGTCGCCCTTCGATGTCGACGGGATGGAGCCAAGGAGGTCGACGAGGAAGGAAGGGGGCGAGTTAGGAGGGAGGAAGGGGACGAAGGAGGAAGGAAAACGAGGTCGTGGATGGGAGGAAGGAGGAGAAGGAAAGGGAGGAAGAGGAGGAACAGGAGGAGGAGGAGGAGGAGGAGGAGGAAGAGGACCAATGTAAACCCAAGGCTCATCATCGATGTTGCAATCAACCCTCACTCCAAGTTCAGTCTCAGGCCCCTAGAAGGATTTCCATTGAGGGTAGTGCCCTGTTGGAAGCCAACCGTTCGAAAATCGTGATTTGTGCCAGAATGCCATTTCTAGGACATCAGCGCCGCGAATCACTGTCATTGTTGCGTCTTGACGGTCCTGAATCGTGCCAGACCAGAATTCCTTGGATTTCAACACTTCGAATCAAGTGAATGTTGTGCCCTGGCAGTCCGGCATCGTGCCGAAATGCACTTCTGGGACGGTGACCGTGGGAAAATTTGAAATTGCTGTAGACTCTGAAACCGAATGTGCTCGGCGCGAGAGCGAGCGTCACATGTTGAAAAGGAGCCTCTACATTGGTGAAGCGGTTCCGACGTTGCGTGGCGCTGGGTCAAGAGCCACATTTGAAAGAACGCGGACCGCATTCCATCCGTTTATTTTTTGCACGCTTTTCAAACAAATATTCGCGGCCCTAAGGCAAGAGTCACATTATGAAAACTACTTGCCTTCCATCCCCGAAACTGCTCCAAAATTGAAGTTTCAGGATCATGTTGTGAGGATGTCTCATGCGAAACGTCCGGCTTGGACCGGCCTCGTCATGCGAGTTATTTTGAGAAAAGGAATGTGGCAGGAGTGGGGAGGGGTCGAGAGAGCCCAGGAGGGAAAGTGGGGCTTGTCGAGGAGGGGGGATTGGGTGGGGGGAGGAGGGCGGGGGAAAGGTCGAGGAGAGTCGTGGGGGTCGAAAGACCCTTTTGGGGTCCAAGCCCTGTCGAGGTGCATCCGCGTGTTCCCTACGCTGTGTCCGCTCACACAGTCACTCGCCTCACAAGGAACTCCAAGACGAACGTCATGCGCAACATCATAAGCTGTAACGGATGCTTGCACCCACCTCTCAGTAGAAGTTGCGCCATAATATAGCACCTTAAGATTGCACCCGCGGCTCCCGAGCAGCCCCCCGCAGCGGGTGGAGCGGCAGGGATCGGCCGCACGTGCGCCTCGACGGCGGGCCACAGGAGTTGCGTCGGATCCGTCGCGGCTGTGGCGGCGGCCGCGCAGGGGCGACCCGAAGCGGGCGCTGCATCCGTCATTTTGGGAGGGGGGGGGGGGGGGGGGGGGGGAGAGGGAACGCGGGAGGAGGAGGAGGAGGAGGAGGAGGAGGAGGGAGGAGGAGGAGGAGGGAGGAGGAGGAGGAGGGAGGAGGAGGAGGAGGAGGAGGAGGAGGAGGAGGGAGGAGGAGGGAGGAGGAGGAGGAGGAGGAGGAGGAGGAGGAGGAGGAGGAGGAGGAGGAGGAGGAGGAGGAGGAGGAGGAGGAGGAGGAGGAGAGGAGGGAGGAGGAGGAGGAGGAGGAGGAGGAGGAGGAGGAGGGAGGAGGAGGAGGAGGAGGAGGAGAGGAGGAGGAGGAGGAGGAGGAGGAGGAGGAGGAGGAGGAGGAGGAGGAGGAGGGAGGAGGAGGAGGAGGAGGGAGGAGGAGGAGGAGGAGGATGAGGAGGAGGCGGGGGAAGAGGGAGGGCACGCAGAGGCTGGAGTCCGTCAGCAGAGAGCTTGCCAGCGGCAGGTGTGCTCTGTAGACGTGCCAGGTGCGCTCTGCGCCCAAGTCTGCGTCAGAAGTGGACCGCTTGAATGCCTGGGAGAGCCTTCGATCTGTACAGCGTGTGTGTACACACGTACCCACATACAGACAGACAGGCAGGCAGGCAGGCAGGCAGGCAGACAGGCAGACAGACACATGCATATGTGTATGTATGTGTATACATATATGTATATATATATATGTAACATATACATACATATATTACATATATGCATACATGCCTTATTCGTGCAGTGGCTGTACTACACTCAAAACTCCAGCTCGTCGGCGAGAGCCTGGACGCGCCGCTCCAGGGGGCCGCGCCGAATCCGTCCGACGAGCTGCTGGCCCCGGGCCTTCGTCAGGACGGTGACCCTTGATAGTCTCGAACCGCCCTCTGGAGCACAGTCGGAGCGAGGTATGCCATGAGCGTGTTTTGATTTACCCTCCGGACCATAGCGCGTCATGCGCCCTACCCTCCCCGCTCCCCCTGCCCCATGACGGACCGCTCCCCCCCCCCAGTGCGTCCCCGGCATTGCCGCAGCGCGTCCGGCATCACAGTTTTTTTTTTTGGGGGGGGGGGGCGCTACGTTGTGCCGTAATGCCCCCTCCCGTCCATCTCCTTTCCCCCCATAACGCCTGTTAATGCCACGAATGTAATGATACCGGAGAAAAGCCCCAATCAGGGCTATAGGGCTAGGGGGCTATAGGGCTATTGAGCTGTAGGACTATAGAGCTATAGGGTTATAGAGCTGTAGGGCTATAGGGCTATTGGGGTATAGGGCTATAGGGCACCCCCTGGCACCCCCTGGCACGCCCCGGCACCCGGGCACCCGGGCAACCCCCGGGCATCCCCCGGGCACCCAGGCGTGCAGCGAAAATCGGCGGCCAACCTCACCCCCGGGCACCCCCGGGCACCCGGGCACCCGGGCGTGCGGCGAAATTCCGCGGCAAACCTAACCTAACCATATGAATCCGCTAGGACCCCTACAGAGGCAAGCTCTGATTGGGGAACAATGCGCTTGGTCGAGGTCGGCTCGGGGAGGGTACCCAAATGTCTTTCGTGTTTGTTGGATGTTCCTGGGCATCCTGGGAAGGATGCCCTTGGCTTTTCTGTGTCTTCTGGCTGGCGGAGGATCCCATCTCGTTGAATGATGTCCTTCTGCCCTAGGTCCGATCGCACTCCCCGGTCAGCGGGAAGTCAGCTTGGCCCTAGAAACGAACCAATAGTTGCGTGCCCTTGGTCTCGTAGTCGTACGCTTTTCGCACCTCGAGTCGTGGAGCGGCGATCTGGCCTCTTGGGGGCCTCTTGGGGCCTCTTGGGGGGCTTTTGTGGGCCTCTGGGGGATTCCTGGTTGCTTCTTGGGACCGACAGCTCGAAATGTCCGTTCGGGTTCCCCCTCTGGGCCCCCTCTGAGGCCATCCTGGGGACGTCTTAGAGGCCTCTTTGGCCGTCTTGGGGACATCTTGGGCCATGGGGGGGCCCTCTTGACCGGTTTTTGGGCCGTCTTGGAGCGATCCTGCGGCCTCTTGGGCCGTCCAGGACGGTCGGCAGCTCGAACTGCGGATGCCGCGCTTCCCCTCCCGGGGATGCCTCTCTCGAGAGAGGTGCTCACGAGTGGTGCTTGCTCCTGCGGGCCGCAGGCGAGCTCCGCCCTGCGCTCCACCTAGCGGACGCCGCCGGGAGCACCTGCACCAGAACCTTTTGGGTCTGGGGTGTTTTCCTCCCCTGACCTTCCAGGAGGGCTAACAAATAGCACGCGACTTACAAAACCTATCCCAGAGCTATATTATATGTCTTGGTTTCAGGCTGTTTCGTGTCGTTGTTTTAGGTTTTTGGGCCTCCCGTGCTAAAAGAATAGCTCTCTGGAAGGTCAGGGTCCTGGCCGGAGTTCCTGCGGGCATCGGGGCAGCTGCACTGGGCACCCAGTCCGGGAGCTGTCTCGGGGCTGCCTGCAGCGTCGTTCCAATGGGCGGTGCTGGCGGTGTGGCTGCTGAGCTTCGCGCTCCCCTCCGGGCCCAGTAGCCCCAGCCTTTCCAGTCCCTGACCTTCCAGAGAGCTATTTTTTTGCACGGGAGGCCTAAAAACCTAAAAAACGAAACGACACAGCCTAAAACCAAGACATATAATAGCTCTGGGTTAGGTTTTTCAGTCGCGTGCTATTTTTTAACCCTCCTGGAAGGTCAGGGGTCGGCTGAGTTCAGCTGCGTCACCTGGGCCGCGGTGCTCAGCTCGGTTGGCTCCCACGTTCTTTAGGATTGCGGCCTCTTTGTGAAACAGACCTGTCGTCGTGAAGTGGAGCAGGTTTCGGGCAAGAGTGTTTATCTGGTTTTTTGCTCCTTCAGGTGTGCGGCCTAAGAGGAGCCCCTTTCGAGTCTTGGTTCAACGCTCCAGCCCACCGTGACCAGGAAAAAGCTGGGATCGACGCTGAGGGGCGTCGGCGCAGGCATGGGAATCACGACGCTGATGTATCGGCGGAATCGGCCACGTCGCTCCATCCCTCCAACTCGACACACTTTGCGCGTGGCGGCACGCGCTTTGCACCTCTGGCCCGACATTGATCTGTTCGCGGCTGAGTGTGGTGGGATATGGATCAATCTGTTGCCGGAACTTCTTCTGTCGGTCACGAGTAGCAGCATTGCGGAGGTATCTGGCGCTGTAGGCACTGCCTACGTGGCAGCCGTGCCTCTGCCCAGCCTCCCACCGGTGCGTGTTCTAGGGGTTCTGTGGTTCACGCTGCTCATCAGGACGAGTTCCGACATCGCACCATCGTTTTCCCCCTGCTCGGACAGCTCGGTTCTTGCATTCTTCCACGAAGCAAACATGCTACAGCAGTGGAGGCAAGTGTCGTCATCTCGCTGCTAAGTGCGCTTCGGTCCCGACCCGAGGTGGCAAGCGTGGGCGGGACTACGTTTGCAAGGGCTTCCCCATTCCAGGCTGCGATGTGCAGGCGTCAGAGTGGGCGCTGGAGGCCTGGTTCAGCGGTTCATCTCCCAGACGGCCACCGTGGAGCCCCGTCCTAGCTTCACGGTGTCTGCCTGCGCCGCTGCAGCATCCTGTCGGGGCGCCTCGCGGGGTGCCGTCACATGGCGAGCGCGTGCGCGTGCGTGCGCGCCCGCGCGCCTCTCTCGCCCTCGAGGCTGCGGGTCCGTTCGTGCAAGAGGGGGGGGACAGGGCAGACGAATCCGACTAGGTTCTCTTGCGGGGCGGCTGCGTGTGGCCCTCCCGCTGCGGGCGTCCGTTCTGCTCCAAAGCAGTCGGGAGGAGTTGGGCGTGGAGCTCAAGCAGCAAATGCTCCTAGAACGTCTGCGAGATGGTCGCGCTAAGCCAATGCTTCGAAGGGAACGGGAAGACGTGGAATTCCGTAGCGGTTATCATGCGGATCCTGGCCGCGGTTCTGAGTTTTGGTTAGCTGTGCAAGGGGATCAACTATCTCATCTTGCCGTTCACTTCCGAAGAGAAAACCGCCCGACGCTCGGCGTCCGGCTCTTTGCTCGCATCTGTATCGGCAAATTTCTTAGCCCGAGCCTCCATTTTCCAGAGCGTCGAACGCAAAGCCGAAAAATTTAACGGAAAATGCCCCTGGGCGCGCCAGCGACAAGATTCCATTGGGCCAACAGACGCGCCACATATACGACATGCAATGGGCAATGTGTAAGCGGCCCGGAACGCCCGAGCGCATATTGACGACAGGCCATGAAAACCGCCTGCACGTGACGACAGGCACTGGTTCTGAGTGACCAGAACAGCCTTGCGCGACACGCGCGCACACGCACAAACACGCACGCACACACTCGCACACATTGGGTATAACTGCCGCATCCACTGTGCCAGAGTGGCCCTGCTTGCCTTCCTTTTAGCGCATCCGAATATTTTCTCGCTGCCCGTGCTCGCCGCCCTGCCTGCGCGCCAGATGGGGCAGGAAGTTCAGACTCTTGTCGGAACGAGCTCCACGCGCCGATCCGCCAGGAACAAGCTCGCACGGGTGCGGGGCTTTGTGTACCTGCCCCTCCTCGTCATCTCCTCCCCCTGCTCCTCCTTCTCTTCGCCCCCCCCCGCCCTGGTGTGGCCACGGGGGCCGACCATAATCTCGAGCGGAGGATCTCAGGGCCTGCGCGCATGAATACTGTCCGAACGCATTCGTCAGTGAAAAGCAGAAGCGCGCGGTGAACGGCTTCCTGGACATAGCGCGGTCAAGAAGTGGCAGCGAGATCGCTGAGATCTTCGGGCAACTGCCATGCCCGCGCGTGAGCGGGGCCCTGGAGACGAGCGCGCTCGTCCATCACCCATCAGGAGCGTCCCCTCCGCTTCTGCCTCCTGAGCGATGTCCCCGAACATGGTGGCCATGGCGATGACGCGATGACTGTGCGTTCGTACAATAGTTTGCCACCGCCGTAGCCGTTGACGCGGAGTTTGAGAGCTCGCGGGAAACAGTCGAGCGATGTCCTGACTTTACGATTGGGGCGGCCGTTCCGGTGTTCCGCGCCGTCGCGGTCAAGCGCGACGGCGTTGCGCATTCCGCGCGTACATGTCTGGCCAAAACGTAGCATTTCGACGCTGAGGCCGCGCAGGTCTCCGTTCGTCGGGGCGAGCGGGGCGAACGCCGTCCAGCCGTTCATGGGCGCGGCGTTGACGAACGCAGCACGCGCGCTGCAACGCGTTCTGCGCGGCTTGGAAGGGGCCGGGACTTGCCCGACATGCCGTAGTTATCGCGCGCGGCCGTAAGGCGGCGGGAACGCTCCTCTGCGCGAGTGTCGCTCGCGTCCAGATAGGGTGATAGGGGCCCACCTGCCGCGCGAATCGGCGGGCTCTGCCAGGCGCCGGACGCCGCGCCAAGCGTCGCGCTCAGCGAACGGGCGTTCACTTGGTTGCCAGGGCCGCGGAAATCAACAGCGGAGTCCTGTTCGGCGTGGTGCTGCGCGAGGTTTAGTTGCGCGGCGCCGTCAATGGCGTCGCAGCATCTGCGCAGTCGTCGGCAAACGCATCGGTGGATGCGGCGACGCGCTCAGGGCACCTTACGTAGATGCGACGCGGGTCGGCGCGCCTGCTGTAGGCGGCCAGCTCGTAGAGAAAAGCGGGCAATAACAGGGGGCCGGGAGTGATGTCGCCAGGCGAAAGTCCAGACCCGCGAGCCATGATAAAGTTGCCTTCGTCGGAGTGAACGACCGCGGCAGCTCCGCGGAAAAGCTGCCGGGCGAGAGAGGCGCCGGGCGACTCGCGGAACACGCCGCGAATGTAACTGGCCAGTTCCGCGCGCGAGACGCATGCGAACGCGGCGAATGGGTTGCTGAAGGAGCGCGCCAGCGGCTGTCGAGCCTGCCCGAAACGTTGTCGGAGGATCGCCGGCGCCAATGCAGCGGCTTCTTGTCGGCGGGGCCGAAGGCGCCCGGCGACGCAATAATGTCGCGGCGGTGCGCGACGCCCCTCGCCCCCAGATCGACCCGAAGAATAGTTGCCGTACCCGTCGTTTTCCTTCTCCGTGGCATGTAAGTTGTCTTCGAACAGCCACGGCGCAGGGCAATTCAATTGCCCCTACAATGCCGCGACAGGTTGACAGCCGTGGCCGGGAACAGTAGGTCGTTGCACCAGTAGACACATTGGGCGGCGCTCTATGTAGCTGCTGGAGGTGTCGAACAAGTGGCAAGGGGCATCGCATTCGTCATAGGTGGAGAAATCGCGCGCTGAGTGTCGGCGAATCCACGGGGTCAAGCCTCGGCATCCGGTGCATCTTGGCAACGTGGAACATGCTTGGGGCCTGGCTCGGTCGAGCGACGCACGCGCGCGCTTTCCTTCCTGGCGCGCGCGTCGCCAGCGCGCCAGGCTCGCGACGCGCGTAGGCGGTCATCGCATCCGCGGTCATCATTGTTGTTGTTGCTTGGACAGAAAAAGAAGCGCGTCTCGTAGAACGCTGATGTCCCGCGGCTCTCGCCCATGCCCCAGGACAGCACTTCGCCGCGTTGGGGGTCGGACGGGGCGCAGGGGGGATTTTCCACGCAGCAGTCGGACGGACCGCGGCGGCGGGTGACGCCGCAGCTTGCCGCGTCTTCAGATCCGGGGCCGCGCCCCGCGTTAGTCGCGACATTTCTTGGCCCGCTGTTTGTCGGGCAAGAAGAAGCCCGTCCGTTCTTGGCGACCCACGTCGCCGCCGTCCAGACGCCGGGGGACGGCCTCGAAGTCAATCTCTGCGACGCTGACCTTCTCCTGCTCGCCTTGCTTGGGAAAGGCGTCGGCGAGGAGCTGGTCGGGTGGAGCCCCTGCTCTGGGGTTGCCGGGCGACGCCGCCCTTCGCCAGACAGGATGCGCGCGCGTCGCTGGACGGCCCCTTAATCGCGTCGACGCTGAGACTCGAGCAGATCCTCGGCAGCGCCCACAGTCGCCGCTGGCGCGCCCGACGTTTGAGGCGAAAGAGCGAGGGCGATAGGGCAGCGACTGCCTCCGCAGCCTCTGCAGCGCCCTCCTCCGCGGCGTCGCTCGGCAAGGCGCGCGCGCTGCCACGGGCGCGACGTCGCTCCTGGCGGAGGCGATCGCGCTGCAACTGCCCGTTTCTAGTAAGCTCTGGATGGGGCTTGCACTTCGCGAGAGAACGCATCCACGGACGCGGTGCGAAGAGCGTGCGACATCTTCTTCGCGACGGCGTCTGCCGTCGAGCAGCAGGTGGCGGAGCGCGCGCTGTCCATGTCGATGGGCGAGCGCGCCCTGCCCACAGGCGCAGAACGGCGCTCGTCAAATTAATCGCAGCGAAATGGAGCACGATGGCCCAGACAAGATGGTCTGGGCAAGGGGCAAGATGAATGTGGTCAAGCCGCGCGCAACATCGAGTGATCACGCCCAGAGGTCGCCCTGCCGATGTGGTGCAGATCATATCCCGCGCGGCTCATTATCTCCACATTTGACGCAGGAGCCATGCCGACACAGGGCGCGGCCCCTTGTCGTTTTCGCGCGCACGGCCGCAGGCGCCCTTCCGGCGGCTGCGGGCGCCCGCGCATATCTTGCATTATTATTATTCCCCGGTTCCCAGGCCCACCTAGGCGCTGGCGCCCAAAAGACACGCTGGTATACTCCAGGCTCCTGGATGCGGTCGGACTACATCGGGCAGGAGGGTCGCGCTGCATCGCATGAGCACATCGCGACGCAGAACACTTGGCGATCTCGGCGAGGTCCTGGAAATAACACGGGGGGCGGGGGAATCCCCATTGTGGGGCCTGTGCCCCGCCGCTGCCCTGCCATCATGCTTAACCGATTTAACCAGGACCGCCCCCAATCGACCTTGCATGTGCGAGAATATGTGCTTTTCTGGGCCCGCGATCTCCAGGAACGACAGGGCCGAGAAAAACCTCTGTAAAAAACCAAAGAGCAAGCTGTGGATATGTTTGGATTCGCGGACATGAAACTGCCGAGTACTAAATTGATACTGGTTCAGACCTCACAGAGTGGCCGCACCAGGAAGCAAAAGCCAACGCTCTCCTGAATTGACCGTCGATCACATTCCACCGCGCGGTTTTTCGACGACATGATGCGGGTTGTCGACAATGCAAAGACCTTTTGCGAACAGCGGCAGCAGCAGAGAGGAAGAGAAAGAGAGAGAGAGAGAGAGAGAGAAAAAAAAAAAACATGCAAAAACATGGCGCAACAGTTCCCGCGGGCGCAGCGAGGAACACGACATGTGAAACGAATCGCTGCGATCGGATACGTAGGGCAGCGCAGCTCGGATTAGAGCTCGCGTTGCCATGGCGCGGCAAGCTCAAGATGCAACCACAACGAAACGCTGCGATTACAGGAAGGCTTGCAAAACGTGGCTGTGATGTCCTTCCGCCTTTTCCAGCACTGGCCAGATTCCTTCGGTGTTTTCCTTCCCTCGCTATTTCGATTCTCGCGGGGTTTTCCACTTCGCCGCGACCCAGCCTCCCTGCAGCATTGCCGGCGGGGCTCTTCCGTCATCTCCCGGGGCCCAAGAGACGAGGGTCAATGCAAACGGAGGTCCGTCAGAGTGCTGGAGTATGCAGGGCCCTGCAGAGCCGGGGGTGCATTGACCCAGGCTTGGGCGTAGGATCGCACAGCCGATCTGCACAATTGCATGGCAGGTCAGGGGGGGTCGTTGTCATCAGTCATGGGTGACAGCAACGCGTGGCCAGACGGTTCAGCAATATGCGGCGTTCTGCTTCATTGCAGCGGAGTGGCTATCAATGGATTTGGTTTTCGTTCGGACACATCGTTTGAATTCCAAGAGAGAACGGTGGAGAACATTTTATTTTGAAACATATTCACAGCCATAATTGAACACGTAAGGTTGATCAGGTAATGACAACATGGGCCAATCAATTGTAACAAGACTGTTGGCGGGGATGGTGGCGTGTTCCGTGTCGACCAGGCGTGGGATGATGGCGAATTGTTTCGCGTGTGTCTGAAACTCGTTCACGGGCGCGCAAATCGCCATCTGTTTTTAGAGACGTTTTGCAAAAGGCGGGCGTGTCGAAGGACGTCCTTTCTCTGATTTTGTGGGGGGCCCTCACATCCCGCAGGTGGAGTGACCTGCAACGAAATTGGACATTTCATTGAGTTTTTCTGAACAGAGCGCAGCAGGTGGAAGACCAACTTCGACTGCCAAGGGGACGCAATGAGCCATCATACCAAGGGGGTCGTCGCTTTGAGGTTGGGCTTCCAGGCAGACATCGCGGCTGAGAATGTCACGATCTCACATTTCGTGAATATGGGGGTCGCGTATGCGGCTCCGTATTGTTCAGCGGACAATTGCCCAGGCCTGGACGTCCGCGCAGTCACGAGTTGTCATTCTGCGGCGTGGAGCGGATTGGACATCAGGTTTAGTCCAGCAGTCATTTCATGTCCATCGACAAATACAAAGTTGTCCCATTGTCGGGGATGAGGATGCGGGGTGATGTTCTGGCAATATCAGTGCCACCTCCGACGCCGACGCCCATTTCGACAGCAGCCCGCGCGTAGCTTCGGCTGCGCTCGCGTGCTTTCCAGCAATCAATCTCGGGCTCTTCAGAGCCGCGTCCTTGGGCGAAGTGGCAACGCAATGCAGAGCGCCGCGCCTCGAGTTGTAACTGTCTGGTCTCTCGGCCCTCGCCAGCTTGCCACACAGGGGCAAGCCGACGGGGCTCGGACATGCCCTTGCTGGGCACTCAGCTTGCTTCTGCGTGCCCATTGCCTTGCTTGTGTGTTTGTTTGTCTCTCTCTCTTTTTTTTGTCTCTCTCTCTCTCTCCCTCTCTCTCTCTCTCTTTCTCTCTCTCTCTCTCTTTCTCTCTTCTGACGCCTCTCAAACTGAAGCAGGAGGCGATTATGGTCCCGGCGCTCTTGCAGCTACCATTGTCGAGAAAGACAGATGCTGCGTAGGTGCACCACTCATGTAATCTGGCCCAGATTGAATCGCTTCACTCACTCCGCTGGCCCATCTCTAGTGGCTTTCGTCCCATCCCGCCATCCAGGCCTCATCCGCGTCTTCTTGTTCGTGGCTTTCTTCTTCGTATGTGTCTTTTTCTGGCATCCGCTGCTGGATCCAGCGACATCGCCGTCGGTTGGTAGACCTGCCTTTGGCGATGCATGGCTGTCGCTGGCGGCGCAACATCTGAATTCCTGTAGGCGCGTGATCTGTTGCAACACAAATCTGACAGCGCTTAGCGGTTACCCGAGATCCTGGAGCCGTGTACAAGTGAAGCCGTGCCAAAGTTTGATGTAGCATTTGATTTTTCGCGTCGCCAAGCTCGCAATTTCCTTCTGTTCTTACTGATTTGCTTTGAGCCCCCCACTGCTTCGCCGTAGCAATAATAGGGGGCTTCCCGAATGCCATGGCGCAGTTTGCAAACATCCCGCCCCATTTCGGCACACCGCTCCACGTTTCGTGGCCTCATATTGAGCCCCACCGAAGGTCCCAGTGGCGCAGTCCGCATGCGCCCCCGCCACCCATGATGGCACACCCTCACAGATTTCGTGGCCCCCATGGCATAGGGGACATCCACCGAAGATCCCCGCGGGGGAGTTCGCACGCGTCCCCGCCAGCCATCCTGGCACACCCCTCGCAACACGTGTCGTGGCCCCGTAGTGAGGTCGGTCCACCAAAGGTCCCACTTGCGCAGTTGACATGCGGCCCCGCCACCCATCCCGTCACACCATTCACACATTTCGTGGCCCCCACAAGGAGCCCCCCCGAAGGTCCCAGTGGCGCAGTTCGCACGCGGTCCCGCCATTCATTTCGGCACACCGCTGCACGGTTCGTGGCTTCATATTGGGCCCCCACCGAAGGTCCCAGTGGCGCAGTCCGCATACGCTCCCGCCACCCATGATGGCACACCTTCACACATTTCGTGGCCCCCATGGGCATGTGGACGCCCACCGAAGATCCCAGTGGGGGCGTTCGCACGCGTCCACGCCAGCCATCCTAGCACACCCGTCGCAAAAGCTCCGTGGCTCCGTAGGGAACCCCACCGAATATCCTAGAGGCGCAATTCACATGCGTCACCTCCACACATTTCGGCACACCCCTCGCACGCTTCGTGGCCCCATAGAGGGACTTCCGACGGTCCCAATTGTGCAGTTCGCATGCGGTCCCGCCACCGATTTCGGCACACCGCTATACGCATCGTGGCCTCACACGGGGCTCCACCGAATGTCCGAGTGGCGAAGTCCGCACACGCCCCCGCCATACATTCTGGCATACTCTTCACTCTTCGTGGCCCCATGGGGGGCCCCAGCGAAGGCCCAGTGCCACCGCCCGCATGCGGCCCCACCACCCAGTTCGGTGCACCCCCCACCGAGTTCCGTAGTCCCATAAGGGGCTCCACCGAAAGGTCCGAATCCCACCGCTTGCATCCGTCCCAGGTGCCCATTTCGGCGCACCCCTCACACGTTTCGCGCCCCCATAGAAAGCTCCACCACAGGCCCATCTGGCGCCCGTCGCAGGCGCCCCCGCCGCCCATTTCGGCAGACCTTCAGGTTTCGTGCCCCCAGAGGGAGCTCCACCGAAGGCCCCAGTACCAGGGTTTGCAAGCTGCTCCCCGGCCACTGCATGTCCATGTCGGCAGGCCCCTAACACGGTTCGTGGTTCCATAGGATGTACCTACGCTTGCATATGGTTGGGGTCCGCGCCAATGTAATTCCCCAAATATTTGGTGGTGTTGGGTCTTCGTTTTTACGTGACAGCGACTTGCGTTCTTCCCTTCTCTTGCTCCCCCTCATCCTCCTCATCGTCCTCCCTTCTCCCTCCTGCCATCCTGGCCCCTGCCCTCCGCGCGTCAACCATTTCGGCACACCCCTCACACACACATCGTGGCCCCATAGGGAGCCCCACCACAGGCCCCGGAGGCAGAGCTCGCATGCGCCCCCCCCCACCCAGCACAGCGCTTCGTGGTCTCAAAGGGAGCTCCACCGAGGGCCCCGTTGACGCAGTTCGCGTGGGACCCCCGCGCCCAGCACAGCATTTCCTAGTCCGAATGGGACCTCCACCAAATGCCCCAGTGGCAAAGTTCGCATGCGTCCCCCCGACCCAGCAGCTTCGTGGCCCCATAGGGAGCCCTCCGAAGGCACCCTTGGCAAAGTTCGCATGTGTCCCCCTCGCCCTCCAGAACAGCGCTTCGTGGGTCTATGGAGCTCCGAAGGTCCCCGTGGAGCAGTTTGCATGCGTTCGCGCCACCCGTTTCGGCGCACCTTCCACACGTTTCGTGGCCCCTTGCTCCACATAATGTCCCAGTAGCAAAGTTCGCACGCGCCCACTACACCCAGTAGAGCGTTTCGTGGCCCCACGGGGAGCTCCACCGAAGGGCCCAGTGGCAAAATTCTAGAAAGCTGGACGTGCTGGAAAGGAGGTCTATGGCGGCGTTAGCTTTCATGAAGGCGGACGCCTCGGCCAAACTACGACGCGCACTCCTGCGGCGACACGTGGCGCTCAAGCACGATCTGTCCACCGGCCAGCGGTGCTACTACTGGCGCGAGGGCAAGACTAACAAGCTGATCAAGAACAAGTGGAAGGGCCCCGCAGTCGCGGTGTTCAAGGAGATGCGCCAGGACGACAGTGAACCACGCATCTACTGGATCGTTCACGGCACGCAGCTACTACGGTGTGCACCCGAACACGCTCGGCCAGACGTGAGTGATCAAGGGTGCGTTCTACTCGAGAACCTGACCCAGGCCAAGGATGCACTGGGCAGTATGCGGAGGACGGGCGTGACGCAGTACCACGACATTAGCTCACAGCAACCCCCGTTCGACGCACCGGACGACTCGGACATGGACGTCGACGACGACGCGGAGGACGGAGACGAAGGTCCAGCATCTAAGCGACGTCGAGGAGGAGGTCCTGATCCTAGGACGGCCCCAGTGGTGGAGGTACCAACAGAGGCATCGTCATCCGTGTCAGCGGCGGCAGCAGCTTCAGCAACACCAGAGGTGCCACCAGCCGCGGCAGCTCCAGCGGAGGATCTTCCAGACGCGGAGGCGCCAGTACCCAACGGCAGTCGACAGACGTCGAACTCTGGTCAGCCAGACCAGGAGCCGATGCCGACGACACCCCCACCAGAGCAAGGGCAGCCAGCAGCTCAACCGACAGCACAGCCAACGCAGACAGCGCAGCCAGCAGCACCATCGTCATCAGCGGCGGCAGCACCATCATCGGAGCAGGAGCTCGGATCGACACAGACGCAGTCGAGGCCTATTTCAAATCTTCAGAAAGAGCGGCTCAGGATTGACAAACCAGAGGCGGCGATTTTCACCAGACCTGGAGGAGGAGTCTTTCAGTTGCACTCTACCCGACACTGGACTGAGCAGCGCGGTGCCAGTACCGAACCTCGACGATGCTGACGACGAACTCGCAGCCTTACAGCTGATGGTCACCAGTCAGGATTTGCCATTCGGCTGGGAGTTCGACGGCACGGAGGCGAAGCTCAGCGACATCTTCGTGGACATTAGCACGACCCGAACTACACGGCGGCGAAGAAGACCAAGGAAGAGCGACAGGAGAGCATAGATCAGACTAGGCCGGTGACGTCGGCGGCCGCTCGGCAGGCGACGACACCATTCATGCAGTTGGCGGTATTCGCAACTTGCTGTTGCAGATCGGCGGCTCGTTCAGGCTACGACATGAAGGACGAGAACGACGGCTACGGTATTGTGATCTGGTTTTCCATGTTCTTCCTACTCCTCGGGTTATGTGGAGCCCATCCTGTTGCATCCTACCTGATCGAGATCAAGGAGACTGAGTGCAAATGCAAGACGGAGCTGGCGGTTCTACGGGCGAAGGCCGAGAAGGAGCGGATCGAGAAGGAGAGCGAACCAAAGGGACCACCAGGTGACGAGCGCGGCGGCTCGTCGAACGACCTGCGCGCGGCCGGGGCGGTGGGAGTGCAGAGCATGACTACGTGCAAGTTCAGCGGAGACGTATGGAGGCTTCAGCATCAGACGCAGGGTTTTCGCAGAGCGGGCGAGGTGACGACCGAGCCAGAGTTGACAGAAGAGTTTCGAGCTCACAAGTGAGGCCCACAGCTAATATTATTATTTCTTCGTTGCGGTTTTGATTGCTAGCCGCCCGAGAGTTTATGTACGTAGTGTTGTTCGAGAATTATAGACATGCAGTGCGGTACTTTGGTATTGTTTATTGTAGCGTTGGGTTAGTTATACTTCCTCACGCATTCTAATGCCGTTTATTTGTTTTTTTGTTCATGCAATCATAGGTATGTTTATTTTGGATTTGTTATATTTCAGATTGAAGGAAGGCGTCTCTCTGTTTCAGTTGTTTTCACTGTTTTACGGGTGTGAAATATACGCTGTACATCTAGTGTGCATGCTCGTGCGTGTTTGTATAGCACGAGCCCGCAACCGTTTCGGCCCTGGATTGTGGCAGGGCCCTTGAGTCAGACAGAGCGCGTTGTGGAAAACATATCAGATGTTCTTCTGGTTTCTTATTCTCAATGCGATCAAAGACTTCGGGGGCTTTGATAAGTTCATACCCCCCGCCCATTACAGCGCTTCGTGGCCCCATAGTGCGCTCCAGCGGAAGCCCCAGTGGCAAAGGTCGCATGCGCCCCCCCGCCCCGTTCCAGCGCATTTTGGCCCCATAGGGAGCTCGTCCGAATGCACCAGTGGCCGCTTCCGCACGCGAATCTCCCGCCAGGTACGTGCAGCGCTTCGTGGCCGCGTAGGAAGCGCCACCGAAGACCACAGTGGCCACGGTCGCAGGCGTCGACCCCACCCATGACAGGACACACCGAAGGCAATGACCACAACCTGGCTGTCACAATAGTATTTGATGTTGGTTTTCGCTTGGATATTTTTTGGAGACGGCGTTTTCCCATCATCTTGTCCGCGTGCAACAAGGTCCGCACCACCAAAGAACAGGAGCAGTAGCCAACGTAGTTTCGCAACCAATGTGTCGCAGTTGTCCTCTGCTTCTTCCTCCGAATTAGGGCGGGATCGTAAGACTTATCGGTGCAGGCTCTCGCGATAGCAATCGCAACGCTCGGAGCGCACATGTTTCAAGTATTACCACGTACGTGCAACTTTCGTTACATCGTCTGCATGCCTGAAGCGGTACGGAGCAAGTACCATTAACATATCGTTTGCATGCTTCCGCTGGTACCAAGCATGTGCCACTGGAAGCATGTCGTCAATATGCCTGAAGTGGCACCAAGGAAAAACCACTTTAGTCATATCGCCTGGATGTTTCAAGTGGTACCTGACAGGTACCATTTGAGTTATACCGTCTGCATGCGTCAAGTGGTACCAACCATGGACCACGCGAGTCATGTTATTTGCATGCCTCGACTTGTACCCAGTCTGTGCCTCTGGAAACATATCGCCTATATGCCTGCAGTGGTACCAAGCAATAACCACATCAGTTATATCGCCTGGACGCCACACGTGGTACCTGACATGTACCATTTGAGTCATACCGTCGGCACTCGGCAAGTGGTATCAAACATGCACCACGTGAGTCATATTATTTGCATGCCTCCACTTGTACCCAGCATGTACCACTAGAGAAATATAGCCTATATGCACCTTGACCACAGGAGTCATACCGTTTGGATGCCTCAAACGGTACCGTAAAAAGGTACCATTAGAGCCATATCGTCTGCATGTTTCAAGTGGTACCAAGCAAATACCATTTGAGGCGGATCATGTTTTTGGCTGCGCGGGTACACAGCGATTGCAGTTTGGGTCATGTCGTTTCTATGCGTGGTGCCAAGGAAAAACCATGTGACACACCGCTTGCATGCCTGAAGTGGTACCCAGCAGGTACCGCTTGAGGCATCTTGCCTGTATGCTTGAAGTGATACCAAGCACGCACCTCTTGATGCACATCGTCTGTTTGGATGAAACGGCAATGTTGCCTGTATGCATTTGGTACCACCAGGCTGGTGCAAAGCCAGAGTATGTACCACTGGGCTCATTTCTCTTGTCTGCTTCAAGTCGTACCAGGTTGATACCAAGTAAGTGCCACGTGAGCCATCGACCATCGCGTCTGTATGCCCCACGTGATACCGAGCAATTACCACGTGAGTCACAACATCGGTTTGCGTCAAGGGGTACGTACCTTCTGTAGTCGCACCGTGTATTTGTATGCGCCAGGTGGTACCAGGCACGCATATCGTCATATATCTCGTCTGTATGCCTGACGTGGTAGTTATCAAGTACCACTTCAGTCATATCGTACGTAAGCCTCACATCGTACCACTCAAGTGCCACTGGGATCATACCGCGTGTATGCTTGCACTGATGCCTCGCCAGTACCACCTGAAACATCTCGCTGGAACGCCTCAAGTGGTGCCAAGCATGTACCGCGCGAAGCCGATCGTTGCATGTGAGCCATCTCAGAGCTCGAGATTGCATGGCATGTTGCCCCTCTCGGGCCCCTCTGTGGGCATTGTGTCGGGGTCGCTTGGCTGTTCGTTGGGAGGTCTTTTGGCTGCTCGTTGGGCTCTCTCGGGAAGCCTCTCGTCGGCTCCCTGGAGACAGTTTTGTAACCTCCTGGGTGCCTTTTGGGGCAATCTGAGGGCCCATTGGCCTCTTGGGGCCTCCTGCGAGCCTGTTGCGGCGGAGAGCTCGGATGTTCAGTTCGTGCTCTCCCTCTCGGGCCCCTGTTGCGACGTCTTGGGGCCCTCTGGGGCCATCTGTGGGCTCCTCTCGGGCCGTCTTGGGACTCTCTGGCGCCGTCGGTGGGCTCTCTTGGCGCCTCTTGGGCCGGCCTGGGGCCGTCTTGGGGGCTTCTCGGGATCTCTTGGAGCGTCGGACGTTCGAAAAGTGGAAGATCCCAACGACATCGAACACATCTAAAGAACATCTATGCTTTTTGGCCTCTGGGGCCCTCTTGGGGAGGCTCTTGGGGCTCTCTTGGGGCGTCTCGAAGGCTTCTTGCGTTATCTTGGATCCACCTTGAGCATCTTCGACATGTCGTGTAGCGATTCGGTGCACCCCTGGACTGTCTGGGCGTGCTGTTGGGGGTCTCTTGGCCGCCCGTCTTGGTCCCCTCCTAGGCCCGGAAAAGGAGTGCGAGTGCACTCCTGGAACTCCAGGCGGCACGCGAGAAATCCTGGACGATTTGAGAATGTTGGGCCAGGGCCTTTGAAATGAATTTCAGGATTGCGGAGTGAGGGTCCAGGGGATTGAGCAAGGAAATTGGGGGCACTCCAACTCGTACCATCAGGGCACGGTGACGGTTCAAATAATAGACAAACCGAACAGAGTGAATATAATATATTCCAAGACAGTCGAGCACAGCAGCGACCGACTCATGTCGCCCCATCGAATGCAACATGCAAGCCGACGTAAGGTTGGTCACAGGAATCAGCCGCATGTGATTAGAACAAAACATAACCGATCATAACGGGATAGTGTATAATGCAGCAGCGACCACACACGCCGAAGGGTAACAACTAAGGATCAGGATCAGGAGGGTTGCTAAGAACCACGGTTGCTAGGGTGAAGGCCTCAGCAGCGGTAGGGACGTTGCGGGACAGAATCTGGGAATGATGTTGGTGCGGGGTGCGACTTCCCAGGTGCACTACGTCGAGGGCGTCAACACGATGCGCATCTCATCGGCAAGTTTTCGGATTAATTCGTCGGACTTGTTCTTTGATTTCGAGGGCGACTGGGAGAAGATACAGCTCACCGTCAATTCACATGCCTTCAGATTCCCTCAGGAGTGGAGCAACCTCCCCTGGCGGCTCAGCATTATGAACAATTGTTCAAGCAATGAGCTTCCACGCGTAGTGTCCGTCCACGTTGGGGAGATGCCCATCAAGGTCAAGGTTTTCGGAATGTCAGCAAATACTGGATTCGATATTGCGGACATGTTCGCGGAGCGGTTTAGATACAACGTTGATTTCTCACTAGAGAATGGGTCTTTGGTTATGCCTTGCGCGAGAGGCGCTGACCTTGAACTGAACATATCTGCTATGCTGGCTCAGGCGGTGCAGGAGCATGTGGCACCCTTCCTGACCGAGGAACTCATCGAGTGGCAGGGCAGGGCGTGGACACTGCCTGGGCTCGTCAACAGGTTCACGGAGATGGAAGCCTCGGGTCTGCAGCTGCAGTGTTAGAATGTTGTGTGCGGCGAGCGGCTTCTGTCTCGTGGCCGCTCTCAAAATATGATGGAGAGGAGATACAGACCTCGGAAGACATTAGCGAACATGTATGCCGCATTCATCTATCAGTGCCCCCCCCAATGATCAATGGTGGCGGTGGGTTGACCGAGCTGCACCTCGACCGCAGGCTTCCCCGCGCGCGCCAACTTGAGCTTTGGGGAGCGGGGGAGTGTGTCCACTCAGTGTGTCCCTGTACCGTAGCAGCGCCCATCAATGTAGGATGACAGTTGAGAGATGACCGCGGGGGCCGTCACACAGCAGCTCTCTCTGGGCAGTGATTCAAGACATTGGGTTTTGGGTTTGCTCGGCTCGTGGGCACCGTCGACGTCATTCGGATTCTTTGGTCGTCCTCTCCAGGGTCTGGCCTAGCTGCCGATCTTCTGCTTGCATCGTCACTCCTGGGTGTTTCTGCGTCGCCATCCTTCGAACAACGTGCGGCAGCGGTACATCTGTTGGTGTGTGTGCGCGTGAGTGTTCACGCGTGTGCTCGAGAGCTCGCGCGCACGCGTGCGTATGCGCGCACCTGAGCAGGGCTCGTTTCGATTCTTCCGATTCGATTCGATTCGAGTTCGATGGCCTCCGATTCCGATTCGATTTGAATTCGGATTCCGAGTTGGATTTCGACGATTCCTGGGTGGAGGCCTACCAGCTTGCCGAGTTATGTCGACTCGACGTCTTCCGACTTGGCTGCCAATTTCCGCCGATCCGATTCATTTCGATCGCCGAGCCGACTTGGCGGTTCAATTCTGGGCTCTTCTGCCTGAGCCGGCGAAACGTTTAGCTTGTTCACAGATTGAGTGTGATATTGCGTAAATGTTGAGTCCTCTTTTCTTTTCTCCCGGTTCTGCGGCTGTCCATCAGCCTTCATATTTTTGCGCGTCGGGCCTAATTCGTTGTCGGGCGCCCCGTGCTGGCCGACCGCCTCGGAGCGCGTCCACGGCCGCTTACCAGAAAGTAAGATTGCGCATTGGCACTCGCAATAGAAAGACTCACAGCTAGGATCGAACAGGTCACGAGGTCGTCGGCAGTGGCGATTCTCCCCCTATTTTGCCCCTCCTTCTCATTCTTACCTGCCCTCCTGAATGGGTCATGGGAGGGCTGTATGGGCTTCCAGATCTCCCCGGAGTCCTCAAGAGTCCTCCGAAGGCCCAGAAGGATCGAAGTGCGTTCAAACACATCAATCTTCGAAACTCGATCGTCGTTGCCGCCCACGATCACTGACGCCGTATTGGTCGCACCCGTGATCAGGCCGGTTTCATGTGTGTAGCCGAGAGCGCAATTTCTGACACGAGTACGACGTTTGTTGTGTTGGCCGTCGAGTTCACAACCAATTGATAGCGCCTTTTTCGTTCGCCATCCAAGAGCAATTTATGTCGTGACTAATATCACGCCGTGTTTGTGGTTTTGTTACTGCCGAGTGCGCAGCCGATGGCGCAACCAATAGCAGGCCGTTGTATGTTGAGCAGTCGAGAGTGCTGATGTTCCGCAGCCGAGGGCGCATCTCAAAGCGCAACCATAGCAGGGTACTTGACGTTCTTCCACCGCGTGCGCAACGTAGTGCGCCACATGGTGTAACCGTACGCTTGCCGTATGATATATGTTTCTTAGTGCAAAGCCCCTAGCGCAACCAGTGGCAGACGGATGCATGTGTTGTATCTGAGTGTGCAACGTATGACGTAATCAACGGCAGGCCGTTATATATAATGCAGCCCAGTGCGCAAACGCTTGCGCCATTCAAAGCACGCCATCTTATATCCAGCGCTTGCGAGCGCAACTCAGGGTGCAACCCATGATCAGGTTTTTGTTATACCCTGCAGCCGATAGCACCAATAGCAGGCCGTTGTGTATTGCAGCCGAGGGCGACGCAGCAAGTGGCATGCTGGTTGGTGGTATCTTGCCAATTGCGCGCATGCCATGGCGCTACGATTAGCACGCCGTTTGGTATTTGGCGTCCGAGAGTGGAACCGATGGCGTAACCGATGCAGCCAAGTGCGCAATCTGTGGCGCCACCGTTGTCGCACAGTTTTACGTTCTGTTGCCGAGTGCGCAACCTATGGAGGAGGCGCAAGCAACTCATGGCGAAGTCTACGGCACGTCCCGTGGATTTTGCAACCTATGGCGCAAGGCCGTGGCGCAATTGTTGGTGAAAATCTGGGACCACGCAATACATTGCGCAACCCACGAACAGTGCAACCCCTGAAGCAACCCATGCCCTGGCAGTTCTGAGGGGTTGCGCCCGACTTGTGCTCCCCCTCCGATCTGGCGGCGGCGCTCAGGCAACGAGCTGTTTTGCGTTGTCCCCAACCGTCCTGTGGTGTCGGCTTCCCGTTTTGGATCCGCAGCGCCCCGCGTCTCCCTCTTTGTTCGGCACGCCCCTCGCATGATTCATGGCTCCCATGCGGAGCTCCCCCTGCATCCCACCTAATTACCGTGCAATACTCAGGCCTACATTCGATCGGGTCCTTCGCCAGGACGACGACGCCGATGACGACGACGACGACGACGACGGAGGACCGATCACTGACCACCGACCACCGGCCACCGACGACGAAGACACTGACACCGACGACCAACGACGACGAGGACACCACACCGTGGACCCTCGGGTGCCTCGACTTCTTCCTCGGGAAGCGGCTTTTCAGCCAGAGCCTTTCTGTCGGCGGCCCATGCGGCCGAGCCAGGGGGCCCCAGGCGCCGCAGAGGGCAGCACAAACATTCCGTCTTGTCTTCCAGCGATTTCCTTCTGACCAGAGTTTCGCCCATGCCCCACCTCTACGTTTAAGTCAGGCCTGTCCTTTGACAGGAGGAGTATTCAAGGTAACAAAAACAGTTCAGTGACGATTTTCTGATATAATGTTTTTTTATCATGATGTGTGAGTGTGTTTGACTATGTTCTATTATTCTTCCAAGTTCCGCCTGTAGGAGGACATGTCCGACCTAACTCTGCGTCCTTCCGATTGGATCTAGGCATCCGAGACCGTGTCCGAGTAGATCTGTCAGAGGATTGCGCCGCATCGCCGATGCATCGGCGATGTTGCTCGATGCGGAGCCCGATGTTCTCCACGCCGGCGGCTCCGAGGCATCGCCGACGTCGCCCGTGCATCGCCAGTGCATCGCCGACGTCGCCCGTGCATCGGTGATGCGTCGACGATGCGGTGCGATCCTTCGACCCCATTTGCTCCGACCCCTGTTGGAAAAAAGCACAGGAAAAACCACACAGTCTGTGGGAAAACACACACACACAGTGTGTGTGTGTGTGTGTGTGTGTGTGTGTTTTAACAAACAACACAGCGTGTGTGTGTGTTTTCCCACAGTGTGTGTTTTCCCACAGGGAGGCCCCTGGCGCTACAGAGACAGCGTGCGACATGGCGCCGCTGGTCCGCCCATGACACGCTATCCCCCCAATCTTGGGGATGGCGTGCACCGAGGAAGCCCTGGCAGGGGGATGGCGTGCGCCGACGAGGCCCTCGCAAGGGGATGGCGTTCGCAGACGGGGCCCTCCCGGGGGAATCGCCCTCCCGGGGGAATCGCCCTCAAGGGGGCTCCGGACGCTTCGCCACTGCTCGAGAGCCTGCGCCCAACCCCTCGCCGGAGATGTCGCACTCGAAGGCCGAGGCCAGCGTTCTCGGAGGCAGCCCAAAGAGCGGAGGTTGGGCGCGAAGTCATGGGTGGACGATGCATGGGAGGGGAGAAAGGTGCCCTCTTCGGGTCCCAAAAATTACCAGCCTCGAACGTATCCCTATCCCTAAGATTGACACGCCAAAAGGCGACGACAATCTTGTGAGTTCGCCCTCAAAAAACAAGGGAATCCCTGAGATTGGCATCGTGATGAGCAGGTGCCCAGCATAGGGATAGGGATATGTTCCAGGCAGGTAAAAATTGATACAGTGCTTTTCGAATATCGATGTTGGACGCTATCTTCACGAAGCCAACCGTACGTCCCTCCGACAGAAAAGGGGGGGGGATTGAGGGTCGAGGGTCGAGGGTCGAGGCCGTTTCTTGGGCGCTCTGGGGGCTTTTTGTGGCAGGCAGCCGGTGGTCTGCTACTGTCGGTCCGCATCCGCGCCTTGCCGGAGCCCATGGAGAAGGGTAGCGTTGAAGTGTGCCAAGCATTGCCAAGATCGGCATCGTTATCGTCGTCGCGGGCGTCGTCGCGGTCGTCTTCGTCGTGGTCGTGGTCGTGGTCGTCATCGTCGTCATCGTCGTCGTCGTCGACGTCTCCGACGTCGTCGTCGTCTCCGACGTCGTCGTCGTCTCCATCGTCGTCGGTGTCGTCGTCGGGTTCGTGGTCGTGGTCGTGGGTCGTCGTGGTCGTGGTCGTGGTTCTGGTCCTCGTGGTCGTCGTCGTGGTGGTGGCGGAGGTCGTCGTCGTGGTCGTCGTCGTCGTGGTGCTCGTGCTCGTGCTCGTGCTCGTGCTCGTGCTCGTGCTCGTCGTCGTCGTCGTCGTCGTCGTCGTCGTCGTCGTCGTCGTCGTCGTCGTCCCAGCCGGCGGCGCCACGCCTGGGCGCTGCAGGCGGGCACTGTGGCGCCAGACCGCCCCGGGGCTGGGCCGCCGGGCCCCATGGGGCGGCCGCCGTGGGCGCTGGCGCTCGTGGCAGGCGGGCGGGCGGGAGGGGGCGCGAGGCGCAGGAGAGTGATGGTCCTCCTCCTCCTCCTCCTCCCCCTCCTCCTCCTCCTCCTCCTCGTGCTCCTCCTCCTCCTTCTCCTCCTCCTCCTCCTTCTCCTCCTTCCCCCATCCAGCGTATGGTGGCGGTGGAGGAGAATAGGCCCAGCAGAGAAGGTATTTTGGGTTTCTCAACAAGCGTCATCGGGGGGTGGGGTGGGGGCGAGCAAGGTACCGGGGTTTCTCAATACGCGTGGGGGGGTACCCCCCCGACGTCCGACGGGGGGTCCGCCTCGCCTTGTCGTCGCACCGCGACGGGTGTCGGAGCGCCTTCAGCGCGCGGCGGATGCCCGCGACGGGGGTCGATGTGGGGCTGTCGGCGGGAGTGGCGCCCCCCCGACGCTTGTTAAGAAACTCGATGTGCCGATACCGCTAGGCGGTCGGCGCTGAGGGGCGAGCTCGAGCCCGCCCCTCAGCGGCCGCTCTGCCTGACGCCAAGGCGACTACCGCCGCAGGGTCGCCCTCTCGCCACTGACCACGCGGCACCAAGCCGACCACCCAGCCCACGTCACGGCTTCCCACCGATGCCCCCCCAACTCAATTGGCTGGCCCACGCTCGCCATGCTGAGCCTCGGCGGCGAGCGGGGGGGGGGAAGTCGGAGAAGGCCTTCTGAGAAGGTGGCGGGACTTCTCAGAAGCCCTCGCGCCTTCTGAGAGGTTGTCGGTGTCTTCGGGGAAGGCTCAGAGCACTTCTGAGAAGGCCAGGGAATTTCCAAGCCTTCTGAGAAGGCCTGCCCCTTCTCACTTCCACCCCGGCCGCTCCGCCGAAGGCAGGCGGGCGGGCGGGTGGGCGAAGAAGAGGAAAAGGTACCAATACCGCTTGCACGGCTCGACCGAAACGGCGTTTTGGCGATGTCGTGGGCCGTTTTCGTTTTGAGTTCGCTTTGTTTTGCAAAGGTGGATAGAAGAAAGAACGAGGAGAGACGGAATCAAAACGAAACGGAACGCAGTGTTCAGGTGGAGCCTTGACCGCTGACTTTGCCCAGCTTCTGCCATTTTGAGCCTCGCAGGAGGGTCTCGTGTCCGCGGCGGGAGTCGTCTCGACATTCTGATCAGAGCGCACCCCTGGAGAGGTCAGCGGAGTAGTGGTATCGGGACCTGTTATAGTTCCCCTCGAGAAGGGAGAAAAGATGCACTCGGAGACGGGCCCATGGAGGTGGGAGTGACAACGCACCCCCTCTCCCACCCGGCCCATCTTCGTTTTGGGGACCTTCTTGGGGCACAGCTAACGGATGTGCACGACTCTGGTTCGATTCTGAATCCACTCTAGCTGGACCCAAGTTCGGTTCAAGATCGAAACAGACATCATGGCCTCATCGCTGAGACAGTCAAGACTCACTCATGGGTATCCAATCCCCAGAGTTGTCCCATCGTTTTCATGATTTGCATGCGTAGCCTGGCTTCTGTGCTAGTTCGGTTGGTCTCCGTATCGCAGGCGATGGGGATATCCACCTTCCCCCGTCCTCCGTCCGGCGCCTTCCACAGAGACCGCCAGCCATGGGCCTATTCCGGGGAAAATGAGAGGTAGGAAAATGAGGGAAAATGAGACAGAAAAATGGGAAAACGGGCGAAGGGTAGCGATATGGGTACAGGTCCTCCTCCGATTTTTGTCAGAGGGGCGTTGGGCCTCCCATCCGTTTTTGGAGGCTTTTTTTTGTCAGGGTAGCGATATGGGTACACTTCCTCCTCCGTTCGGACTCCCATCGGTTTCTGGAGGCTCCAAGGGTCCTCTGGTGGCGTCTGGCTTCCTCGAGGCCTCGAGGTTTCTCAGGACTTCGAGGCCCGAGGTGTGTGTGTGTGTGTGTGCTCGTATTTCTGCGCTCCCCCTCCCTCCTGCACAATCTGCTTTGAAGCTCGTTTTTGGGGACCTTCCTGGAGCACACCTAACGGATCTGTTCGACTCCAGTTCGACTCAAGTTCGACTCCAGTTCGACTCCAGTTCGACTCCAGTTCGACTCAGGTTCGACTCAGGTTCGACTCAGGTTGGTTCACGTTCGTCCCGGGTCCGACTCGAGTTGACGGACGTTCGACGCATTTACGACGCACAAGCGGAGAGATTGGTTCAAAGAAGGTCCAGAGAATGAGCATCCAATTCTCCTCTCCTCCCTTCCCTTCCTACGAATACTCGAGTATGAATACTGCTCTCCGCTTTCCCCTGATCTGTTTCCGGAACACAGTCGCCCCTCTCCGGGATTTGTGTTTTGTATGTTTTTTTTTTCACCATACGATTATCCGGTGTTTCGAAATGGTGTTTCCGATGCAGCGTTTTTTTTGCTCCCGTCGTTCAGACTAGCCCTCTCGCCCTAGCGCGGGCCACTTTCCTGGATTCGTTTTTGTCATGGCCGTTGCCCCCTCGTTCTCTCTTCCCCGCCTTCCCCCTGGTCCTCCTGCTCCTCCCGCTCCTTCAGCTCAAGCTCCTGCTGTTGTTGTTTGTTCGTCATCGTCCGTCCCCATTCCTCCTGCTCCTCCCTTTCTCCTCCTTTCCTCCTGCCAATCCTCTGCTCATCCGCCACCTCCTCCGCCAGTGTACGCAGTTCCCTTCGTTCCGATTGCGTACAAGACGATGGGGTCCTCTTTTGAGTTCCAGGTCTGCTATATATGACACGCGTCGGGGGATAGAGGAAAAACAGCGCAATGCGAATGGCCGGGATGGGTGGGAGGGTCAGGATGTCAAATATGGCGCGGGCGCACATAGGTTGCCCCCTTGCCCTCTCCCCGTTCCCCCCACTCCCCTCTCCCCCTTCGCTCCCTCCCCTGCCCTGCGCCAGCTCGAGTCTGAACAGCAACGACAGCACCGCGATCGTAGCTCGGACCTGGCGTCGTCGTCGTCGTCGTCGTTGTTGTTGTTGTTGGTGCTGTTGATGTTGCTGTTGTTGTTTTTGGTGTTGTGGTGTTGGTGTTGCGTGTTGTGTTGTGTTATGTTAGTATTGTTTGTGATGGTGTTGATGTTGTTGTTGTGATGGTGATGGTTGTTGTTGCTGGTGTTGTTGTTGTTCCTGTCGTTGTGGATGATGGTGATCGTATTGTTGTTGCTGCTGATGTCGTTAGTGTTGTTGCTGTTGGTGTTGTGGTGGTTGGTGTTGTTGTCTGTGTCGTTGTGGTGTTGTCATTGTTGTTGTTGTCGTCGGTGTTATTGTTGCTGTTGGTGGTGATTTTGGTGTTGGTTGTGCTGTTGTTGATGTTATTGTTATTGTTGTTGGTGGTGTTGTTGGTGGTGTTGTTGAGTTCGTTGATGCGTGTGCTGGTGCTGTCCGTGTTTTTGATGTGGAATCTCCAGGATAATTGTTGACCCCCCCTCCAGTGCCCAGTGTTTCCTTTTGAATTGATTCGCCCCTCCTGTAGGCTCGCATTAAGTTTTCTAGAAAAGAATGTCTTGAGGCTCAAGCTGTGCCCCTGGCCTCAGGCTTTCATCAACGACGGCTCCTGCTTGATAGTCGGTCTCGTCCCTCAAGATTCTACAGGCTTACGCCACATCCGCCGACCCCTTCAATGAGTGTTGCGAGGCCAGGAGTTACTGGCCAGCGGCGTCTTGTGTGAGGGTGCGGTGTCGCGCGCGGGTGGTGGCAGAGACGTAGGGGGTCCAAATGTTTTGCGAGCGCCTTGCGTGCTGTGCACCCGGGTGCGGGGTGTCCTTCTGGGAGGTCGGCCTTTCGACCCGCAACCAAGTGGAGGACCACCGGAAGACGAAAGGAGCAAGAGTAGCGTGCGGAAGCTGCGATCCGCGAGGCATCACCGCGAAAGATGTAGCAGATGAGTCGAAACGGGTGAGGAGGCTGTTGACGTTCGCAGCGCGCACGAAACAGTTCGCGCGGCAATAGCACACTAGCGCCGAGCAAGGTAGTGAGCACGTCGCGAGGAAGAGCAAGGCTGCATGCGCGGAGTGCATTGCAGCTGGTTTGACGGCTCGCAATACGGAAGCGTCTGGTGGTCTTTTGGGGGCCTCCTGGGGGCCTCTTGGGGGCTCCTTGGGGCGTCTTGGCGGCCTCTTGGGGGCCTCTGGCGGCCTCTCGGGGCACTCTTGGGGCCCCCTGGGGCTCGTGGGGGCGGAAAGCTAGATTTTTGATTTTTTGGTTGCCCTCTTGGGCCCCTCTTGGTGCCGTCTTGGAGCCTTCTTGGGCCGTCTTGGGGACCTCTTGGGTCGTCTTGGGGCCATCTTGGGCCGTCGTGGGGCCGTCCTGGGGGCCTCTTGGGCCGTCTTGGGGCGGTCTTCGGGGCCTCTTGGGCCGTCTTGGAGCGTCGGAAAGCCCGCGAGACGAATTTGTGCAACATATACGTTTTACGAAAGAAATGAGCATTTGTTTGCGTCTAGGGACCCTATTGGGACGCATCTTGGAGGCCCCATTGGGGGCGTCTTGGGCCAGCTGGAAGCCATCTCGGGTGTCTCCGATCGCTTTTGGACCGTGTGGGGCCATTTTGAGCTTTCCTGGAAGCCACC
This sequence comes from Prorocentrum cordatum, assembly GCA_963575745.1. Taxonomy (NCBI): domain Eukaryota; class Dinophyceae; order Prorocentrales; family Prorocentraceae; genus Prorocentrum; species Prorocentrum cordatum. The sequence goes on from CAUYUJ010010680.1 coordinate 113,624, forward strand.
TGGGGCGCTCCTGGAGCGCTCTTGGGGCCGTCTTCGGGGCTCTCTTGGGCCGTCTTCGGTGCCTCTAGAGCCGTCTTGGCGCCCTCTTGGGCTGTTTTGGGGCCCTCTTGGAGGCTTGTTGGATCGTTTTGGTGCTGTCTTGGGGGCCTCTTGGGTCGCGTGGGAGCGTCGGAAAGCCCAAAAGGTGAATGTATGAACAATACCACGCCTTACGAAGGGAACGGGCCAACTTTTTGCGTCTAGAGGCCCTCTTGGGGCGCATCTTCGATGCCTCTTGGGACCTTTTGGGGGCATATTGGGCCGTCTGGATGCCATGTTCGGTGTTGTTGATCGCTCTTGGACCGTCTGGGACCATGTTGACTCTCTAGGAGGCCACTTGGAGCGCTCCTGGAGCGCTCTTGGGGCCGTTTTCGGGGCCCTCTTGGGCCGTCCTGGACGCCTGTTGGGCCGTCTTGGACGCCTGTTGGGCCGTCTTGGGGCCCTCTTGGAGGCTTCTTGGGCAGTCTTGGGGCGGTCTTGGGGGCCTCTTGGGCCGTCTGGGAGCATCGGAAAGCCCAGAAGGCGAATGTGTGAAACATGTACGTTTTACGAAGGGGATGGGTCAATTTCTGCGTCCATGGACCCTCTTGGGACGCATCTAGGAGTTCGTGGGGACCTCTTGGGCCGTCTAGGAGGCCTCTTAGCCCGTCTTTGGGCCATCTTGGGCGTCTTGGAGCGCTCGTTTGTCGTATCGGGGCCTTCGTGGGCCGTCTTGGAAGCGTCTTGAGGCCTTCTTGGCTCGTCTTGAGCCGCTTTGGGGCCCAACAAAGCCCCGTGGCGCGCTCGTCGTCGGCGAGGGGGGGGGGTCAAATCTCCGGTTTAGGGGTCACTGGGGGGGGCGGGCGGGGATTTGGGGGGGGGGAACTATCTCACACGCATAGTGACCCACAAGGGGTCGGCGGACTTCCTTACAACGGGCCCAGGAATCACGTTATCGCGTGAATTCTCCCTGCAATTGATTCAGACGCTGCGCCCTCGACGTCTAAGAATCGCGTTTTTTACATGAGATGTCCTTACACTTTGCTCAAGAGTCGTGCTCTCGTTGACGCTTCTGCCCAATTCACGAAGTTCACTTCAATGCCCCGCCTGCCCGTTAGGGCCCGCCCGCCCGGCCTGCCCGACCCGCCGATTAGGGTCCGCCCGCCCGATCCGCCCTTTAGGGTCCGCCTGCCCGTTTGGGTCCGTTTGCCAATCGCGTTGTTTCATTTGTGTGTCCCTTCTGCTAAATATTGTTCGTCCTCGACTATCCTATCTCCCACTTGCTCTTTTCCCCTCCCGTTTCATCCTGCCTGCCTCGCCGTCTCCCGTTTTCATGTCGCCTTGCTCATACTTTGGCGCGCCAGCGACACGTGTTTGGCAAGGGGCACGCGTGTGTACATATATATGTGTATATATATGTACACATAAAGTGGATATACGCATTCGCATCATCCAAAGGTTGATAGATCGAATCCGAAGATGATTGTGGTATGCATGTTGAGTGACACGCGAGCGACGACGAGCGAACAATCTTGCTATGATTGTTGGTGCCGTTCAGATATGCAGAGCGAAGGCGTCCGTTCTGCTCCTCTACTCCGCCCTCCTTTTTCTCCATCTCCTCTTCCTTCTCCTCCTCCTCCTCCGCCTCTTCCGTCCTCTGCCTCTGGGGAGGGAGATGGGGGAAAGGGGAACAGGAAGGGGAGGAGGAAGAGGAGGGGGGGAGGAGGTAGTGAGGAGGATAGGGGGGAGGAGGGAAGAGAGGGGCGCATTCGCGCCCGCGCCAGATCTGACATCATACCCCTCCCACCCACCCCTTCCCTCTGCGCTGATGTGTTCACGATCCGCCGGCGCGTATCATAGCGGAAATCGGAAAAGGGGTGTTGCGTACATTTGAGGAGGAGGTGGCGGATGAGCAGGAGGACGAGCGGGAGGAAGAGAAGGAGGAAGCATGAGGACGAGGACGAACAGCAGCAGGAATTGGAGTGGAAGGAGCAGGAGCAGGAGGAGCAAGGTGACTCGGGAAACGGAGGAGAGTAACGGAGGGGAGCGACAACGATGAGGACGGGTTTGGATCCAAGAGTGTGACTCACGTTGGGGCGAGAGTGCCATTCTAATCGACGGGAGCAAAGCGCCGATCTTTGAACGATGCCCACGCTGAAGGACCTGAAGCGGCCATATTGTAAACATGAGCGTCGGAAAACACATGTTTGCAAGGCTGCGCGTAAAAGAAACACCGTATGTGGAGAGGGCAGAGCAGTTTCCGCACAGAGTCAGGGGAGAAGAGAGAGAGAGAGAGTAGTTCTCATATCAAGCGAGGCGCGCTGGCGCCATGTCTGACATCCTACCCCTCTCACCCGTCCTTTCCCACTGCGTTGTTTTGTTCTCCACCCGTGGACGAGTGCCATGACGGACTTGGTGTGGAACTCCCAAACAGACCCCATCGTGTTCTGCACAATCGGAAAACAAAGGGTGTTGCGTTCACTCACTGAAGGAGGAGGGGGCGGATGAGCAGGATGAAGAGGAGGACGATGAGGAAGCCTGAGGACGTCGCGAACAGCAACAGCAGTTGGGATTGGAGTGGAAGGAGCGGGGGGAGCATGAGGACGGGGAACGCGAACGGACAGGAAAAAGGAGGGGGCGACAGCGACGAGGAAGGACTCGGATCCTCCACACAAGCGGCCTGCGCTGGGGCGACACCGCCATTCTGAACGACGGACACCTCGAGGCCACTGCTGCAGCGGAAGTGAGTAGCATGTGGAAAGGCCGTAAGCGGTCGGATTGGAACCGCAACAGTTAAGCCAGATCAGCATCCCAGCTTTTGGAGAACAAGCGATACGGGTAGAGGGCGGGATACCCACCCCTCAGCACATTCGCAGGGAGGGCGGCGACCAGTATTCGTATTGCGCACTTGTGGAACAGAGGTCGGGGGGAGGGTGGGGGGAAACATGCTACCCCGCCCGTCGTGCCCAATTCGGCCGCGTGCATTTCACGTCTGCCCGAGAACGCGGCGAGGACCCTCGCCGCTGCGACAAAATAGGAGCAGGAGGAGGAGGAGGAACACAATCGTTAACCCAAGAGCCATCGATGTTGGAATACACCCTCGTCCAAGCTACATTTTCACAAGCCCCTACAACGGTTTATTTCCATTGAAGGGACTGCTCCGTTGGATGCCAACCTTTTGACGACCCCCTGAATCATGCCACAGCATTGCTCTCGGGATTCCAACGCCACGGATCCAACTGACTGTTGCGTCCTGACAATCGTGAATCGCGCCACTTCAACACAGCGAACCATCAGAATTGTTGCACCCACATAATCCTGAACCTTTTTTATAAAAAAAAACGCCGCTTCTGCACGCTGATGATGGGAACCCATGAAACATTTGCACATGTTTGAGACGAGTGTGCGCCGTGCTGACGCGAGAGCCACCTTTTGAAGAGGAACCGCCGTCAACCCGTGAAGCTCTTGCAATGTTTAAGACGAGTGCGCGCCGCGCTGAGGCGAGAGTCGCATTTTGAAGAGGAGCCGCGCTGAATCCGTGAATCCTTTGCAAATGTCCAAGGCGAACGTGCGAGGCAAAAACCACATGTTGAAAAGGAGCCGCCCTCAACCCGTGAAGCTTTTGCAACTGTGTTAGACGAGCGCGCGAGGTGATAGCCACATTCTGAACAGGAGCCGCCCTCAATCCGCGAACCTCCTTGCAATTATTATTACACCGAGTGTGGGCCGCGCTAAGGCGAGAACCACATGATGAAAGCCACCCGCCCTCAATCCGTAAAGCTCTTGCAAATTACATGATCACGGCGCTAACGCGACAGCCACATTTTGAAAAAAAACGCCCTCCATCTGCGAAGCGGCTGTCACGTGTTAAGCGTCAGATTCATAAATGGTGCGGAGGTCTAAGGCGAAACGCCCGGCCCGCCCTGCAAACTGGCCTCGGGGTGCGACAGGGAGTCGTTTTTTTAGAAGGAGAAATAATGGGGGAGAGGAGCAAGCCGAAGGAGGAGGAGGCTATTGTTTCACCAGGACGAGCGGTCGCTTGGCAGAGCGCGGCCGAGCTGGTTGTCAGAGGGTGGAAAGTGTTTTGGTGCCCGCCCGCACGTGACCAGGAATGACATCCAAGTTCATGGGAAGCCGGATGAACACTTCGGGACACATCAGTAGATTATATTTTCAAATTTGTTCAGGTGTTTCCCGCCAAGTACAAGTTGGGCCGGGAGACGTTGCGCCCTCGATCTTTGCGTTTTGCCAGCAAGGATTCGGTGGAGAGGTTTGTCAGCATATTGTCGGCTTGGGAAAACTCTCCGCGTTGCGACAGCCTCTTCACGAACATCATTGCTTGCCTTCCGAAGCCAAAAGGAGGAGTTCGGCCCGGCCATCGGACTCCTCAGCTCAGCCGCTCGCATGGGAAGCCGGGTCCGCCAGCGTGAAGTTCGGTGGTGGGAAGGACAGGTGGACAATTGGGCGTTCTGGCGTAAAAGTGCTTCGACCTCGGCGGAGAGAGCCAGCAATATTCATAATCGTGTGGTCTGCCACGCTCGCCGTAAAATGTCTCGTCTCGACAGCGGCCTTTTACGATACCACGAAGCTCTACGATAATATCTCCCATGCAGAGCTTCGACGGACAGGAGCCCATTTTGGTTTCAACATGGGGCTCCTGAGGGCTCTCTGTGCCCTCTACAGGTCTCGTCGACATGCCAGATGGGGGGGTAAGTGCTAGCGAACAGCTCACGGTTAGCAGCTTGGCGATTGCTGGGTGCTCGCGCGCCACAGGGGTCTCGAAGCTCATGGCGATGTCAGACATGGGCAATCTAGCTCGGAAGGCCCCGCCACGCAGGGCCATCGACGCGATGGGCGACCCTGGCGGGTCACATCATCGGGGGCCCAGAGACAGCGATTCAGTCTGCGGGGAAGGTTTGCGCCCTGGTCCAGAAGGGCATGGAGGAGGGGGCGCTGCCGTTTTCCCGGGGCAAAAGCTTTTGAATGCGATGTGGCCCGAGCCTTGTTCCCACGGCCCTGGAGTCCGCGGGTTTTGCCCGGGGGAGGACCAGCGCGCGCGGGCCCGCAGTGGTCTCGGGGTGGACTCCAACAATGGCCAAAGGCGACGTCTCGGGATTCAGCTCGCCAGGTCCAAAAAATCCATGGGGGCGGGGGCCCTTTTGGCCATGTCTGGTTCAAGCGCCGCGTCGCTCAGGGTCTTCCGCGCGGCGCCCCTCGCCAAGACCATTTGGGGCACAGCCGACCTCGGCATCTCCGGCGCTTCGTCGCGCCATCTCCGCGCACCGGCTGTCAAGTCTGTCGGGGGAGTGCCTCGTGGGGCAAGCGCCGTTCTTGAAAATTCCCCAGGCGCTTATCGGACTGGCGCGAGGACCCGCTGGACGTCGCGGCGCCGCTCTGCATCGGAGAGTTCGCGCGCGTCTACCAGGGCAAGTCGGCGATCGAGGAGGGGCAGAAGAGCGGTTTCGAGGACGCCCGGAGGGTGTCCCAGCTGGCTAGGCCTTGGGAAGCGGCGAAGCAGCCAGCGGCAGCGCTTGCCCTTGCACTGCGCACGCTGATCTGGATGTTAGATTTAAACAATGGCGCGGTCCACGACGACGCGGGCAGAATCTGGCCCCTGACTAAGTTCTCGCCAGCCTTCTTCGGCCACCGGGTCAATGCCGGGGCGCGATGGGCTTTCGATGTGGACGAGCAGGCTGGCCATGCGTCGTCCACAGTCTGCAACGGGCCCGTGTTCTGGGCCCCGCTACTTGAGTTGTTATGTCAGAAGAATGTTCCAGTTTGTCATGGTCATCACAAAAGTTGCCCGCAAGCGATGGCTGCCAACGTTTATTTGAGTCAGGGGCGCATGCATCTTCATGCGCAGGCGGTCCCAAGTGTGCGTCAGCTCTGCCATGGGGTTGCGGGTGCCAGTTTCCACCGTCGATTTGTGCGTCCAGCCCGTGATGATTGGATGCTTGGCGAAGGGGTGATTTAGATGACTGCCCTTGGAGTTTCGGAGGGATTCACTGGGACATCGACGCTGTCGATTGTGGGCTGGGGGTGTTCTGCCGCGGGCTACTTCCAGATCCAGGTCGCATCGTCGGCGGGCCAGTCAGGCTGGCCGAGGGCCCCTACATGCAGCATGCAGAGAGCCGGGTGGCCTCGCGAAAGGATGCTCTCGCAGCAGGGCGAGCGCGCGTGCGAAGATGGGGCGGGTCTCGAGATTTTGCGGCCGTCGCCAAAAGTGGCCGGTTGGTCTGTTGTCATCGGCGACTGCAGCGGCGAGGTGGTCTCAGCCCTGTTCGGCGTTGTGGCTCTCGCTGAAGGATTAGATCATGTTGCCAGAGACGGAGGAGATTTTCAGTTTCTCACGCCCCCGAGGAATGCTGCAGCGGTTCCGGGTGTCACGGTCCACATCGATTGTTCGGGCGCTCTGGGGTGCGCGGGTCTGTTGGGCAATTCGGCTTCGTCTTGGGCATCGGAGCAGGGAGCGCGCTGGCGGGGCAAGATCGGCGGCCGATTCCAAGGTGTCAAGCTCGAGAAGGTGAGCTCTCAAATGCCACACTATGCGGTCTGACAGGGCCAAATGTCCCATCGAGAGTGGAGAGGAAATCGGAAGGCCGATCGGCTGGCGAAAGAGTGTGCGCAGCCTTTCCGAGCAGCAGAAGACGAGTTGTTCCTGCTTGGAGGTCTTCGCGAGATTGCCCGACGCGTTGCGAGGCGCGGTGGAATTCAGCAAGCTTCGCTTTCCCACGCCGGGTTCAGGGACCACGTGGGCTTCGAGAGGATGAGTAAGATCGAGTTGGTGCCCACCCTTGGCCTTTCTATACCTGCTTGTTGTGAACGGGAGCCCCAAGATCCCGAGGGGGTCGAGGTACCTTTGGAGACCGACCCCGGCGAGTTCGTTCTTGTGTCTTGGGATTGAAACGGGCACCTCGACACGAAGGCCATGGTGCTTGAAGAAGGGGTCCAGGTAGACTCCATGATCTTTTGTACGATGCGCGGCAGTAGTGGTTCTTGTGGCTCCGTGCTGAACCCAGGTGCAAGTTGAAGTCACGCTGATGTCTCCGCAGTGCCAGTGGAGGGCGAAATCTATCCAAGGTCGGGCGGGGGGCTCCACCCACTGACGTCGGCGGGGGTCTGAATCTGTTCGGGATCACCCAGTGGGCGCCCTTCCTGGAGGACTCGGTGGAGGGTAGGAGTGGCGGCCAGGCCCTCCTTTTCGCGCCCTTCGAATTAAAAAATTCGTTCCAGGGGCGGGGCCCCTTGGATCAACCTCGAACGGGGTTTGGCCCTTTTTGGCTTCTCGGCAGACGAAGCGCGGACATTGGGGACCCAGGCCCGCGAGGTGGCCCGCTCCCGTCCAGTGGAGGAGGATGACACCTTCCCTGACGGGCCATGACGGCCCAGCGTTCGTTTTTGGCGCTGCCCGACGCCCCCTTCGCGTCTAGGGCGCTTCCTTCATGAGGTGGCATTTTTTGCCGCCTAGCTTGCGAGGAGGAGGAGGAGGAGGCGGAGGAGGAGGAGGAGGAGGAGGAGGAGGATAAGTTCCTCCTTGCCCCTCGTCCCTACCCCCCCAACGGGTGCTGGGGGCAAAACGCCACTTCCCGCCCCATGGGGCCCCCCTCCCCCCGCCCGTCGTGGTCATTCCCGCCTCGACCCCGTAAATCTAGTTTGAAGAGGGGGGGCAACCACGGCATCGACCCTTGTGCCCACAGCGCCAGCGTCACGAAGAGGAGAAGGAGGAAGTGGAGGAAAAGGAGGAGGAAAAGGAGGCTGAGGAGGAGGGGGAGGAGGAGGAGGAGGAGGAGGAGGAGGAGGAGAGGGAAATGGCGCTACGAGCGTTTGAGTGCGTTCAGCTGCCTGCGCAAGGAAAAAGGAGGGGGAAGGAGGACATACCCCCCTCCGAACCCAGACCCCCGATACATTCCCCTGGATTGGTTCTTGTTCATCCTGAGTTGTTCTTTGACGGCCCCGAGGCCTGACAAAGGTCCTTGGGGCCCAGAGTAGTGAACATATCCGCGCTGGACTCCCCTCCCTGGCGCGCGGGGCGCGCCAGGGGCGACGCCAGAGGCACCGACAGAAGCGCCGCCACGGGGGCCCAGCGCATATCCAAGAAATCCGCGCGAACCTCCGAAAGTGCGTGTTTACTGCAGTGTTTCGCTTCTCTGGACAGTCCTCCCGTCGTGGGTGTTGTCATGCCTTCGTGGGGGTCTGGGACCCCTCGGGGCAGAGGCGCGCTGCTCGCCGCCGCGCCCGCGGGCCGGCGTCGGGGGCCGTGGCCCCGAGCGGCGGCTGGCCAGGCCCGGGGCCGCGCGGGCGTGCGGCCCCCCCCGTCGGCCGGGGAGGGCGGTGGCATCGGCCGAGCAAGCAGTGGCGAAGCGTCCCGGCCAGCCCGTACATCTTCACCATCACCATCAACAACGAGATCACCATCATCACCACCATCACCATCATCCTCAGCATCAAAATCATCATCATCATCACCATCACCATTACCATCACCATCCTCACCAACAACAGCAGCAAAATCATCATCACCCTCCGCATCGCTCAAAGCAGGCACAGGATCAGCATCGTCATCATTACCATCATCCCACCAGAGAATGTTCTAAGAATTCGTGTTGGTAATTATGTCCAGGATTGTCTTAGAGCATTTCTAGCCGAGATCGTGTTTGCTGTTGCACATCGGGCTTATGTTCCAAGAACGTTCATTCGCTCTGTTCTTGGAAGGTTTTGGCGTTCGAAGACAATTTCGCGATAGGCCTATGGGAATGCTGGAGCGGTCGGTCCATGGTCAAGCCCAGGCCAGGCAGCAGCGAGCAGTGCCGAAGCGTTAGTGTTGCTCACCGACGGCCCCTCCCCAGAAATGGTCGCGTCGTAGACAGAAATCAGGACGGGAGGTTTTTGGCAATTTTCGGCCTCCCGGGGCCCTCGCCAGGCCCCAGGACCGTCAAAATACAATTCAGGATGAAAGACCGGTCCCGGGGAAAGGGTCGGGATCGCGCATTAAACCAATCAGGACGTCGCATGTCTGGGACCAGGCAGTGCCGGCTCGCCTCAGCAGGCACCCCTAGTACGGTCGGACCAAGGTACAGGATCGAAGTCGGTTCGGGTAGGTACCCTAGTGTTTTTCGTGATTGTTGGTTGTTGTTGTGCATCATCGGGGAGGGTACATCGCCGCTCCGAAAGTTCCTTGAATTTTCTGAGTTGGAGCCGATGGAAGTGTGTGATCGCTTACGTTGCACCCCTCTCGGCCACGGCCCCGACGGAGTTGGGGGTCAGGATGCGTTGAACCCCCTCTCCCCCCTAAAAGCCTAGCAAGATAGCCCTCTTGCATGGTCTCGACGGGATCCTCGGCGAGCAGTTCCCCTTTTTGATTGTATAGTCTTAGTTCGGCCAACCATAAATCCCACCCTCAAAAAAATAGGGTCCGGATCAAATCCCGCGTTGGGACCCCATCCCGCCAATGTATGACGTGTTCGGAACGTCGTGAGGTCATCTTGAAATCATCTCCAGGTCATTTTCAAATCATGGTGTTGTACGCTGGGAGTGACCCGGCCACCTCGGGGTTGCTCTGGGGCCACCGCGCCTGGTCTCCAGGGCATCGCTCGCATCTTGGGCCATCTTGGTTTCGGCCCCAAGCCATGTCGACGCTGCATCTGGATCCTGCAGGGGCCACGGGGTCCTCTTGGGGTCATCTTCGTGCCCGTCTGACGCCGTTGTGGAACCATCTTGGGGCCATGGGGCCGCCCAATCATCCTGTCTGGGTCGTGTGGGAGTCTTCCGCGTTTGCAAGGAAACATTCGTTCCGCCTAAGCTTGATCGCGCCTGCCGCACTCCGTACCATTCCAACCCAAGGTGGCCTCTGAGATGCAACTGAATTGTCCCTGCCTTCGCTTCGCTGTCGCCGCGCTGCCGCCTTGCGAGTGAAGAGCTACGCAGCCTGATCGCGCCCGCCGCATTCCGTATCATTTCGACTCAAGGTCGACCTCCGAAGTGCAAGTGAACTGTCCCTGCTGTCGCCTTGCTGTCGCCTTGCGAGTGAAAAGCTACGCAGCCTGATCGCGCCTGCCGTACTCTGTATGTTTTCGGCTCAAGGTTGACCTCTGAGGTGCAATTGAATTGTCCCTGCTTTCGCTTTGCTGTCGCTGTGCTGTCGCCTTGCGAGCGAAAAGCTACGCAGCCTGATCGCGCCCGCCGCACTCTGTATAATTTCGGTTCACGTTTGAGCTTCGAGGTGCAACCGAAATGTCCCTGCTGTGCTGTGGCCTTTCGAGTGAGAAGCTACGCAGCCGGATCGCGCCTGCCGTGCTCTAGGTGCAACTGAGCTGTCCCTGCTGTCGCTTTGCTGTCGACTTGGTGTCGCCTTGCGATTGAAAAACTGCGCAGCCGGATCGCGCCTGCCGCATTCCGTACCATTTCGGCTCAAGGTCGACCTCCGCGGTGCAACTGAATTGTCCCTGCTGTCGCTTTGCCGTCGCCTTGCTGTCGCCTTGCGAGTGAAGAACTACGCATCGCCGCTCCGACAGTCCTTTGAATTTTCTGAGTTGGACCCGATGGCAGCGCGTGCTCGCCTACGTCGCACCCCTCTCGGCAACGGCCCCGACGGGGTTGAGGGTCAGGACGCGTTGAACCCCCCTCCCCCTTAGAAGCCCAGCAAGATAGCCTTCTTGCGTGGGCTTGGCGAGATCCTCGGCGACCAGCTCCCTTTTTTAATGTATGCAGTTCTATCCTGGCCAACCATAAATCCCACCCTCAATAAAATAGGGTCGGGGACCCGATCCCGCCAAAGTATGATGTGTTCGGGGCATCGTGAGGTCATCTTGAAATCATATCCAGGTTATTTTAAAATCATGGCGTTGTACTCTGGGAGTGCCCCGGCCACCTCGGGGCTGCTCTGGGGCCACCGCGCCTGGCCCCCGGGGCGTCGCTCACATCTTTGGCCATCTTGGCTCCGGCCCCAGGCCATTTCGACGCTGCATCTGGACCCTGCAGGGGCCACGGGGTCTCGGGGCCGCCCAGGGGTCATCTTCGTGCCCGTCTGAGGCCGTTGTGGAACCATATTGGGGTCATGGGGCCGCCCAATCATCCTGTCTGGGCTGTCTGGGATTCTTCCGGGCTTGCGCGGAAACTTCCGTCGCGCCTAAGCTTGATCGCGCCCGCCGCGCTCCGTGTCATGTCGGCCCAAGGCTGACTTCCGAGATGCAACTGAACTGTCCCTGCTGTCGCCGTGCTGTCGCCTTGCGAGTGGAAAGCTACGCGGCCTGGTCGGGCCCGCCGCGCCCCGCGTCATGTCGACTCAAGAGTGACCTCCGAAGTGCAACTGAATTGCCCCTGCTGTCGCATGGCCGTCGCCCTGCTGTCGCCTTGCGAGTGAACAACTACGCAGCCTGATCGCGCCTGCCGCATTCCGTACCATTCCGGCTCATATTGACCTCCGGGGTGCATTTACTTTGTCCTTGCGGTCGCTTTGCTCTCGCCTTGCTGTCGCCATGCGAGTGTAAAACTTTGCGTCGCCGCTCCGAGGTTTCCTTGAATTTCTGAGTTGGACCCGATGGCAGTGCGTGCTCGCTCACGTTGCACCCCTTTTTGGCAACGGCCCCGACGGGGTCGAGGGTCAGGACGCGTGCCCCCCCCCCCCCCCCCGCAGAGGCTTCGCAAGATAGCCCTCTTGCGTGGTCTCCGCGGGATCCTCGACGATCAGCCCCCGCACGTTAGTTAGTTGTATAGTTATAGCCCGGCCAACCATAAACCCCACCTTCAAAAAAATAAGGCCCGGGTGAATCCCGCGGCGGGGCCCAATTCCGCCAATGCATCGCGTGCCCGGGTCGTTTTGAGGCCATCTCGAAATCATCTCCAGGTTATCTTAAGATCATGGCGTTGTATTCTGGGAGTGCCCCGGCCACTTCGGGGTCGCCCGGGGGCCACCGCGCCTGGTCTCCAGGGCGTCGCTCACATCCTGGGCCATCTTGGCTCCGGCACCGGGCCATTTCGACGCTGCGTCTGGATCCTGCAGGGGCCGCGGGGTCTTCTCCGGGTCGCCCCGAGGCCATCTTCGCGCACGTCGGAGGCCGTCGTGGAACCATATTGGGCCACGGGGCCGCCCGAGCATCCTGTCTGGGTCGTCTGGAGGTCTTCTGCGTTTTCGGGGGAACTTTCGTTGCGCCTGAGCCCGATCGCGCCCGCGGCACTCCGTGTCATGTCGGCCCAAGGTTGACCTCTGAGATGCAACTGAACTGCCCCTGCGCTACGCAGCCTGATCGCGCCCGCCGCTCTCCGCATCATGTCGGCTCATGGTTGACCTCCGAGGTGCAACTGAACTGTCCCTGCTGTCGCTTTGCTGTCGCCTTGCTGTCGCCTTGCGAGTGAAAAGCTACGCAGCCTGTTCGCGCCTGCCGTACTCTGTTTTCGGCGCAAGGTTCACTTCTGAAGTGCAATTGAATTGTCCCTGCTGTCGCTTTGCTGTCGCCTTGCCGTCGCCTTGCACATGAACAAATACTAAGCCGGATCGCGCCTGCCGCATCCCGTGCCATTTCGGCTCAAGGTTGACCTCCGAGATGCAACTGAACTGTTCCTGCTGTCGCTGTGCTGTCGCCTGTCGCCTTGCTGTCGCCTTGCGAGTGAAAATCTATGCGTCGCCGCTCCGACACTTCCTTGAATTTTCTGAGTTGGAACCGATGGCAGTGCGTGCTCGCCTACGTTGCACCCCTCTTTTTGGCGACGGCCCCGACGGGGTTGAGGGTCAGGATGCGTTCCCCCCCCCTCCGTAGAGGCCTAGCAGGATAGGCCTGTCGCGCGGTCTCGGCGGGATCCTCGGCGAGCAGCTCCCTTATGTTACTTGTATAGGTTTAGTCTGGCCAACCATAAATCCCGCCTTCAAAAAATTAGCCTGGCGAAAGACCCAACCATATGCAGTTGTGGGTATCGCATTCGGGGGAGCCCCGTATGGGGCCACGAAACGCTGTACTGGAGGGGGGGACGCATGCGGGCTGTGCCACTGGGGCCTTCGGTGGAGCCCCCATATGGGGCCACGAAGCGCGGCACTGGGTGGAGGGGCGCATGCGAACTGTGCCACTGGGACCTTCGGTGGAGCCCCCTATGGGGCCACGAAGCGCTGTACTGGGTTTGGGGGGGAGGGGGGGGCGCATGCGAATTGCGCAACTGGGACCTTCGGGGGAGCCCCCTATGGGGCCGCAAAGCGCTGCCCTGGGTGTCGGGGGACGCATGCGAACTGCGCCACTGGGGCCTTCGGTGGAGCTCCCGATGGGGCCACGAAACGCAGCCCTGGGCGGGGGAACCGCATGCGGGCTGTGCCACTGGGACCTTCGGTGGAGCTCCCTATGGGGCTACGAAACGCTGCCCTGGGTGGGGGAACCGCATGCGGGCTGTGCCACTGGGACCTTCGGTGGAGCTCCCTATGGGGCTACGAAGCGCTGCCCTGGGCAGGGGAACCGCATGCGGGCTGCGCCACTGGGACTTTCGGTGGAGCCCCCTATGGGGCCACGAAACGTTGCCCTGGGTGGGGGAACCGCATGCGGGCTGTGCCATTGGGACCTTCGGTGGAGCTCGCTATGGGGCTACGAAACGCTGCCCTGGGTGGGGGAACCGCATGCGGGCTGTGCCACTGGGACCTTCGGTGGAGCTCCCTATGGGGCCACGAAACGCTGCCCTGGGTGGGGGAACCGCATGCGGGCTGTGCCGCTGGGACCTTCGGTGGAGCTCCCTATGGGGCTACGAAGCGCTGCCCTGAGTGAGGGAACCGCATGCGGGCTGTGCCACTGGGACCTTCGGTGGAGCTGCCTATGGGGCCACGAAGCGCTGCCCTGGGTGGGGGAACCGCATGCGGGCTGTGCCACTGGGACCTTCGGTGGAGCTCCCTATGGGGCTACGAAACGTTGCCCCGGGTGGGGGAACCGCATGCGGGCTGTGCCACTGGGACCTTCGGTGGAGCTCCCTATGGGGCCACGAAGCGCTGCCCTGGGGGGGGAACCGCATGCGGGCTGTGCCACTGGGACCTTCGGTGGAGCTCCCTATGGGACTACGAAACGTGTGAGAGGTGTGCCGAGAGCAAAGGCAAGGAGGGGGAGGAGGGAGGAGGGGGGGAGGAGGAGGAGGAGAGGAGGTGGGACGCGGGCCGTCCTCTCTTCAAAACGAGGACCCAACACCACAGGATGGTTAGGAAATAGGGTCCGGGTAAATCCCGCGGCCGGGCCCGATCCCGCCAATGCATCACGTGCCGGGGTCGTCTTGAGGCCATCTCGAAATCATCTCCAGGTTATCTTAAGATCATGGTGTTGTACCCTGGGAGTGCCCCAGCCACCTCGGGGTCGCCCGGGGGCCCGCGCTTGGCTCCAGGTCGTCGCTCACGTCTTGGGCCATCTTGGCTCCGACCCCAGGCCATTTCGATGCTGCATCTCGATCCTGCAGGGGCCACGGGGTCTTCTAGGGGTCGCCCCGAGGCCATCTTCGCGCCCGTCGGAGGCCGTCGTGGAACCATATTGGGGCCACGGGGCCGCCCGAGCATCCTGTCTGGGTCGTCTGGAGGTCTTCTGCGTTTTCGGGGGAACTTTCGTTGCGCCTGAGCCCGATCGCGCCCGCGGCACTCCGTGTCATGTCGGCCCAAGGTTGACCTCTGAGATGCAACTGAACTGCCCCTGCGCTACGCAGCCTGATCGCGCCCGCCGCTCTCCGCATCATGTCGGCTCATGGTTGACCTCCGAGGTGCAACTGAACTGTCCCTGCTGTCGCTTTGCTGTCGCCTTGCTGTCGCCTTGCGAGTGAAAAGCTACGCAGCCTGATCGCGCCTGCCGTACTCTGTATATTTTCGGCTCAATGTTGACCTCCGAGGTGCAACTGAATTGTCCCTGCTGTCGCTTTGCTGTCGCCTTGCCGTCGCTTTGCACATGAACAAATACAAAGCCGGATCGCGCCTGCCGCATTCCGTGCCATTTCGGTTCAAGGTTGACCTTCCGAGGTGCAACTGAATTCTCCCTGCTGTCGCTGTGCTGTCGCCTTGCGGTCTGGCCAACCATACATCCCACCCATAAAAAGTGGGTTCCAGATACATCCCGCGGTGGGACCCAATCTCGCCATTGCATGACGTTCTCGGGTCGTCTTGAGGCCATCTTGAAACCATTCCCAGGTTATCTTAAGATCATGGTGTTGTACTTTGGGAGTGCCCCGGCCACCTCCGGGTCGCGCCTGGCCCCCAGGGTATCGCTCACATATTGGGACATCTTGGCTTCGGCCCCAGGCCATTTCGGCGCTGCATCTCGATCCTGCAGGGGCCACGGGGTTTTCTTGGGGTCGCCCCGAGGTCATCTTCGTGCCCGTATGAGGCCGTCGTGGAACCCCGTCGTGGGGCCATGGGGCCGCCCAGTCATCTTGTCTGGGTCGTCTGGAGGTTTTCCGTGTTTCCAAGGAAACTTTCGCTGCGCCTAAGTCGCCCGTGGATGTTCTGTGCGTTTTGGCTCGCGGAGGGTTTCATGTTCTTGGAGGATGTTCCTGTGTCCTTGGTTCGACTGTAGCCCCAGCAGGTCTCAGCAGGCCCCCGAACTAGTCCAGGGCGGTCGCAACACCCCTGTACCGCCTCCAGCAGCGCCACTGCGGCGCTCCGCGTCCATCGGGTTGAGGTGTTGAGGCCCCGCTGGACTATCTTGGGGGCCCGTTGAGGCCATCCGGGGCTACTCAGAGGTGGCCTGTCTGGGCCAGCCGTGACTACATTGGGGGTTGTTTGTTCGCAAGCCAAAACTTTACCAGTGCTGATATGCCCATATCCAGCTGCCTGCGCAAACACGACCATGGTGCTTATTCAGCACCGCCGCAGGAAGGATACCTCATGGATGAGCAGCGGAATTCGGACAAGTGGTTTGACAAGGAAGGGTCGTGAACGCGCGGCAGGAAGGAGGCGGAGTTCACACCCAGCGGCAATTCAACGAGTGATCTGAATTGGGGAATGTCGTATCAACGTCGTCTTCGTCCGCTGGCAGGGAGGGGGGGGAGGAGAAGGAGGAGGAGAAGGACGAGGAGGAAGAGGAGGAAGAGGAGGAAGAGGAGGAGGATAATTTGAAGACGATGAGGAGAAAGAAAGCTTCTTGGGGCTCCCCTGGGGCCTCCTGGGAGGCTCTGGAGCATCCTTGGGTGCCTCTGGTGAACCTGTTTGGGGCCTCCTGGGGGCCTCTCGGGGCCTCTTGGGCCGTCTTGGGGCGCTTCAGGGCCGTCTTGGGGCCATCTTGGGAGCCACTTGGGCGATCTTGGGGTCCTCTTGGGCCGACTCGGTGCCCTCTTGGGGGCCTCATGGGCTGCCTGGGAGTTATCTTGAAAGTCCCTCGGGCCGTCGTGGGCGGTCGGAAACCCAAAAAGGCGGGAACCTCAGAATCCATCAAAAACCTTGGAAATCTTATTGGTTTGAGCCTCCTCGGGTTCTCTTGGAGGGCCGCTTGGAGCCCCCTTGTGCCGTCTCAGGGGCCTTTTGAGCGTCTTGGGGGCCTCTTGAGCTGTCTGGCGCCATCTGCCATCTGGGGCCGTTGGGCTGTCGTCTGGGCTGTCCGAGAAGCCTGCCTGGGGACCATCTGGCCTTTCTCTTGGCATCGTTCGGACGTGTTTTTTGCTTTTCTCCGGCGAAGTCCATCGAGGGGAATGGCCGTCCGAGCGATGGCAAGGTTAGAGGCTGGAGAGAGCGCCGGAAATCAATCCCTGAGGGGGCGATTTTCAAAGGATGCGCGGGCCGAGAGGAGGGGGTCGGCCCCAGAAAGCTAAAGAAACTTCCCAGGCAACAGCAAGCATTCTAACACGCCCACTCCTCTACGGTCAAATGCGAGCCCTAATTACCCCTGCGTGTCCCATCGACGCCTGGGGTAGCATACACACCCGCTGGGGCTCACTTGGCCGTAGACATCCTTCAACTTCTGAATCCAAGCCGGCTTTTCAGAAATTTCACTTGCAGGTGTAGGTTTCACATGTGTTTGTCTATTTCCGTAAAGGCACGGTGGCAGATTCTGGCCTGGATTCGACGCGGATTCGTCGTCGACTCGACGCAGGTTCGACGAGGCCGGCACGGATTCGACACGGATTCGACGCGGATGGCGGCGGGACGGGACATCCTATGGGCCCCCCGAAGAACGTTTTGAAATCATCTTGTGGCGTGCGCGAAAGTTTCACGTATTATGTCTGGCCGAGATTGTATTATTCCAAAGTGCCGCGTTTGTGTCTTGATAACAATGCGTCTGTCCTTGGAGCATCCTTTGGTTGTGAGGTCATCTCGTGGTAGTCCTTTCAGAATGCCAGGACGTTCGGCCCCTGCTCATTAGACCTCCAAAACATGGAGAACACAGAGAGCACGACGTTGATCAACACATAGCTCTGGGCGAGAAGCATGCCCCAGAGATGGGTGAAGACCTCCAGGGAAGTCAGCCCGGCCACCTCATGCAGGGACATCTCCAGGGGGCACAGGCTCAAGGGGGGGAGGGGGCTGGGACGTCTGCGTCGGTTCCCGGAGCCAGCCGCACGTAAGAGTGACCCTTCGCCCGAGGCACCTTGGGTGCAGGTCTGACGGGTGTCAAGTAATGCGCGGCGATGCGATCGCCTGACGGGATGCGCGGAATGGCTCTGCGATCGTATGTTCGTCTTTCCAAGACCGTGGGGCCCAACGGTGCTCCCGGCCGTCTTGGAGGAGGCCATCTTGGGTGTCTTGTGAGGCCTATTGGGCCGTCTTGGAGCTCTCTGGGTTCGTCTGCTGGGCCTCTTCGGCCGTTCTGGGGCCATCTTGGGAGGCCTCTTGGTGCGATCTTCGGGGGCTCTTAAGCCGTCTCGGGCCTTCGGAAGGCCGACAAGAAACACATGCAACAATCCTTTAACAACCTCGGGACATCAATGAGTTAGGCCTCTTCAGGCCTTCCGGGAGGCCCTCTTGGGCGCCTCTTGGGCCGTCTTGGGACCCTCTGGGCCGTCATGGGGGGCCTCTTGGGCCGTAATTGGGGGCCTCTTGGGCCGTCTTTGGGGCCTCTTGGACCCTCTTGGGGGTCTCTTGGCATCTTGGGGGCCTTTTGCTGACCCTTGGGCCGCCGTAGGCAATCTTGAGGCCATCTTGGTCTGTCTGTCTAGGGTGTATCGTGGGGCAATTTTGTGGTCTCTTGGGCCCATCTTGGCTGTCTTGAAGGCATCTTGGAGGCCATCTTGACATCTTGGCCGTCGGAGAGGCCATCTTGAGCCGTCTTGGAGAATTGTTTGCGCACGTTGAGGTGCTTTGCGGTCCTTTCTGGGAAAGAGCGCGCCCGCAGCGCCGGGAATATGGACAGGGGGGCCCCAGCTTCAAACTACCTTCCCCCCCCTCCCTTGCAAAAGGGGGGGGAGCTTCCGAAGCTACCCCCCCCCTCCCTTCCGTAAGGGTTTCTAAGCTAGGGGGGCCCGGCTTGGCTAAAGGGGGGGAGGGCTTCGAAGCTATCCCCCCCCCTCCCTCCCTTTTCCGGAGCAGAAGGTGAGCCCGGGCTTCCTTTCGAAGGGGGGGGTCTTCGGAAGCTCCCCCCCCATTCCTTTTTTGGTCTGGACACAAGCTACCCCCCTCCCCCCTCCTTTGCAAAGGGGGGGGCTTCCGAAGCTACCTCCCCCCCCCTCCCTTCCGGGGCTCTGGCAAAATGGCGGAATCCTTGACGACAGGTGGGCACCACAGCGCTAGAGAACGCATTGGAGAATAATGCCGACCCCTGGTTTGTTTTCTTGTTTTCTTGTTTTCTCGGCCCCTGGTTCGTAGTCTATTCCTTTATCGTTTTCTCATTTTCTCGGCACTGGTTCGTTATATTGTTTTCTCCTGTTTTCGGCTTCTGGGTCGCGGTCTCGTTTTCTCTGACTCTGGTTCGTGTTCTCGTTTTCTCGTTTTCTCGGCGCCTGGGTCGTGGTCCAGTTTTCTCGGGCCCTGCTTCATTTTCTCGTTTTCTCGGCCCCTGGATCGTAGTTTTGTTTTCGGGCGCTGGTTAGTATTCTCGTTTTCTCGTTGTCTCGGCCCCCGGGTGGTGGTCTCGTTTTCTCTGACCCTGCTTCGTTTTCTCGTTTCGTCGTTATCTCGGCTCCTGAGCGTTTTCTGGTGATCTCGGCCATTTGGTAGTGGTTACCTCGGACCCTGGTTCGTTTTCTTGTTTTCTCGGCCACGGTCGTGGGTCGTTTTCGCGTTTTCTCATTTCCTCGGCCCTTGGGTCGTGGTCTCGTTTTCTTGGGGCCTGATTCGTTTTCTCGTTTGTTTGTTTTCTCGGCCCCTGGGGCGTGGTCTGGTTTTCTCTGTTCCGGTTCGTTTTCTTGTTTTCTCGGCCCCTGGTTCGTAGTCTCGTTTTCTCGGGCCTTGATTCCGTTTATCGTTTTTTCGTTTTCTCGGCCTTTGGGTCGTGGTCGTGTTACCCTGGTTCGTTTTCGCGTTTTCTGTGCCTTTGGGTCGTGGTCTCGTTTGCTCGAGCTTTGGTTAGTTTTTTCGTTTTCTCGTGTTCTCGACCCCTGGGTCGTGGTCTCGTGTTCTCGGACACGTGTTCGTTGTTTCGTTTTCTCGTTTTCTCGGCTTGTTTTTTATTGTGTTTTTGTCGGGCCCTAGTTCGTGATCTCGTTTTCTTTTTTCTCGGCCCCTGGATCGTGGTGTCATTTTTCCTCGGGCCCTTGTTAGTTTTCTCGTTATCTCGTGTTCTCGGCCCCTGGATCGTGGTCTCGTTTTCTCTGACCCTGGTTAGTTTTTTGTTTTCTCGGCCCTTGGATCGTGGTCCCGTTTTCTCGGGCCCTAGTTCGGTTTCTCGTTTTCTTGTTTTCTCGGCCTCTGGGTCATGGTCTCGTTTTCTCGGGCCCCGGTTCGTTTTCTCGTTGTCTCGTTTTCTCGGCCCCTGGGTCGTGGTTTTGTTTTCTCCAGCCCTGGTTCGGTTTCTCGTTTTCTCGGCCCCTGGTCTGTTGTCTTGTTTTCTCGTTTTCTCGGTCCCTGGGTCGTGGTCTCGTTTTCTCGGACCCTGGTTCGTTTTCTTGTTTTCTTTTTTTCTCGGCCCCTGGGTCGTGATCCATTTTTCTCGGGCCCTGGTTTGTTTGGTCGTTTTCGCGTTTTCTCTGCCCCTGGATCGTGGTATCTCGTTTTTGTTGACCCTGGTTCGTTTCTCGTTTTCTCTGCCCCTGGGTCGTGGTCTCGTTTTCTCTGACCTTGGTTCGTGTTTTCGTTTTTGTGTTTTCTTGGCGCATGCGTCGCGGACCATGGGCAGTTTTTCTTGTTTTCTCAGCCCCTGGGTCGTGTTTACGTTTTCTCGGGCGCTGGTTTGTTTTTTTCTCGTTTCTTCGTTATCTCGGCCCCTGGTTCGTAGTCTCGTTTTCTCGGGCCCTGATTCCTTTTATTTTGTATCGTTTTCTCGTTGTCTCGGCCCCTGGGTCGTGGTCTCGTTTTCTAGGACCGGTATTCGCATTTTCTCGGCCTGGGTCGTGGTCTCGTTTGCTCTGACCTTGGTTTGTTTGATCGTTTTCTCGTGTTCTCGGTCCCTGGGTCTTTATATTGTTTTCTCGGACCCTGGTTCATTGTCTAGTTTTCACGTTTTCTTGGCTTCTGTGTTTTTGTTTCGTTTTCTCGAGCTCTGGTTCGTTTTCTCGGCCCTTGGGTCGTGGTCTCGCTTTCTCGAGCCGTGGGTCGTTGTCTCGTTTTCTCGGTCCCTGGGTCGTGGTCTCGTTTTCTCGGGCACTGGTTTGTTTTCGCGTTGTATCGTTTTGTCGGCCCCTGGGTCGTGGTCTCGTTTGCTCGGACCCTGGTTCGTTTTCGCGTTCTCTGTGCCTTTGGGTCGTGGTCTCGTTTTCTCAGGCCTTGGCTCGTTTTTTGCACCCTGGTTCGTTTTCTCGGCTTCTCGGCCGTGGCCCCGTTTTCTCGGACCCTGCTTCGTTTCCTCGTTTTCTCAGCCCATGGGTCGTGGTCTCGTTTTCTCTGACCCTGGGTCGTCGTCGTCGTCGGTCGCGCGTCGTCCGTCGTCCGTCGCCGTCCTCGCATCATCTCGTTCTCGTCGTGACGACCACGACGACGTCATGCGAAAACGGCGACAATGACGGCGACGGCGGCGACAACGACGACGAGGACGACGACGACGTCGCACGAAGACGTCGAGCGACGGCGACGGCAACGACGACGGCGACGGGGGAGGATCGTCCGGCAGGGGGAGTTCAAGGGAGGGGGGGAGCTAAGCCGCCCCTTCCCGTTTGGAAAGGGGGGAGGGGAGAGTAGTTTCCGGCAGGGGGGAGAAAAATGGAGGGAAGGGGGGGGGCTTCCCGCAGAGGGGGGTCAAAGGAGGGAGGGGCAGCTAAGCACCCCTTCCCTTTCGTAAGGGGGGGAGGGGTGGGTAGGTCCGGGTGCCGAAAGGGGGGAGGGGGGGGGCTGGTAAGCCCCCCCCCTTTGGAACCAAAGGGGGGAGGGGGGGGTAGCTTCCGGCAGAGGGAGGTCAAGGGGGGGGTGGGTAGCTAAGCCCCCCCTCCCTTTCGTAAATGGGGGGGCGGGTAGCTTCCCGGGCGCCGAGAGGGGGGATCGGGGGGAGGGGGGCTGCTAAGCCCCCCCCCCTTTGGAACCGAAGTGGGAAGGGGGGGTGTAGCTTCCGGTAGAGCTGGGTCAAGGGGAGGGGGGGGGGGTAGCTAAGCCCCCCCTCCCTTGGGAAAGGAGGGGAGGGGGGGTAGCTTCGGAGTGGCGAAAGGGGGGAAGGGGGGGGGAGCTTCAGGGGGGAGGCGAAAAAGGGGGGAGGGGGAGGAGCTTCCAGCAGGGGAGGTGGAAGGGAGGGGGGGTAGTTAAGGGGGCCCCCCCCCCTTTGCTCCGGCGCTGTGGTCGCGCTCTCTCTTTTCTGGGTGGCCTGCCCGCTGGGCCGAAGCCCAAGGGGGAATTCCCAAAGAGCCGCAACTTTCCTGAAATTTGTCGCGCAAGGTACCTCTGTGGCAAGCCAGCAGCGGGCGGCGGATCGAATGGCCGTCGGCCCATCCCGCAACCGTGCTTGGGCCGTGGGTGTGAAGCCTATCGGGGCGTCGTTGGGATCTCATGGGGAGCCTCTGGGGGGCCTCTTGGAGGCAGTTTGAAAGCCTTTTGGGGGCCAGTTTGGAGGCAGTTTGAACGGCCCTGGGCGTTGACTAAACAGCCCTGCCCTGTTCGATCCATTCCTTGTGTGTGTTTACTAAACGGCTTCGCTTGTCGGCGTGGTTATTACGGGGTGGACTTTCTGCCATCTACACCCGCGACCCACCCGCGACCAATTTGCGACCCACCCGCGACCGACCCACATTGGTTTAACGAAAAAATAGGTGCCTGCGACGGGCTCGTTGTATAATTTGTGGAACTTTGGCGCCTGCGGCGGGCTTCTCCAGAGTCTCGCAAACTGCCGACGTCCCCACCGCCCCCTCACTCTTATCCGCATCTGCGGGATGCTACGATAATCGAGTGGTGGGCGACTAACCTTCCGACGGGGCTTGCCCATCACCCCCCCTCCACCCTCCTTCCCCTCCTCCTCCTCCTCCTCCTCCTCCTCCTCCTCCTCCTCCTCCACCCGTTCCGACAGCACGTGCCCAACCCCCCCAGCGGATCCAAGGGGGGGCGATGATTGCCCCATCCAGGGTAGAGCTTGAAATGTCGTTTCGTGTTCCCTTGGGTTCTCCTTTGGGGTCTCCCTTGGGTTCTCCCTTGGGGCGTCCTTGGGGCCCTCTAAGGCCGCTTTGGAGGCCTCTTGGGCCGTCTTGAAGCCCTCTTGGGCCGTCTTGGAGCCCGCTGGGGGGCCCCTCGGGCAGCCGTTGGGCGATCCTGGAGGCCTCAAGCATGAAATTTATGCATTATGCCTTCGGGGGTCTTCCAGGGAGTGCTCTTGGAGGGCTCTTGGGCCGTTTGGGGGCCATCTTGGGCGTCTTGGAGCGATCTTGTGGTGTCCCGGACGGCTCTCGGACCACTTTGGGGGCCTCCTGGGGACTCCACGGGGGGCCCCGAGGGCGGCGCCCAGGAGCAAAGCCATTTCTGATCGGACCTTGCCAGGGTGCACGTCGGCCGGGGACCTCCTGGGGCGGCCCCGCACGCGCGAATTAGAAAACTCTGAACCAGTCACCGGAGGTCTTCACGCGCCTCTGGCTCATGGGGGAAGTAAAGGTGGTTTCTTGGATCGTCGCGGGACCCCCTGGTGGAGTCTCCAGCGCCGCCCCTGGCGCGCTCCGGGGGATCCAGCGCCGATCGATCCAAGATGTCAGCTTTTGGATCTCCGAAAGATTCTTAGTTTACGTAATTGTTTGTTCCTCGACCAGCTGATGGAGGGTTTCTTGCCTCGGGATGTGTTTCGACAGCTTCGCCTCGCCGAGAGTCATCCAGGGTTGTCCGATCGTCCCGACCGGCCGCCAGAACCGAGCAAAGACGTGAAACCCAGAGGACGAGGATCAGTCGGGGGCGGCTAGGCTCGGGGTTGGGCGCATCGACCCCCAATCGCTAATTCATCGCCGATGTGGGCCCGATGTTGGCCCCGCCCCGCCCACGACCGCGCGGTTTCGCTACCAGGGGCCTGTCGCCGATCTATCGGCCATGTCAGGGCGGTGTTTCTCCCCCTGAGCCGGTCCCCCCCTAACGTTCTTTCTCACTCACCCTCGCTGGAATGAAAACAAGCGAGGAGCAAGAGGAGGGAGGTGGTAGGAGGAGGCGGGACGAGGATCGATGAGGAAGACTGAGGACGAGGAGGAGGAAGAGAAGGGAGGAGGGAGAAGGTGGTCACTCTCGACCACCCTCGATCACCATCGCCCGCCCTCGACCGCCGATGTCATTTGCACGCGGCTCCTCCCGTAGCAGCACAACAAAAGCCACAACAGCTACACGAGTGCTAGAACGCACATGACAATTCTAGAATTGCTACGTGCATTCTTGAAGCGCAGACCGTTGTAGAACGCAAAGACACATGTCTTTCACTCCGTTTCGCACTACATGTGAAGCTTACGTAGCACCCGGATAAGAGTGAGGGGGGTAGGGACGTCGGCATTTTGCGAGACTCTGGAGAAGCCCGCCGCAGGCGCCAGAGCTTCACAAGTTATACAACGAGCCCGCCGCAGGCGCCGATTTTTCGTTAAACCAATATGTAGGTCGCGGGTGGGTCGCAAATTGGTCGCGGGTGGGTCGCGGGTGTAGATGGCAGAAAGTCCACCCCAGAATAACCACCCCGACAAGCGAAGCCGTTTAGTAAGCACACAAGGAATGGGTCGAACAGGGCAGGGCTGTTGAGTCAACGCCCAGGGCCGTTTCGTAAACGTCAATTCTCGGGTTCGGGTGGGTTTTCCTCCCTGGAGGGTGGGTCGTGGGGTGGGTCGCGGGTGGGTCGCGGGGTGGGTCGCGGGTGGGTCGCGGATGGGTCGCGGATGGGTCGCGGGGTGGGTCGCAGGGTGGGTCGCGCTGTGGTTCGCGGATGGGTCGCGGGTGGGTCACGGGTCGGTCGCGGGGTGGGTCGCAGGGTGGGTCGCGGGGTGGGTCGCGGGTGGGTCGCGGGTGGGTCGCGGGGTGAGTCGCGGGTGGGTCGCGGGGTGGGTCGCGGGTGGGTCGCGGGTGGGACGACGACAAGCAACAACAACAGCAACAACAACAACAATTATTCTAAGATTGTTCGCTCCTATTTGCCCGTGTCATTCAAAACGAGTTCCCCACACCCTCGATACCCGCCCTTTGTCTTCGATCACACCCCCTTTGGGGGGATTCTTTCTCTTTGCGGGGGGCGGTTGGCTTAGACAGGCGGGCGAACCTGAACGGGTGGACGTTCCTTCGTGGGCGTACATGTGTCCGCCATTCGAATTGGTGTGGGCCCTGCAAAAAGAGGAGGGGGAGAACGAGGGAGAGCGGGAGGAGGGGAGGGGGAGGGATGAAGGAAGAGGGAACACGCCAGGAGAGAAGGAGCGAAGAGGGGGGCTGTTGATTGGAGGCAAAGAGAGAGAGAGAGAGAGAGAGAGAGAGAGAGAGAGAGAGCACAAGACAGATAAGAGAGGTAGAGAATGAGAGAGAGGGGGGGAATAGAGAGAGAGAGTGTGAGAAAGAGGGAGGGAGGAGGCAGGAAAGGGGAGGGAGAAGGGAGGAGGGAGAGGAAGGAGAGGGGATAGGGCATAGGGCAGAGAGGCATACTGAGAGGAAAGAGAGGAGGGAGAGAAAAGGGAGGATAGGAGGGAGGAGGAGGAGGGAGAGGAAGGAGGAGCAGGAAGGTAAAAGCGTGAACGTCCGAGGAAGTCCTAGGCGAAAGCGTCGTTCCTGAAGGACGTCTCGAGCGGGAGCCCACGACGGGCGGGCAACCCCTTGACGGGTGGGTCGGGCGGGTGGGACATTCAAGCGGGATGCTTGAGTATGGCGAGAGCGCGATTTATTCATAAATTGTAGCGGCGTCCTTGGCGCAGCGTGTTTCCTGAGCGTCGAAAGCGCGATTTCTGAATATATTGCGTGGAAGTCACAGGCGAGAGCGCAATTCTTGAATAATATGTGAGGGGTTCTCTGGTGGGAGCGGGGGTCTTGATTAAGTTGCGAGGAAGTCTTGATTCAATGCGAGGAAGTCTCAAGCGGGAGCGCCGTTCCTTAGTAAATTGTGAGGAAGTCTCAGATGGGAGCGGGGGTCCAGACTAACTTGCGACAAAGTCACAATCGGGAGCACCGATCTTGAGTACATTGTGAGGAGGTCTCAGGAGCGGGGGTCATGAGTACATGTGGAGGAAGTCTCAGGCGGGAGCCGTTGTTGTTGTAATCCGGGGGGCCAGGGGCCCAGTTTGAGCACGAAGACTTCCCCTATCAAATAACAGGGTGCGAGCGTCGCGGGGCACACTTTGATTGAGAAAACAACGGCAAGCACTGGTGAGCGGGGATCAACAAAAATTAGTCTTCAGAAGTGAGAGTACAACAACAACAAGCATAATTTCCACCACGAATTCCTTATTCAGCCACGCACCCAGGGACAATGAATGACGGGTCGGCCCCCTCATTCTGACCTAGTTCTAGAACGCCAAAGCGAATACGATGACAAACCAATTAGACAGTAAGCACGATTCGAAAGTTCAGGATGCACATGTCGGTCGATTTGCGCGTGCTTGTTCAGTCGCGTGTTCGTTCTTTGTTGGGCGCCAGCCACGTGCGGATGACTCCGCAAGATCGACCCCGGTCCATAGGAAGGGCGTTTACTGCTACGAAAACGCTTCGTCAGTTATCCCGATGAGGACGCGCCGCACTTGCATCGCAGTGGAAGACCGACGCTGCGCGTACGCATGCCGATGCATTACATGCGCTTCGCCTTGCAAGTTTCCAGACCAGTCGGCGAGTGGGTTGTGGAGGTGCGAGCGCCCATGTGGATTCCACTCGTAAGCCCTGAGCTCGAGCGGAGGGATGTCAGCTGCCCAGGTATCAGACGAAATTTTATTTTGATTCCGGCTTCAATTTGCCGTTTCTGGACGCAGTTTTTTCATTCACTGGCGATGACGGGCGTGACCAGGGGGGTCACGATCCGCGCCAGCGGCGCCGGTGCGAATCGTGACGTAGCCAAAAGGGCGGGGGGGGGGCGGGGACGCTGCGAAACATAACAACGGGTTTTTGATGGTAGCACGGTGATTGTAGAAACTGCTCAGGGGGCCTCCGCTGGTGACAGGGAGTTGAGGTTTTGGAATGGACCAAACATTTTGGGCCCAACCCTGGGATATACGACGGGGGGGGCGTCCGCCCTCCAAAAGGGTGCTCCCAAATGGCCCCTCTGGGGGTGCGTCCCAGGGTATCATCCCTTTGTTCCTGAGCGGCCAAACCCTTCGGGTGGAATCCAAAGATGGGGGGGATAATGATCCCCGGCGAGCTGGTGCCCCATCGGGGGAGGGGCGGGGGGATGGGGGGGGGCGGGGGGATGGCGGGGCGCGGCGCTCGGCGCCCCATCCGTCGCGCAGAGCGTTGAGCCGGGCGACGCGGAGTGGGCGCGGGGCTGGCGCGGGGAAGCCGCGGCGAGTTGGCCAGAGCTTCGCGGGGAACCCCGCCTTTGTGACGATCCGGGGCCCGCCTCGTCGGAAATTGGAACATCTAAATTACCAGTGGTGGGCTGCTCTTCAATCCCTGGACTTTTTGGGGGTCGCGGGCGACGTCGGGGTGGTGTTGGTGCTCCGTTTCATGGGGAAGCACATAACACGTAGTTACGCTAGGATTCCGCATGCACCAGGATCCGCGACGACTCTTGGAGACCTGACGAACGCGAACAAATCAGAGACACAACACACAAAAGCATCCCTGGTGCCCAGCCAGGGGGTTGGGGGGGGCACAGCTGGGACCCCATGTAGGAGGAACCTGTTAGTGATGAGGCCCCCAAGCCCCAGAGATATGCCGAGATCGCTAAACCAGGTCAGCCAGTGGGGGAGGGGCGTCCCCTGGCACATCTCACCAAACCAGGTCCCATTTAATCCCAGTCTTTCCAGCGCCCGAGCGACGAGGGCGAACAGATCAAGCAAAAAGCATGGCACGAAAAACTTCCGCCGCTGCTCAGCACGGGGGGGGTGGCGGGGGTCGCACGCAGCGCGCGGCGCCCCCCCCCCCCCCCGCTGCGCGCAGAGCGTCAGGCAGGCGACGCGGGGTGGACGCGGGGCTGGCGCGAGGAGGCCGCGGCCGCTGCCGCGGCCCGCCTGCGCCTGGAGGCCCCCGACAAGCCGGCGCCTCGGCCAGCCCAGCCATTCGCAGGCAAGCAGTGGCGAGGCGTCTTGGCTTGCCGATAGGCCCACCAGATAACCATTTGTGGTCTGCAGGACGTGTTCTTCCAGCATGTATGGCTGAAGCTGCCTTGTTCTAGCACGTCGTGCTGATGCTCCAAGAGCATCGCTGTTGTTCTGAGGGCCATTTTGTGGTAGGCCTATAGGAATGCCGGGACGGTCGGTCCCTGCTCAATGTGGGCTTCCCAGGTGAGCGACGGAACAACAACGGGGTCGTTTTCGCCATTGGCGCATAAGCGGCACGGCGTAAGGTTGCTCGTAAGTGCCCTCGCTTCCACTGTGGCGTGCTGCGCCGGCGGCCGGCGTAAGCCGCGGCGTAAGGTCGCTACGTCATTTCGCGTACGAGTCCTGTTTCGGATCGTCGCTCAGGTGGGGTCGGAGCAGATGGGGTCGGAGGGTCGCCGTGCCGCATCGGACGATGCGGCTCGATGGGGAGCCCTGATTATCTTCTCAACGCCGTCGGCGCCGATGCATCGCCGACGTCGCCGATACATCGCCGATGCATCGGGGATGCATATGCGACGCATTGGCGATGCGGCGCTCACCTCCGACCTCATCTGGGAGGCCACTATACAGAGAGTGAGGGTATGGGGTGCGTGTCGGTAATAGCCAGGGCCAAGGGTAAGAGGAACCGGTTAGCGATTCGGCCCCGAGGCCCTGAAAATTGGCCAGATTCGCTAAGTCAATTCTGTTGTAGGTAGTGCTTCGTCCGGTGGCGGCAGTTGAGGTCTTCGTCCGCCCACAGCTTTCCCCACCAAGTGGCTCTTGATCATGAACGGCCGAAAAACTGTTTTCCCCGGTGTAGTTTTTTGTTCGGGATCCATTGTTGATGATGTTGGGGTCCGAGGGGGGCCCTAGAGGCCGAGTCCGAAGGCACACATATCATCATCATCATCATCATCATCATCATCATCATCATCATCATCATCATCATCATCATCATCATCATCATCATCATCATCATCATCATCGTCATCATCATCATCATTATCATCATCATCATCATCATCATCATCATCATCATCATCATCATCATTTTTGAGGCCAGGCGGGGGAAAACGGACAAGGGGTAGACCAGGAAAACGGACAAGGGGAAGACCGCGGCCATTTTCGAGGCTCAGGCCGAGGTTTGGGGCACACGCGCTTATCCCAATTCCACGGGGCGTCCGAGCTGAGCTTCAAAGACAGTGCAGGCAAGCAGGGAGGCCATGGGTGGCCTTGCATGCGCTCGCAGGTAGAAATCTTCGATTGGTGGCGAGGACCGGTACTGTTTCGTGCTTTGGCCGTCACTAGTTCATCACCTTCATATATTACATACGCTACATATCCATCTTCGGCGTCTCGCTGGGACCCCTGTGCTTCGTGAAGTGGATCTTAATAATCATAGGTTGCCAGTCCGAGGTGCCGAATTACACGTTTTTCATCGGTGACTGACCATGCCCGTTCATGTGAACTGGCTGCGCCCGTCTTTTGCAGAAGAGTGGGCTCGCCAGCAAGTGAGCCCGTGGCAGTCTCTGTTGCTTCGGCCCACCCTCCCCTCTCTCACACAAATCTGTCCGTGGCTGCATTGTTGCGCCTTGCGTTCAGACGCAGTCTCTGTGCGAAGCAATGTATTTCTGTTTGGAGGGATTCGCTCCCAGTCACGTGAGAGTTGGCAGTGTCACAGAAATTCGCCAGCAGATGGTAGCCCTTGGCTCGGCAGCGTACGGGGCAGCGCAGCTCCGGCATGCCTTGGCCTCCCCGAAACTCCCCAGATGGGCCCTGCGCGTGTGAAGTGCTCTGCCACACATCGTTCGTGACGGCCTAATTGGGCCCGACGCTAAGTGGGTTCTGTTCGTCCAAGCGCTCATTCTCCAGCCGTCTATGCAGGGGTCATGTGTTTATGCGTTGTATGCACACAGTGGCATGTACATAGGCAAGGCCAACGTATCGAGAGTTGGCCTAACGTCAGGTGTTGCCGCTCGATGCTGTGAGCACTACCGTGCATTCGTGTGTATGGCAGATCGTGATGCATCACTTCCGCGATATTCCCATATTCGTAGAGCACTGGGGAGTGTCGCGCTCATGCCATTCAATTGGGTTCAGTCGGAGTCCCGAGGCCTCGCAATCGAAAGTGCCCTCATTCGCATGTTGGCACCCAGGTGTAATGGTGCGGACCTCGAGGCGCTCCGAGCTAAGCGCGCCGTTGGTGTCACCCTTCGTCCAGACAAAGCGTCGAAGCCTCGCATGCGTTTGATCCCTCGCTTCCGCCGTCATCGAGGGAAGTTTGTCTGGGAATCCACTGCCTTTGCCGAGCTAGTTGGTCCTTTTCCAAAGGCGAAAAAAGAACTCATGACAGTGTTGCATCGGATGAAGGGCCCTTTTAATGCACTCAATCGGTTTCATCAGCAATGCCACTTGCTACGATCAGGGCAGGAGGGCCCAATTAACATTCTCAATCTGTGCTCCGAGGTCTTGCATCTCAGGCTAGCGTATTGTGCATCGTATCGTCCTTGTGTGAAGTTCCCTGCATCTTGGCACGTGTGGCGCATTGCTTCGCACGTGTACAGCGCAGCAGCATGCGTCAAGGATGCTTTGCCAGGTGTCGCAGCGCAAGTGTCTGCCACAGCTTATCTTAATCGAGTGGCGAGGGCATTCCAGCTCCCTCCTGTCACCGTCTCTCCTCTCGTAGTGCTTCGTGCCATCTGTAACCGCATGCATATTCCGCGTCGCGTTGCGTTCCGATCTCTCGAGAGTGTCCGCCGTTGCCCTGCCCGGCGTCGGTTGCAGAAGCGCTTGCGAATCTTGCCGGCTATGGAAAGGTCGTGGGCGGATCGTTTCAATGCCAAGCGTGTTTTGCGCGAAGTTGATAAGAATCAGTTCCTTGGTTTACCATCGGCAGAACTCGGTAGGCAGATGCGCATTGACTCATTGAGATCTCATATTGCTCCATGGAAGCTCCCAGCATGGCCTCACCGTGGACGCGTGCTGAGAGACATGCGGAGTGCATGGATTGAGTGGGGGCAGAAGCAACGGTTGCACCCCCGTGTCACGCGTCGTCTCCGGTCCGTCCTCCAGCTAGAAGTCTAGTTTATGAAGCTTCGGGGGCCCCCGTCGGAGTGGCGCTGCATGGAGGAGCGAATGCAGAACGCTCTTCAGTCAGGCGACACCATCACGTGGGCTGACCGAGATTCGCAGAAAAGCATGGAGCGCCAGTAGAAAGCAGCCCGTGCCTTATTTATTGCATGCCCTCTTGCAAGATTCTAAAACGTGGAAGTTTCAACCAACGTGGGCCCCAAAGGACGTCCTAGTATGGCACGAGGCGCGAGGAAAAGCAGGCCTACCAGAGTTTTTGCTCCACGCCCCTATCCGTCGCAGCAAATCAGCATGTGTGCCTTGGCCAGTCATTTTCCCTTTTGTCAAAAGCACATGGTTTAGCGATGCGGGGAGTGAGTTATGCACGAAGCACCTTCGTAGCTGCATGAGAAGAATTATAGGCCCTTGCCAGACCCCATACGTTCGGCAATGGAGCACCATCGGACGTGCCATTCGAGCTATGGTTGAAATGTCTGGCGTCGTCGAGAGATATTTGATGCGTCGCGTGCAGATGCTGAGTTGCATTCTCTCTTGACCCCCCCTCCTCCTCCTTCTCCTCCTCGGGATGGCAAGTGCCGAAGACGCCGTGCTGAAATGGCTCCCGAATTTCATCTCCCAGCGTTTGACATCGATCAGGCGCTCGAAAGTTGTAGGTCCGAGAATGCGTTGCCCGCGTTTGATCGCACTGCAGCGGCGTTTGAACGCAATCTAGGCTGCTCGAAACTTCCCGCGGCAAAGGGCAATAAGTTTCAGGCGCGCGCGGACGCCATGACCTGGTCTAGGACATGGTGGATTTTTAGCCTTGCTGAAATTCGGCGGGCCCTTCTAGCGGCCACCGCGTTCACCCTTGTATGTGTAGGGAATGCGGTGCTCCAG
Source organism: Prorocentrum cordatum (assembly GCA_963575745.1). Taxonomy (NCBI): domain Eukaryota; class Dinophyceae; order Prorocentrales; family Prorocentraceae; genus Prorocentrum; species Prorocentrum cordatum. Next base: position 145,259 of record CAUYUJ010010680.1, read on the forward strand.
CTCCTTGGCCTGCGCATGGGCGGGTCTGTCTCGGGCGCCGCCGTGGCAGTCGGATTGGCCGCAGAGGAAGATCAATTCATACAAGACGTAGATCGCCGCGCCAGCCCATGTTTCCCAGAAGGGAGCGCGGAGGAGTTCCAACGTTGCGTTAAATGGATTCGGTATGTAGATGATGCGTTGGCAGGGAGCCATCACTATTGTAATGGTTGCCTCCGCTACCTCTTCGAGCACATGTTTAGCGGACCTGTGTCGGTCGCGTTCGAGTCTCAGAAACCAGGGGCCACGACTGTGTTTGACTGGCTGCCTTTCGAGATCCACAGGTTTGGGAACCGTGTCTCCTGGGTGCTCAAGAATCCGAACAGAGGGCGGCTGCTTCACCACGGCGTTCAGCAGAAAACTTCGATGCGACCATGGCTTGCTCGGTTACCATCGTCGTTTGCTCGTGTTCGGTCGCCTCTACTCAGCCGGATTGCCCTTGCGAGGGACAGCAAGTTGTCGCATTGCACACTGCGGCTGTTGTCTGAGAGCACGCTCTTGAGATGATCCGGAACAGCTACCCCGTCCCGTTCATATCCAAGCTTCTGTATACACTGCCACCCTCTCCCTCAAGTCGCGTGGCTCGCAAGGTTCGGAGTTCGCGAGTCCGCCATCTCGACTCCGCAGCCGGACTTCACCGCGCGATGGGGAAGGGGCCAGATGGCAAAACAAGGCGGGTGGTCGAGGCGCGAAGGAGGCCCCTACAGAGATCGGGACCGCGACCGTCACGTCGACCGCGGGCGTTACGACGGCCGCGGGCGTGACCGTTGCGACGACCGCGGGCGTGATTCTCGGCGCGGCGGAGGCGATCGCGGTCGTCGTCGCAGGGCCGATGCATCGGGCAGCTCCGAGTCCGAAGGGGCCATGATCAAACGGGCGGAGAGGTTCCTGCACAAACAGCGTTGACTACAAGAACTATGTTAATTCCAGGGACCAGGAGTTGAAGGATCAAGAGTACAAGCGGCAAGGGGAGCTTTCGGCGTCGAGGTCGGCGCCACATTGGACGAGGCGCTCAAGTCGCACGCCGTCGCCACGCACCAGCAGCGCCCGCGCCAGCCAGGTCCCGGGCCCGGACCTCCAACCCCCCAGTCCGTCAACCCGCGTGGCACGGGCTCCGGCCCATCAGCCTCGCAGGAGACACCCGGCGCAGGACCTCGCCAGAAGGGCGAGCAGACCGAGTCATTGTCAGCATCCCAGCGTTTTATCGTTAAAGCGACTTGGCCCTCCATCACGCATGCAGATGCTACCTGCCAGGGGGCGTCAGAATTCACCCTCAAGGCATGGGCGACAAACCCCGCAGCTCGGAAGAAAATTGACACCATGTCCGAGCATTTCGAGGGCTCCCTCCCGCGGGGCATTGAGGAACGGATCCAGGCAGTCTGGAAGACAGTCAAGATGATGGACTGAGAGGAAGACGTTAATCTTTCAGTGCTGTTCGAAGGGTTGTAGCAAAAACGGGCCGCGTCAGCGTGGTGCTCGCATCCCGTACTTCTGCAGTGCATTGCAGGTGCTGCAATCGTGCTATTCGTCCTGGGTGTTATTCAAAGGCGTTCTCTTGCGTGCGCAATTCGTAGGGCAGGAGTTCAACTATCGGATCAATCTTCGGGATGCGACGGCCGCCGTCGCCAGCAGTGTGTCACCTGAGCTTGTGCATACCATCTCATCCACTCCTCTTTCCCCGCCCTCCACCCCTCCAACTCAGCTCTACCTTGGATTCGCCTTGCGCCTGCGATGGCGCCTATAGCCCGTCACTTGAGATGCACCCGCGCCTTAAAAAACCGATTGGTTTGGTTTTGCTTTTTGCGTTCTCGGTAAAGCGGATGAGTCTTAAGTTCCTTTACGTATACTTTGGATGAACGCTTGTCTTGATCGCTGGCCCTCTCGGACCGCGCTGAGCACGGAAGGGGGCGCAGACGGGATCGTGAGATAACGGTTCCAGGGGCGGTTGAATGATATGTTTACTTTTTGGGGTGCGCTGGGGATGAGTGATCTCGTTCTGCCCAGGTGCGTGCACCTGCGTTTAAACTTGCTGCTGCCGTGGGAGTTTCTTCCGCGGTGCAACTGTGAAGCGCGCTGGAAGAGCACTGACCACAAATGCCTCAGAGACAGACCGGAGGGCGGGGAGAGAGAGGGAGAGAGATAGAGATAGAGATAGAGGCATGCATCTTGGTCGTCGACGCGCGCGTGGGTCTGAGCCCCAAGGCAGCTCATAATCCGATTGGTAGGGTCATCATTTTTGTGGCCAGGTGGGGGAAAACGGACAAGGGGTAGACCAGGAAAACGGACAAGGGGAAGACCGCGGCCATTTTCGAGGCTCAGGCCGGGGTTCGGGGCACACGCGCTCATTCCAATTCCACGGGGCGTCCGAGCTGAGCTTGAGAGACAGCGCAGGCACGCAGGGAGGCCATGGGTGGCCTTGCATGCGCTCGCAGGCAGAAGTCATCATCATCAGCAGCATCATCATCAGCATCATTATGATCAGCAGTATCATCAGCATCATCAGCATCGGTAGCAGCAGCAGAATCAACATCCTCATCAACATCATCATCAGTAACACCATCGTCATCATCATCATAATCATCGTCAGCGTCTGTTGTCATTTTGGCTCGTTCTGCCGCGATCAGATCAGATAAGTGGTCCCATGTGGCTGATTGTAGCCGTCGCGGAATTTGCGATGTCAAATCCAGAATCGACTAAGCATTCAGCAAGGCTCTCGCGGACACAGGTCATTCCCATCCGCAACCCTCAATCGCCCGATTGGGAGCCCAGCTCGCGCGGGCTCGACCAATGGCAGGTGGAGGTGGTGCTCGAGGTGCCGCGCGCGGTGGCGGCGGCAAAGGAGGCAGCTAAGGAGGACGACGAGGGGGCGGTCAGCCAGGTGGAAGCAGCGGCAGCAGCGCGCGCAGCGAGCCCAGGCCTGTGATTGCCCTCGCTGCGGAGCCAACAAGACATGGGCTTCCAGGCATGTTTGTCGAAGCTGCGGCTGTGACTGTTGGGGGCCAGGATCGGGCACAGGGTGCAAGCTCGCGGCGGAGTGGCATGTCGCACCCTTGCGCCAAGGAGCTCGAAGCTGGCACGCAGTTCGCAGGCTCTGGCGTCGGCGGTGGCGCAGCAGTCGACGGTCAGCAGCAAAGTAAGGACGAACGCGTCCGTGGGCAAGGAAAGCTACCTAGCGACATCAAAGAAACCTGAAGTCGTGAAGGGCGCGGGCAAAGTTCCCACAGCCGAGCGCGAAGGGGCAGCAACTCGACCTTGAGCTTCCCGAGGAAAGGCCAACGCCCGCGCAGCTCGGCGAGCTGGGGCGCAAGGAGAAGAGCAATCAGTGCACCGCAAGGGCGCTGGAGAGGATGACCGCGGGCACAACCCAACAAATCGTGCCCTTGCAGGACCAGGAGCTCAAGATGGAAGGCAAGCGAGAGCAGCTCAATGGAGCCGAGAGAGAGCCCCAGGCCTTCATCGACAACCTCCCTGGTCAAACATCAACGGGGGCGCGAGGGAGGCGCGCGTGACGGCGCGCGAAGTGCAGGGGCAGAGGCAGATGCCTCACCTGCCGTGCCCGCGGCCAGCCTCAGCGATGCCGAGCGCGCCAGCACCTTCCTGGCAGCGCTCGACCAGGCCGCTGGGATTCTCCACGCAGGATTTGCGGAAAAGCGGGAGGAGCAGGAGACGGAGCTCCGCCGATTGGCGCGCAGAGTCGCTTCGCCTGGGGCGGCGGCAGAGCGCGACGCCAGCGGGGGCGAGCGGGAATTCCTCGAATGCGCTGGCCCATGCCAACCTGTGGACAGCGCCATGGAGAAGGAGGGCGCCGAGGCGGAGGATGCAGCAGCCGCGGGCGGCGCTGAAGGAGAAGCGCCTCGGCCCGTCGAACCGGCGGCCGGGGCAGCGGCGCAACGCCCCTTCAGGGGCTGCGCCCTGCGGGGCTCAGGCGGAGGGGGATGCGGGGTTAGCCATTCAGTCTTCTCCGTCGCGAGCCTCAGTTGCAGCGGCTAGGGGCCGTTCGCCGCCGTCCTCGGCGAGCGGCGCGACCCTCAGCAGGACGCGGTCGCCCGGCTCCACTTGGGAGACGCCTCGTGCCTTCAGAAGCACCACCTCAACGGCCACCGAGTGGTGCATCGGGAGAAGCGGCGCTGCCGGGTGGACTGGAACGCAGTCCTCGCCCCAGGCGTCGCAGCAGCAGGGGCGTCGCAGCAGCGCGCGGCCAGCGGGGGCGCGGGAGTCGCCGTCCGCGCGTTCGGGGCATGTGCGGGCCTGGCGAGAACGGTAACAAGCGCAGCTGTTACGTCTTTGAGGGTAGAGCCACGGCGACGCAAATCAATGGAGTGGCGCCAGGTGATTTCTTGCCCAGGTCGGCCTACTTGGACAGCGACGACATCGGCGAGAACTGCAAGGCCGTCCTCCTGGTGGTGGGCATTCTGCCCGAACGTACGGGCAAGCCTTGGATCCTCGCACGCGATTGGAACGTCAAACCCGAGGGCACGGCGGGCGGCTGCGTCGTCGACGCGGGGGCGGGTGCGCGACGGCGCCGGCCCAAGGGGCCGTCGGGGCTGCTGTATCATCGTCAGCGCCGAGATGCTGGACAGGGTCACGGACTGGCAGCGGCCCCACGCGACCGAGCTGGGCCCTGCCAGTCCGCGCAGGCCCCGCATGGTTGCGAAGATATCTGTGGCGCGCTACGGCGACATCGGGAAGTCGCGCGCATTTTCAAGTGGGAGCTAGGGGGCCCGCCGAGCTTCTGCATTGGCTCCCGGGCGCGGGGTCGCCCCATCAAGGGCCCCAAGGCGAGCTGCAAATGCTGAGAGCTCATGAACCTGAGCGACTACTTCGCCAAGGCACGCCTCGCGATGGGGACGCGCGCCTCTGGCGTCAACGGAGGGGCGGAGGTCCCCCGGGTCGACCTGGGCCCCGAGAGGCGCGAGGCAGGACGCGTGCAAGCTCGGGCGCCCAAGCGCCACGAGCGGGCCCCGGGGCGCCGAGCGCGGAGCTGGATTCCGCCCTCCATCGACCCCGAGCATGGCGAGGACAAGAACGAGCGGCTGATGTGGGGAGGCACGAGTTTACGGCACAAGCGTGGGGCCACCTAGAAACATTGACCACAAACTTATGTTCCTCATACAAACGCTGTCGCAGACGACTATGCGCGACTACAGCAAAATCGGAACTTTTATGACGCTTCGCGCGTCGCCCAGAAACATCGCATGCGTTGCGCGTTGCGTGTCGTTGTTGCGTTGCGGTCGAAATGGCGCGGACGCGTCGCGCTTGCGCCATGGAGCGCCGCGTGCGATCGTGCTCTGCAAAAGCTCAGGCCGTGCTAGCGGCCCCTGCGATTTACCAGAGCGCGCCGATGCGTTTCGCCGCGACAGCGGTGCGAGCGACGGCGCCCAAACATGATCGTGCGACGGGCGCAGAATCGCTTGATAGGGTTGTCGGAGAGCTGACTCCGAATTTCAGCGCGGAGCGGGGGCAGAGCATTGTAGAATGCATATGGGGGATGATGAAGCGGAACGGGGTAAAGTAGCACACAGTAGATGAGTAGCGTAGATTAGGCGTAACGTAGGACTTAGTAGGAGTAGGTCATAATAGTGTGGGGAAATATTAGGTCTCATTTGTAGGAGGAAAGAAAGAGTGCCTGTCAGGGTATAGGCTAGAATAGGGTAGCATACAACTTCAACGCGCCTGAAGAGCCATGCTGCTCAGTGGATTATAAGCGCGCGGCTGGTGGCCCAAGAGGCCCCCGAGGCATTCTCATGGGGCTTGTCTGGGGACTCAAAGGGCTCCTCAGGGGCTGTTAGGAGGTCTTGGGGGAAACGTGTCTGGGAAACAAAAAGGCCCCGAAGGACCTCCCAATGGGGCTAGGCAAGGCCGTCACGAGGCACTCTGGGGAGGGGTCTTTGTCGTGCGTCGAAAACCCTGCCAGAGGTGCGTTCTGATCAGAATTTCGAGATTATTCGAGCCCTGGCCACGAGAGATTCGGAGAGCCTTCAAGGGATCCAGCAACCTTGAGATACATATCCAACACCGCCAAACAATACATAGCAGTTCGGCCCAGCAGGTCGGCTTTTTTCCCACACACTCAGTGAAGTTGTTTTGATGTCCATTGATGGGGACTCCGTTCGGCCTGCAGAGCTTCACACAGACAGTGATGTGGATGGGCCAGACTCTGTCGCAACATGCCCGCCTCCAGTGACAGAACGCATCGCCTGTGGGCCGCTTGTGTGTTATCTGATTGTTGCCACCCCTGGTGGGCTGTGGAGTAGGTTATTTCGAAAAGATGAGATCGACGCGATGGGAGCTCCAATAACGAAGCCTCATGTTGTAGGGGCTGTGCTGGGTCAGTGGATGCACGTTCCAGAGTTCCCGCGTGATCTTTCGACGGAGGAGTCCAGGATGCTATGCTCAGCCATTAGACGCGGAAGGGGACACCAATTCCTCTTGCTATGTTATCGTGTGACCGTGCGCTTTTCCTTCCATGACATTGCAGATCATAGCGGTCAAGATGTGGTTCAGCTGTTTTCTGAGATCTCTGGGAACCTCGGAGTCGAAGGTGACGACCCCGACGACTGGCCAGAGCAATTCATTATTGTATTTCGCCGCTGGCGTGGAGAGATCAACGACGGCAAAACATTACCAGTGGCGGTTGTCGAGCTCGGTCTGCACATGGCGTTGGCGACAGTTGCAAATATTACGTTCTTTCATGCCGTGGTGCTCGGTTGGCGACTTTCTCGGAGGCACGTGTTGGGCGATTTACCTTCGGCATGGCAGGTCAGGCGTCTCATGAGCAGATTCGGACCGTTCGACTGTGCACGGCTGGAGGCTTCACTCGTGAACTCATCATCGCTTGTCGAGCCCCACTCCCAGAGCAAGCCGTTCAATGTAAGTCTTGATTGGATCGATGCGACGCGGGACCTCAAACAGATTCGAATGAAAGATGCAGCATGCAAGAAATGGAATGTGCTAATCAGCCGTGCTAGGCAACTTGATGCCGTGCCATTGGAGGAGACAGTTGGATACAATGTGCTGAGGTTCGGGCGCATACGGCTAGACTGCATGGCCATGTCTTTGTGCAGGAGACGGTTCAGAGCATTCGCGAATCATGATTATAACATCCATCTGCACAGCGATGGGTCGCCGCAGTGGGCTGGGGTGGAGCTGTTCGCATCGTCGTTCGATTTAATATTGCGTGACCCTGGTGGCAGCGGCATGTTTACTTTGGAGAGGCGGTTGTTCCCAATGATTAACATCGGCATGGCAATGTTCCCAACGCTTGGGAAAGTGTTTGCTCTTCTCTGGCAGGTGTTCTTGCTGGCTGGGCCGCGCTTCGAGGTCTAAGTCGCGTGAGGTCCCTCACGGTAGATTTCGGAGTTGAGCGGCTGCTGGCGGACCACGGGGACATGCTGCCACGGTTCTTCAGGACAATCGGCGGACACATCCCAGCGAGAGCGATGCAGCTCTCCCACCTTATGCCTCGGTGTCTTCTGGCGCCAGGTTGGCGGCATACGATGGATCGTGTCATCAGGCGCGTGTGTACATCATTGCAGTTCTTCCCAGACTTCCTGAGGAAAGTGAAGTCCCTGAACTCGTTCGTCAGGAACTACAGGAGCGACTTGGAGAATAACCTGAGAAATGGTGGTGCCGTCGGAGCTGCAGATCTTGTGAAGGCAGCTTCCCTACCTTACTTTGCCGAGTGGAGGTGGGGTACTTTGCATGGCGTGCTACGGGCTTTGTCTGGTATATTCACATCGCTTCAAGGGGCGGCCGACCTCTCGCCATTCTATCGGAGAGGCCGCGGCACCAACATGGTCCGAGACGTGCAGGCGGCGTTCACAGAACCAAGTTTTGGCTTCAGGATGGGCTTCATGGTGTGGATGACAGAATGGCTTACGAGGATGCAAAACGCAGCGAGGTGGTGCCCATGTCATTTGGAGGAGTGCAAGACTGGAGACTGCCCGAAGTGCCCAATGTCTGGACGGATATTGACAATCATTGCAGATATACGAGAGTGGTTTGTGGATCAGGCGATCGCAGACATGGAGCAGTGGACTGATAACACTTTCGGAGGCGATCAGGACTTTCTACGGCAACTGCAAGGGTCTGTTCGCTGGGCGTGCGGTCTCATCCTGGACGTCACCAAGTTTGCAGACTGCGTGCCGTACTTATTCAGCAGGGTTGGCGAGAGCGGCATCAAGGACGAGTGCGTGCGACAGTACCATCTTCAAGGCCATGGCCAGCATCATAGGGTGACTCAACTGTTCATGGATCCAGCTGGCCTTCTTAGGATAGCTTTGGACAAGGTCGAGGATGGCAGCGTCATCGAGGATGCGTACCTCAAGTCGGAGGTCGATTCCATTGCCAACATCAGCCTCGACGACAACATTAACGAGGGCCCCCACTCCACCGTGAAGCACCATATGAGCAGAGCTCGTGGAGGGACCTGGGCGTGGACTGCCTCGAGCGTGCGACTCGACCAGAACCTCGCAGATATTGCGAATTCTCCTGTGTCAGAATCGGACAAGCAAGAACTGTGGAACACGTATTCTTCTATATTGCAGGTCTCGGTCAAGAAGTTTGGGCGGACAATGAGATGCAAGAAAGATGTCTTCGTCGATCGGCTCTACTTCCTGCGAAGCGGGTTCGGCGACTTCGATGGCGAGTGCGACGCCGACGATGAGGGTGGCGACGCCAGCCCCGACGTCGACGACATCGACGGCGACGGAGGCGGCCCGCCAGACAGGGCGCGCAAGCGCCGACGCTCAGCGCTGGCAGCCAGCGGCCACGCCGGCAAGATGGAGGCGAAATTGTTCAAGGCACAGGTTGAGACAGCATTGCTTGTGCGAGAGTGGCTCCTGGCTGCGGTGAAGCAGTATGACTACATTAGCTTGTGGACGGTGAGCGCCCAAGGTGGTAAGGAGATGGTTGTCGTGCAGGTGCTCAGCGTGAACGTGAATCTCATGACAGTTCCGACGGTCGAGTCCGACAGGTTGCAGGACTTTGGCTTGCGGGCGTGCGTGCAGGAGTTCGAGGTCTGGAGGTCGCAGGCTGTCAACCGCGACACCGAGAGCTTGGACGTGTTCGTGGGCCCACCTCCTGGCCACGTCGATTTGCTCGCCATGCTAGGGACAGCTCCAGAAGATAGGCAAGCGATGCGTTCTTGGAGATCTGGCCTTTCGGACGTGGACGGGTGCATGCTGCTGTTCGATCGTCGGCCCGTGGCCCCGCAGATGGCGCTCATGGATGCTTCGTGCCCCGTGCTGTGCTTGGCGGAGGACGCCTAGCGCTTCGCGGGGGGGGGGCGCCAGGGGGGAGGAGGAGGGCGACGAGGAGGATGGGGGACTAGGACGGTGACGAGCGGAGGCCGAAGGAGGAGTTCCGAGGAGGGGGAGGACCCAGTTTGCAATCTAAGCTAATGCCCTGTTCCCCAGGAGCTGCAGTCCAGGGGCTTCTGCGGAGTCGATCGCATGGTGGCCCACGTACCCAGTGGAGGGCCATCAGAGTATGACAGCAGAAAGCTCCCGTCGAAACGCAACTACTTGAAGTGCGTCCTTGCCCAGGCGACACTCTTCGAAGGCGGCTGCGCGCAGTTCAAATCCAACGGGCCGCAGTCCTATTACGCAGCCTTGCTGAAAGACCCCTTGACCGAGCCTGGGTTGGCAGCCAAGAAGTACGATGATAAGTTGAGGCAGTTGACTGATGCAGATGGCCCTGCAGAGCTCGACCAGATCGTGTCAGCGCCAGCTCCGAGACGGCTGGAGGCGCCAACTGATCCAGACATCGACGGAGGCGACTTGGACGCACTGCCGCCGCCGCCGCCAGCCATCAAGAACGACAAGGATTGGGGGTCCAGCGCGGACTCGCACAGTTCGTCATCGGCAGCGGCGCTCACGGACCATGATGATGATGATGCAGCTGACGGTGCAGATGCCGATGACCAGTACCCTGATCAGATCGACGGCGTGCTGCTAAAGAAGGAGTCCCACCTTGGTCGCGGGGACAGCGGGCTGCGGGTTACGTGCCCCGACCCAGCGCACCCCACGTGCAACTGCTACCGCAGCGCCAAGTTGTGGACAGAGGAGTTCGGGGTGCAGGCGCCAGTTCTGTTTTTGAAAACGTGGATGGCCAAGGCGTTCGCGATGGACCAGGCGAGGCATAAACGTTGGAGGCCTGGCAAGAACGACATCCGACTTTTCTGCCTCGCCGAGGCGGGTCACAGTGCACTTTGACAGATATATTGCAATGATGTTGGAGCGCTGTGCTCCGAGAGACGTTGTCGACAAGTCGACTTGAGTTCAACAGATGCGAGGTGACATCTCATCGTCAACATCGCAACCATCACCATCAGCATCATTGAAGCCCCCCCAAAAGCAAACGCCTTGAAACCGTAATGACCGACAGCCCCAAACCGAAACCACGTCGGCCTCGAGATTGAAATTGTTGACGGGCTGGGCGGATCCAGTGAAATAGGATTGAGATGTGCGTTCTTTTCATGTTGGCATCGCTGTAGCCCGTGGCTGCCGCAGGCCCAGCCCCAATACGACGCTGCGCCCGCCCGAACGTCGGCGCGGGGCGCGGGTCGGGGCCCTGCGGGGCCCCCTGGGGCCCTATAGGGTGCAACCTTGTGGGCCGGGACCTCATGGAGCGGGACCTCGGGTAACGGGGTCATCCCTCAGTTTGGGGCCCCATGGAGCAGGGCCCTTTGGGCGGCGCCCAGCGGTGGGAGGAGGAAGAGGATGGGAAAGGTGAAGGGGAAGAGGGGGAGGGAGGAGGAGGAGGAGGAGGACATCGTATGTAATGGGGGTCCGCCGCGATCGCCCTCAGGGGCCGTGTGTTCTCCGAGCCCCAGAGGGTCGGTGCCCTATGGCGTGGTGCCCTGTGGTGCGTTCCTCGGGGCCCGAAGCGAGAGCCTACTGGGGCAGAACTGCGCCAGCGCATGCACGCACTAAAACCACCACATGTGACACCAGCAGCCTGTATTCACATGAAGCACTTGGCGGGCTACCACGTTAGAACCTAACTTAAGTATGGCGCTGGCGCGCCAACGGGCTGCAAGTCCACATTGTAATGCACCATTGCGCTGCGGTGCCAATGCCACGCTGAGGCGGGGCTGCAATTGCGCGCGCGCGAGCGCAGTTAACATGGCAACCCTACGGCTAGAACGCACTAGCGCACTAGAGCAACCTTGCATGCACGAGCTGCCGCGTTATCAACCCATGGCAGTGCCGCAATGATGCGCCACTGCTTGCAAGCGCTGCCCGCTAGGGGCATTGCGCACGCGCGCTGGTTACTGCGAAACTGCGTCGGGACCGCCGCGGCTTGGCACACAGACGTGCTAACCCGCGCGCCCGCTGCAACATGGTGGCGTGATTGGGCCCATGCGCTACAATGGCATGGCATGCACGCGTTTATGTGATGACAGTATGGCGCGGTGCCCCGCTGAACGGTTCACGCGTCACTGCCTCCGTAAAAAAAAGGTTAGTGCTGCTAGTGGGGTTCGACAGCCAGGCCCGAAGTTGCCATGGCGCACGTGCCTTATGTTGTACCAGCTCAAGGCGCGAAAGTGTCAAGCAGCCGCTGCGTTGATGCATTGCGCACAACCAGCGGTGCAGGGCAGAACGGAGGTGCTGCGCCAGTGCCGCACCAACCAGGCGTCAAGCCACCGTGCCCTGAGAACAACCGACAATCGCGCGCGTGCGCCGTTGGTAGATTCAAGCAATGAGGGGGCAACGGGGCGGCGCGGCCACGCCAGGCCAGCGCAACGACACCCGCGCATTCAGTTCCCACGGCACCAAGTAATTGACCTGACCAAGGGCTGCCCCTGCACCGCGCGTGGCCCGCACTAAGTCACAAGTTGCACGCGGCGGGCACGCCCCTGGGCCCTCCATGACCAGGCTAGGGCCAATACGCCGCAAGCGATGCACCGCCCCGCGCTACCCCTGGGCACGCATGAATAATGCATGACTGGCACCAGGATATCCGTTGGGAAGGATGAGCCACCCTGCCGCAATCATGTTCGCGGCGTGGGGCATGTCGCGGCGTGCGCTGGTTAGGCTTGGCCTGGCCCCGAAGTGTTCCTGGGCTCGGCTATGTCCTCGCTGAATTATCACCGATGCAGGCCTGCGTCGCATTGGGTTGTTCCTGAGATAGACTTAGGCTCAGGCGCGCAGGCGCTAAACCGCATGGGGCTAGCCCTGGGCCGCACCAAAGCTAGATGCCGTTAGCGTTAAACTACGCGCCCCGAATGACCGAGCAACGCTGTCCCCGTTATGCTGTAGACTTGGCTTGAACCGTTGCGTGCGCTGTTCCGCCCTTGCATCACTTTGAGCTGCCCCTGGGCTGGGGGCCGACATCGCTTTCTTCGCAGTGGCGAAGGGCCGAACCACCTGCCCGAGCCTTCGCATGCAACTGAACACTGACGCACATGCGCTCCATCCTGGTCTGGTCCCACGCTACCCTTGCAGAGAAACCGCTGCCAGCGCAGAACTACGAGCGGCGTCCAGCTGATCCAACCATATCTAGTCCTGTCCCAGACTTGAACCAGGAGGCGCAAGGCTCCGACAAACCTTTGCACAGTGCTGGGCGACTCCTGACCTGGACGTTACCTGCGGTGGCTTGACTGTCTTGACGGGCTGGGCCGCCGTGGCCGACTCCTGATGTAGCCTTGATCCAGGCTCGCGCAAGGCGTCGAATCACATTGAAACATTCCTGAATTGGTCCTGAACTAGACGTCACCAGCGCTGAACTAGGAGCGGCGAAAGGCTGGCCCACCCTCACCCAGTGGGGAACTAGACGTGAACTAAGGCGCCGCATGCGCTTAACATTTTGATCTAGTTAGGGATGCGTCCTGAACTGGACGCCGCCAGCTTTGCATTATCCGTCGCGGCGACCTGCGCCACCTTGGTCTAGACCTGCGCTAATCTTGAAGTGGGGTGCTCGAAGCGCATATCCACACTGACCTCGCCCTGCACTGGTCTTGAACTCGACGTTACCAGCGCTGGGCGACGAGCGCCCAAAGGCTGAACCTCTCTGGTGTGGTCCTGGCCCAGTCCTGGACTAAACGCTGCAAGCGCCGAGCTATGAGCGGCAAAAGGCTGAACCACCCTGGTCTAGTCCTGAACTGCACTTGAACTACGACGCCGAAAGCGCTGAAACACCCTGGTCTAGTCTTGAACTACGCCTCAACTAGGCGTCACCAGCGCTGAACTGCGAGCAGCGAAATACTGAACCACCCTGGTCTAGTCTTGAACTACACTTGAACTAGGACGCCGAAAGCGCTGAACCACCCTGATCTAGTTCTGAACTACGCCTGAACTAGACGTCACCAGCGCTGAACTATGCGCAGCGAGAGGCTGAACCACCCTGATCTAGTCCTGAACTACACTTGAACTGGGACGCCGAAAGCGCTGAGCCACCATGATCTAGTCTCGAACCACGCCTGAACTAGACGTCTCCAGCGCTGAACTATGCGCGGCAAAAGGCTGAACCACCCTGTTCTAGTCCTGAACTACACTTGAACTAGGACGCCGAAAGCGCTGAACCACCCTGATCTAGTCTTGAACCACGCCTGAACTAGACGTCTCCAGCGCTGAACTATGAGCAGCGAAAGGCTGAACCACCCTGATCTAGTCCTGAACTACACTTGAACTAGGCCGCCGAAAGCGCTGAACCACCCTGATCTAGTCTTGAACTACGCCTGAACTAGACGCCAGCAGCATTGAACTATGAGCGGCAAAAGGCTGAACCACCCTGATCTAGTCCTGAACTACACTTGAACTAGGGCGCCGAAAGCGCTGAACCACCCTGATCTAGTCTTGAACTGCGCCTGAACTAGACGTCAACAGCGCTGAACTACGAGCACACCATCCAGAGATTCGCAAGGCGCCGAACAGCCTTGACTTAGTTTTTGATTAAGTTTGAACTAAGCGTCGCCAGCGCCGATATACTTGTCGCGACGGGCTGAACCATTCGAATCTAGCATTGAGGTTGACGTGACCTCGGGCGCCGTTCTCGCTGAACAGCCCAAGCCGAGTCCTACGCTGCCCCATTTGAATTGGGCGCCAGCCGCGCTGAACTTTAGCGCAGTGGCAAGCTGCGCCGCCTGGCCGAGACCTCATACTTGGTCTACGAGGCGGCAGATGCCGAATTGTTCCAAGGCGCGCGTGGGCCCCCGCTGGCTTGGATGCCGCGCGTGTTGGACCACGACGGGGAATGAGTTTGCCGCCATGTCATCCCTGAGCGCGTTGCGCATGTTTCTGCGTCGGGGTGCCCCAGCGTCCCCGAGCTCCCCCTGGACCGCACAGGGTGCAAACGCCACGCAAGAAGTACCGCCGTGGCCGCAGCGGCAAGAGCTTGAACTTTGTACCGCGCCTGGGCTGTCGCCGCGTACGTCGCGGCATTTCGAAGGCCATAACCACTGCGCCGCGAATCGATATGCAGACATGCGACAACAGCTGCCATCGCGCGGGCAGCGGTTTGTTGGCGCGACAGGAGAGGGCCCGCTAATTGGCAAGCCCGCGGGCCAGCGTGGACACGCGGGCGTCGCGGCAATCAGGGATTGCGTTCGCCGTGGCTGCGCGGCCGACGGGATGGGCGCCGCCGCCCAGCGCCTGCGATGGTTGCGGGGACTTGTCCTTCATATATGGCCCCCTCTAGGGTGTGCGTACGAGGCCGACCCGCGCAACCACGCGCTGCGGCGCTTGCACGCGCTGCTTGGAAGGGTGGTGCCATGGTTGGCTCGTGGGGCGGGGATGCGCGGCGCGGGTGGACGTGGCCAACGCGGCGTAGTCGCCGAGTGCGCGCGGGCATGCGTTGCGTCGTCGGGAGGTGTATGCGGGCCATGGGTGCGCGGTCGAAATTTGTATGCGGACAATTGTTGTGCGGTCGAGATTTGTATTAATTCCTATGTTTTCATACACTTTCCGCCCGAGCCAGTTTGTATGCGGCGCGTGTGTTTGGACGGCGGATCTGGTGCCAGACCGCGTCGGGGCCCCGCGCGCGCGACGTGTTGGGCTTTGCGATTGCAGCGCCTTGTGCGCTTATACATAGGCGCTGCCCCGCCGCTGGAGGCGCGCCCCGCATTGGCGCGGGGCGGGGGCATCGGGCGGCGCAGGCGCTGGCCGCTTCCAGGGCGACGCGGGCGGCGCGACGACCTCGGTTACAGCGTCGCAGTTGCGCGCGCAAGCAAAGCAAGGTACCGACTGTTGCGCGGTGCCGCGCTGGCGGCGCCCGCGACGCGGTTGTCCCCCATGCGCCCATTTGGAAAGTAGTTTGTTCTCCGATTCGTGCATGGGCAGCTCGTTTGCAGCGCGGTGTCGCATCCGAGGGGGGCGCGGGGGCGTTGATCCGCCATGCGCGGGCGCCGTTCGACGCGGCGAGCGGAAGGAATCGGCTGCGGCGGCATTGCAAAGCCGCGGGGTTTGCGGGCGTGCCCCAGCTGGGCTATATTGACGGCGTGGCCGCAGCGTGCCCCTGCGCAGGCTGCTGCGCCCACCCAAAAACAAAATCTCAGTTTCCCGCCGCGCGGCGCGCGTGCATTTCTTTGCGCGCGCCTTACCGCGCCGATATGCAAGCGGCGGCGCCTCCGAACTACAGCTGTTGAGGTCGCATGGGGCTGGCAGCGCGGCACGCGCAACCGATGCCGCCGACTTAGACGCCGCGTGTGGTAAAAGTCGCGCGGCGACGGGTGGACCCGACGCTGCGGTCCTGACGCAGGGGGGGGGGGGGGCTATTTTGCATGTGGCGCTGGCCGACCCGTGATGGGCCCTAGGGCATAACCAGGCTACGCGCCACCAGCGCTGAGCTACGAACGGCGGCAGGACACTCCTGAACTTGTCGTGAACCAGACTTGCACCAGGACTTTGGAAACACAGAGCGCCCTTGACATGGCCCTGGGCTAGCCCCGAATGGGACGTCACCAGCGCTGAACTATGAGCAGCGAAAGGCTGAACCACCCTGATCTAGTCCTGAACTGCACTTGAACTAGGACGCCGAAGGCGCTGAACCACACTGGCCTAGTCTTGAACCACGCCTGAACTAGACGTCTCCAGCGCTGAACTATGAGCAGCGAAAGGCTGAACCACCCTGATCTAGTCCTGAACTACACTTGAACTAGGACGCCGAAAGCGCTGAACCACCCTGATCTAGTCTTGAACTACGCCTGAACTAGAAGTCTCCAGCGCTGAACTATGAGCAGCGACAGGCTGAACCACCCTGATCTAGTCCTGAACTACACGTGAGATAGGGCGCTGAAGGCGCTGAACCACCCTGATCTAGTCTTGAACTACGCCTGAACTAGACGTCACCAGCGCTGAACTATGCGCAGCAAAAGGCTGAACCACCCTGATCTAGTCCTGAACACACTTGAACTAGGACGCCGAAAGCGCTGAACCACCCTGATCTAGTCTTGAACTACGCCTGAACTAGACGTCACCAGCGCTGAACTATGCGCAGCAAAAGGCTGAACCACCCTGATCTAGTCCTGAACTACACTTGAACTAGGACGCCGAAAGCGCTGAACCACCCTGATCTAGTCTTGAACTACGCCTGAACTAAACGCCGCAAGCGCTGAACTATGCGCGGCAAAAGGCTGAACCACCCTGATCTAGTCCTGAACTACACTTGAACTAGGACGCCCAACGCGCTGAACCACCCTGATCTAGTCTTGAACTACGCCTGAACTACGTTGAACACCAGCGCTGAACTATGCGCAGCGAAAGGCTGAACCACCCTGCGCTGAACTATAGCTGAACCACCCTGATCTAGTCCTGAACTACACTTGAACTAGGACGCCGAAAGCGCTGAACCACCCTGATCTAGTCTTGAACTACGCCTGAACTAAACGCCCAAGCGCTGAACTATGCGCGGCAAAAGGCTGAACCACCCTGATCTAGTCCTGAACTACACTTGAACTAGGGCGCCGAAAGCGCTGAACCACCCTGATCTAGTCTTGAACTACGCTTGAACTAACGCCCAAGCGCTGAACTATGAGCAGCAAAAGGCTGAACCACCCTGATCTAGTCCTGAACTACACTTGAACTAGGACGCCGAAAGCGCTGAACCACCCTGATCTAGTCTTGAACTACGCCTGAACTAGACGTCACCAGCGCTGAACTATGCGCAGCGAAAGGCTGAACCACCCTGATCTAGTCCTGAACTACACTTGAACTAGGGCGCCCAACGCGCTGAACCACCCTGATCTAGTCTTGAACTACGCCTGAATAGACGTAGCGCTGAACTATCTTGAATCTACGCCTGAACTAGCCCAACGCGCTGAACCACTGATCTAGTCTTGCTGAACTATCACCAGCGCTGAACTAGCGAAAGGCTGAACCACCCTGATCTAGTCCTGAACTACACTTGAACTAGGGCGCTGAAAGCGCTGAACCACCCTGATCTAGTCTTGAACTACGCTTGAACTAAACGCCGCAAGCGCTGAACTATGAGCGGCAAAAGGCTGAACCACCCTGATCTAGTCCTGAACTACACTTGAACTAGGCCGCCGAAAGCGCTGAACCTCCCTGATCTAGTCTTGAACTACGCCTGAACTAGACGTCTCCAGGGCTGAACTATGAGCAGCGAAAGGCTGAACCACCCTGATCTAGTCCTGGACTACACTTGAACTACGACGCCGAAAGTGCTGAACCACCCTGATCTAGTCTTGAACTACTCCTGAACTAGACGTCTCCAGCGCTGAACTATGAGCAGCGACAGGCTGAACCACCCTGATTTAGTCCTGAACTACACTTGAACTAGGACGCCGAAAGCGCTGAACCACCCTGATCTAGTCTTGAACTACGCCTGAACTAGACGTCTCCAGCGCTGAACTATGATCAGCAAAAGGCTGAACCACCCTGATCTAGTCCTGAACTGCACTTGAACTAGGACGCCGAAAGCGCTGAACCACCCTGATCTAGTCTTGAACTACGCCTGAACTAGACGTCACCAGCGCTGAACTAGGCGCAGCGAAAAGCTGAACCACCCTGATCTAGTCCTGAACTACACTTGAACTAGGGCGCTGAAAGCGCTGAACCATCCTGATCTAGTCTTGAACTACGCTTGAACTAAACGCCGCAAGCGCTGAACTATGAGCGGCAAAAGGCTGAACCACCGTGATCTAGTCTTGAACTGCACTTGAACTAGGACAACGAAAGCGCTGAACCACCCTGATCTAGTCTTGAACTGCGCCTGAACTAGACGTCTCCAGCGCTGAACTATGCGCGGCAAAAGGCGGAACCATCCTGATCTAGTCCTGAACTACACTTGAACTAGGACGCCGAAAGCGCTGAACCACCCTGATCTAGTCTTGAACTACGCCTGAACTAGACGTCTCCAGGGCTGAACTATGAGCAGCGAAAGGCTGAACCACCCTGATCTAGTCCTGAACTGCACTTGAACTAGAGCGCCGAGAACGCTGAACCACCCTGGTCTAGTCTTGGACTACGCCTGAACTAGACGTCCCCAGCGCTGAACTATGATCAGCGAAAGGCTGAACCACCCTGATCTAGTCCTGAACTACACTTGAACTAGGCCGCCGAAAGCGCTGAACCACCCTGGTCTAGTCTTGAACTACGCCTGCACTCAGCGCCGCAAGCGCTGAACTATTCGCGGCAAAAGGCTGATCCACCCTGGTCTAGTCTTGAACTGCGCGTGAACTAGGACGCCGAAAGCGCTGAACCACCTTGACCAAGTCTTGAACTACGCCTGAGCTAGACGTCACCAGCGCGGAACTACCAGCGGCAAAAGGCTGGACCCTATTGGCCCAGTCGTGCAACAAAGTTGGACTTGAAGGCCCGAAGCGCTGAGTTACCTTTGGCAATTCAGAAATTCAATTTGAGATAACGGACAACATTAGGGACCAACGCCATGGCGTCGGTGGGTCCTTCCTGGTCTGGTCCTGAAATTGAGTTGTCCGAGGCAACTGACTGTGATGAGTCGCGCTGGTAGAGGCCAGCTCGGCTCTTGGCGTGAACGTCGCCAGCGCTGGAACATGATAGGCGAACGGTCGGGCCGCCGCCGAATGCATCTTTTGAGGCAGGAACAGCGCGACTTCGTTGCAGCTGATGGTCAAACGTGACGCTGTTCGCTGACCGTGCGTGGACAAGTCGCCGTCAACGTCCGCCGCTTAGCGTCGAAAGGCACGGCCAACCTGGTGCGCGTTAGACAACACTTGGGGTTCGATGCGAGCGCTCGCGCGCGCGTTGAAGCGCAACGAAGCCTGTCTGCGGATTTGGTGTCTTGGCAGATCCAAACAGATGCAATGCCCGATTGGCCACCATATGTGCTCATGGCAAGGATTGCGCTACTCCTCCATGCGCGGTACGGCGCGCTCACTTTCAGCGACTGGCGCCGCGCGCCGCGCGCGAGAGCGCGCGCGTCTGGCATTGCGCGGCGTCGCGAGAGGGGGGCGGGGGGGGCTCGCCGCCAGGGGTAGGACGCGCACCGAGCTCAGCGATGGCATGCGAGCTTCATGGGCCGCTCGCGCGCACCGCAGGCTCATCCACCTTAGCGCTGGGCTCGCACGCGGCCATTGCGCGGCGCAATCTACATGGGACGCGCGCGAGATCGCGCGCGCGCAAATGCGCGCGTCGGCGCTCGCACGGTGGGCTCGGCTCGGGCAGGATGGGGGCGTTGCGACGTTGGTCGTCAATGGCCAAGTGGCGCCCGAACGCGCTGCGCCCTGGTTCTCCATATCACAACTCGGCTCACGAACGCTTATACCATGGCGCACAGATCATCGCGGCGCACGCGCACGCCCGCGCGGGCGCGCCCGTCGGCCTTGGCAGAGCATGGCGTTGAGAGAGACACAGGAGAACGCCCGCGCGTTTTCTAGAAAACGCACTTCTCCACCCTCGCTGTTGCGGACCACGTGGGCTTCCAAACATGCACGTTGTGCACGGGTGCCCCATCCCATGGCGGAGCGCAGGGGGCCCGCGATGCCCCCCCCCGACCCATGCGCGCGTTCGCGTCGACGCGGGCATGGCGGGTGTTGCATCGCACGCGTGCGGTCACCGACATGCTGGGTTGGAATATGAAGAAGCACCCTCTGCGCTCGCCGCTTTTGGTTAGCAGACTAGTCGCGCTGCGTTGGGGGTGGCCAAGCGGAGTGCAGCGCGCGCCACGCCAGAGCGCGATTGCAGGCACGCAAGCGCGCGTGCCAATTGCACGTCGCGCGTTGAATTCAGCAGTGCGAACAAGGAGCGCCGCCACATTGGATGGGCGCGCCCCAGCGGCCCTGCGTTGTCCGCGTCGTGGGCACACATCAGAACCGCCACGCGCGTGATGGAACAGCTTTTTTGTTGCGCGCGTAGCGCGCGTGAGTACGACATCGCAGCGCAACGCGGTGCCGCTGAAACACGGATGCACAGGTCGACTGTCGCGCGCGCATCCTACCCACTTGGGCGTGCTAGGGCTCTGCAGCCCCTGAGAAATTTAGTCAGCTAATCACGTCAGCGTCAACACTACATGCTAACACATTGTGTAGGATGCTGGCACGCTGTGCGCATGTCGCACTGACGCGCCCCGCGGGTTATTGTAATGTCCGTGTGGCACTCAAGCATTCAACGAGAGTACCCCACATGCGCACGCACCCAAAACCAAACCCTGAAACGTACCATTCGTTCGCGTGTAATGGGGTGTCTGGGGGGATCTGCACGGGGCTTTCGGGGTTCAAATGGGCCACTGAGTAAGTGCTCGACGGGGAATCCATGTAGACGGTTGCCCACGTCGTGCGTCGCTTCCGCCGTCACTTGCAAACGGCGAACCATCTGGGGAATGCAACGTTGTTCTGGCAGGTGCGTGATGAAGTTGCAGGCGCCTGTCCTTCTGTGTGTGTACACGCTCGCTCTAGATGGTTTAGTGATCCATACTCGCTGCCAGGGTGTTTGCAGCGCGAGGAGTGAATAGTTTCTTCTCGTGGATGAGTGCTGATCGTTCTGGCAGCGGCAGTCCTTTCGTCCGGTGGAATGTACCCGGTGCCTTCGCTTGCTTTCTGACCCAAGGGGTAGATAGAAATCGCGGCGCGTCCGTGTCGCGCGGCCCCCGTTTCCAAAATCTGCCCCTGGGCCTTGTCGGGGCCCTGCAGGTTCCTTCTCGGCAACTGTTCGGTGAGAGCTTGGAAATGCATTTTCGCAGTTGGGTCCGCGGGCCGACCGTCAGCTTCTAGGGTCAGAGGGCGAGCAATTTTAGAGATACTCGTGAAGGAGGCTCTCGTTTTCCACAGAGCCTTTGCAGGCTTGTCTCCTTTGTATCGTTGTCTGGTGCAGTATGCCAGCTATGGCTCGGAATCATTTCGCTCCTAAGATCTTGCGCTGCAAGGCTGGTGCACTTGTCCAGGTCACAGTTCATGTCAGCGCGTTGGGCGCCATGTCGGTCAGTGGAGGCTCTGACGTGGAGGTAGCTTCGAGCGCGGCGTTCCCACCGCCAGCTCAACGCAGGAGGGCGTCCTCCGCCGCAGCGTCGGCCCGCTCTTCGCCGCAGAGCCCCGCCCAGTGCTTCGCATGCTTGCAGCCTTGCACTCCAACCGACCACATCAAGAAGTGGCACGGCTACACGTTCCACGCCTCGCCGTGTTGGAATCCAGTTCGGGCTCGCACTCGCATCTGTTTGGGCAAGCCTAACGGCCTCAGGCGCGAGTTGGACATCATGGCATCGGATCCCGAGCAGTGGCGTGCAGGTCTACAGTCATTCGACACAGCGCTGGCACACAACGACCGCGCCATCGCCAGGGACACGCTATCGCAGCAGATCGACGCATACAACGAGGAGATCGAGCGCAGCGCACACCTTGTCCTCAGCGATGCGATGAAGCACACCAAGCAGCAGTACAAGGACGCGCGCTTGAGGGGCATGGACGAAGACGAGGCCAGCGTCGACTGGGACACCAAGTACGATGAGAACCCGATGACGAACGCGAAGGGCGAGGCATGCATTGCAATCGAAGCCCCCGAAGTCTCTCGGCAGTTGGCGGGGGTGGAGTGCCGTAGTGTGAAGCGCATGGCGGACGGCCCAGGATGCAGCTACGGCCGTGGTGCGGCCGCAGGGTCTGCGGGCCCCAGCGCGATTGCGGACCGCCCGAAGGGGGCAACGAGCACCATGACGAGGAGGCCTTCATTGACGGAGGGCAACGTCAGGCGACTCCAGGAAGACTTGGCTTCGTCGGGCTCAGCGACTCCCATGAGCTCGCCAGCGGGGGCGCAGGGCCAGAAAGGCATCACTCGCACGCCGCCCATGGGCCAGAAGACCTTTCTGGATGAGAAGGATGCGATTGACAGCGCTCTCCAAGCCATCATCGAGGAGCTCGACGGCTCGAAGCGGATGGGGATCGGGGTCCTGAAGCATTTGGAGGCGGCTCACCAGAAGGTCCAGGACAAGAAATTGACCTTCACAGACCTGCCCCATGACTTCGCCTCGGTTCAGGAAGACCTCCAGCGCGTGGTTGCCGCGTGCAAGACTGAGAGGAGCAAGATCCCTGACGCCAAGGAGGAGCAGGTGCCCGCGCTCCAAGATGCCTACACTAACATGCTGAAGCAGAAGACCGATGCGGCAACCAAGGCAGTCGCCCTCCAAGATCACTTGCAGCACAAGCTCAAGAAGGCGACATCCAACGAGAGGTCCATGTACCAGGTTCGGAGGTGGAAGAATGAGAAGATGTCCCAAGCTTTGGTCCAGGGGGGCGCCTCAGCTCCGTTCGCCAAGCACTTCGCCGACATACTTACTACTGCCGCCGAGGTTGTTGGCGAGGGAGGCCCTGCAAAGGTTGCCCTGCGCGATCGGACCCAGGATAACCCAATCGAGGTGCAGTTCGATACCACCAAAGTGGCGGTCTGGACGAAAGACAACGCCACCGTCGACAGCCAGGAGACCGCCCTCTGGCACAACATCATGAACATGTTCGGCCCAAGCTTCGCGACCTTCCTGAAGAGCAAGCTGGAGTCCGTGACGGCCGAGCTCAGGAACCACGCGAACTGGCCAGGGGCGCTCGGCAGGATGACGGATTGTTGGCCTACTGCGTTGGATTCCATTTTGCCGTTCGACGCGAAGGATGTGCAGTCCAGGGGAGCCGAGATGTGGATCGTGGGCGCCAAGATGGATGCGATGAGGATGCGCCCAGCGAATGTGCCACTGCCTGGCGCCCCGTGCCTCATCTACGCGGCGGCGGGCCCTCTGCTGATCCACGCGGTGGAGATGAAGTCCTTCCTCGACATGGGAATCACCGTGGCCGACTACGAGTCGCACCAGCAGACGCCATCGGGCGTGGAGTGCACGAAGGCGGGCTCCGCGATCATGCTGTACGACGGCGACGTTGCCGACGTGCCTGCTGGCTGGTACTGGTCGCTCGTCGCGATGGCCTCGATTCTTTCCGACACGAAGGCTGGCGAGGATGGCGACGCCAAGTCCAAGCCCAAGGGTCGCGTGAGAGCGACCGCCAAATCTCAGATCGACGACGTGTCTAAGGATGCCTACGGTTTCGCTGCCGTGGCCAATATCTTCTCGGAGAAGTTGGTGGAGCCGCTGCCTGCGAATGTCCGCGGGGCCATTCGGTTGTGTAACCAGACGCACTTCGCGTCGAAGTCGGGCAGTGCCATGTGGACGGAGAGGGGGGCCCTCTTCGATAAATACTTCGTGGAGTGAGCCGACGCCCAGCTCGGCGCCCAGCCCGACGCCCAGCCCGACACCCAGCCAGACGTGTCGCACCAGAGGCGGAGAACCACAGTTTTGTCTCATCAAGTCTGTTATTGTTATTATGTTTGAGCTTCGCTCGGGCGGCACCTGGACTCTCATGTTTACAAGCCTTCGGCACTTCACGCCATCGTGTCTGGGTTGGGCCATCTTGGATGCTCTGTGGGGTGTCGTGGGGGGTCCTCTCGGGGACCTCTTCGCTGCAATGTGATGTGTTTGAGGGGGCCGTTCAGGAGCCTCGTGGGGTCCTTGTTCGGGTTGTTGCCGTCTCTTGCGGGCGTCTTGGGGGGCGTAAGTCTAACTCCAAAGTGTCGCGAGGACGAGGGCAAGGGGCGGGAGGAGTAGGATGGCGATGCCAACGGGGAGGGTGAGGAGCGGGAGGAGGAGGAGGAGGAGGAGGAGGAGGAGGAGGAGGAGGACAACGACAACAATGACGACGATAAGGTCGGTGACGGGACGGATGAGGTTGACGACGGAAACGGGGCTGAGGGAAGAGGAGGGAGGCGAAGGGGAAGATGAGGATGATGACCATGGGAGGGTGGTAAGACCATATGGGGAATGAACATACTCATGAAGAAATGGAGGAGGAGGATGGATGCAGGAAGATGGAGGAGGAGTTATGAGTAGGAGTAGGATGGAGGAAGGATTACGAGTAGGAGTAGGAGCAGTAGGAGGAGCTAGGAGTAAGAGGAAGATGGGGGGCAAAGTAGGAGTAGGAGTCGGAAGAGTAGGAGTAGGAGTAGTAGTAGGAGTAAAATGAAACGGAGGAGGAAGATGGGCGAATGAGGGGTTAGGAGGAGGAGGAGGATGGGGACGAGGAAGTCGACGCCGACGACGCGGGGAGGGATTACGACGGCGACGACGGGGACGACGACAACGACAGCGCGGCGTGCCGTGCCCAAGTGCCGTGCCGCGACGCGCCGTGACTCTAACTGTGCCCGCGCGTCGTCGTGCCGTGTGTCGTCAAGGCGTGCGCTCGAGCGAAATGGCGCGATGCTGTGTCTTCGGTGCGCACTCGCGCGTCCGCTTCGGTTGAGGCTCGACGTTTTGCGCGGTGCTCTTGCGTCCTGCTGTTCCGATCGGGCGCGCGCGTTGCAGCGCGAGATTGACTCGGTCGGGCGCGCGCTTGCGGTTTCAACGCTCGTTGGCGCGTTCGGTCGCAATGAAAGTTGCGTCGGCGCGCGCTCTTCGGTTGCTAACTCAGCAGAAAAAAAAGACATTCGTTGTGTTGCTGGGCGTTTGTAAGCGGCCAATCTGTTTGTGATACCGTCTCTAGCGGAAAAACGCTGCGTGGCCCGAGTTTCTAGGTGCCCCACGCACGACAGGCTGTTTCCCGTAAACTCGTGCCTCCCCAGGATGAACCTCTGCGTGCCCCACGCCGTCCGTCTGGTGGGCCCACCGTCGCGCGTCGCGACTTGGCTGGCCCGGGACTTCGAGGGCCGCGCGCGGGCAGCAATCGACGCATGCGCGGTGGCCTGGTTCCGGGGCCTTGGGGGCGGGCCAGATTTGGCCCGCGCCCTCCTGCAGCTCGGCCATCTTGACCAGGGGTGCTGCGAAGAGGATCCACAGGGCCGTGGACAACCACTGCGGGTCCAGGCGCTGGCTGGAGGATCCACGCCCCCCCTCCTGCGCGCAGACATCGGCCCCGCGGCTGCGGGGGGAAACGATTAGAGCGCCTTGGGCGTGGGCAGGCAGGGCGCGCGGCGCGCGCTCGGGCTACTGGGGCGCGGGTGGCACCCCCGCATCCACGCCCCCATCCGCGACCGCGGCCGCGCGGAGTGGATGCGCAGGCGCGCGTGCTGCGCTTGCGCACAGCGCTGTTAGTGCGAGTGCGACGGGGTGGGCGTGCACTGCCTGGACAAGGCCGTGGTCGAACCCATTGTCGGGCCTGAGCGGGACATGGGGCTGCGTCGGCGGAAGGGGCAAGGGGGCCTCCAATCCAGCCCCAAGTCAGCCCCCTTCGCAGCGCCGGCGGCAACGGCAGCGGCGACCAGCGGAGCTGCCGCTGCTGGCCCAGGCAGCGGCGCCGCAGGAAAACCATTGCGCTGAGCGCCCAGCATCGGCGGCGACGTCCACGGCGGGCAAGGCTCCCAAAGAGCGCGCAGCGGCGCGATGGGCAACGGCAGTGGGGCTGCGAGATGAAAGCTGGACTGGCATGGAGCAGGCGCGGGCAGGGCACCAGCGGCCCATGGCCGAGTTGGAAAGGGGGCCGTTTGGCAGAGGCCGTGAGCGAGCATTTCAGCTTCATATTGTCGTCCAAGCGCTTTATGCGCGACGACGGTGGGCCTCCGCCCGACAATGGCGAGGGCGGCGACGCGGGCGGCCTCGGCCGCGGCCGCTCCAGCCATGGCGCCGCTAGCGGGGGGAGTGTAGCCCCCCAGCGCCGACTCGCCCAGCATGGCTGGCCCGCCCTTGGGCGTTCAGTGGGCGGCCCGCTCGGCATTGGCAGCTGGGTGCCTGGGACTCCTGCCGCTGGAGAGGCGGGCCACCCGGGCGTGCTCCGAGGCCGAGGGGGAGGGCGCAGCCTTTGCGGCCACGCGCGGGAACGGCATCATAGAGTGGATCCAGCATTCCATGGCGGCAGGAGGCGGGGGCCTCCACGCCTGCCGTCGGGGCCCGAGAGGCTGCGCGCCAGGCGGCGAGATCGGGGGGGCGCCTGCCCACGGACCAGCTCGCGCGCCCGCGGTCGCGCGACTGCGCAGGCGCGGAGGATCTGCACCGCGGGGGTTTGCTTCCGCCCAGGCGCCCGCCCGGCGACGCAGGGACCCTGCCGAGGCCTGCGACCGAAAGGGTCCGCAGCGGCTTTGGGGCGGGCAGCGACCGCCTCAATTCTCAGAAGGCAGCGGGCCCGAGCGACGACATCCTGGAGTCCGCCGTCGACTTCTGCATGAAGAGCGATGAGCTAGGCGGCTGGCCAGACGCGATCGCCGACGCGCCAGTGGTCGCGCTTCCGAAGCCCCAGGGCGGCTTTCGCCCCATCGGGCTGCTCGGATGGCTGCCCCGCCTCTGGAGTCGAGCGCGTCAGCTTGACGCGCGGCGGCGGGGCCCCGAGATCGCCCCTGGCTTCGCAGGCGCATGCCAGGGCGGCCGAGGGCGCGCCGACGAGGAAGTTGCGCGGTGGCAAGCCTTGCGATCGGAGACTTCACGTGCCAGAGGGGGGAATGCAGCGGTGGCGCCCATGGACGTGGAAAGCGCGCGAGCTGGTGGGCCTCGCGATCATCCAAGAGCGCAGCGTCTGCGCCATGTACCAGAAGGGGCCAGCTGGGCGCGGCCCTCGCCATCTACGCGGGCGAGGGGGGGGGTCATGCTCGACGGCGGCGACTCCGACGCCTACCTTCTGAAAGCGGGCCTCGGCGCTGGCTGCGCGCGCGGGGCGGCTGCTCAGGCGTGGTCTATATTTGCCAGCGGGCGGGCGCGCTCGGATGCAGCGGGTACTGGAGCCTAGAGTTTCGCTCGTGATCACGCTCGACGACAGCCGCGTGGGCCGCCGTGGCCCGACGGCAACGGCGGCGGCGCGCGCGGCGCAGGCGGCCGAGGCCGCGGCCGCGCAGCTGCAGGCCCGGGGCTGCGAGGTCTCGGAGGCCAAGAGCGAGCTACTCGCCGGCGCGCCTGAGCTAGCGCCTTTGGCGGCCCGGCAAATGGGCGGCATGGGCTTCCCAGTTGCTTACTCCGTCAAGAACCTGGGCGTGGACTATTGACTATTGCTTCGGCGGACAGGCCTTCGCCGCCCCCGAGACGCGCTGCGCGATGGCGGTATCGCAGCTCCAGCGGTTGCGTGCCATTCGCTCGCAGGAGACCCCCGCGGGGGTGCGACTGGCCAGCGCGGGCCTGCGCCCGGCCACGCGGCGCGGGCTCAGCGTGGTTGGCTGGCCGACGCAGCAGCTGATCAAGTTCGGGAGGCAACCTATCGCCGTGCACCATGGGCGAGGCCCGGGCAAGAGCCTCAGACTCAGCTCCCTGTGCAGCAAGAGGCACTCAAGCGACCCGTTCCCAGGGTCTCCAGACTCTCGAGCGCTGCCCGTCGTCGCGCGGGCAAGGGCGGTGCTGCGCAACTCAGACGGCAAGGACCTGAAGGCCACGGGCAGCGCGCTCGCGGGGGCCATCGCGATGCAGGCGAAGATGGGGCCCGAGACGCTCGCGGGAAGGGGCGCAGCTTCGGCGCGCGTCTTGGCGCGACACCGCTTGGGCCAGACAGCGGCGCGGCCTGGCATGCTCATCAACGGCCAGCAGCGCGAGCTGGACCAGCGGACCCTGGGCGCGTCCACTTTGGCCAAGCACATGGCTGCATGCCATCAACGGTCATTGTGGCAAGAAGTGGGCAACCACCCAGGCCTCGAGCACATGTCGGAGGGAGGTGCGCTGACAATGACCAGGCGCACTCCCCGTGGCTAGCGCGTGAGCAAGCAGACGGCAAAGCAGCTCAGCTCGGCAAAGAGAGCCTTGGTCGCATGCCTGTGGCTCGTCGCCAGACGTCTCGAGTATGACCGATCTGCGGCATCTTCTCCGTCGCACACCAGAGGCTGGAGCGCTCGCGGTGCGGTGATGCACTTGGCGCGACAGCGCCCCGTCGCGGCTTTGGGCCGCGCGGAATATTCAGCCATCGACGTCGCAGACGAGGGCCGTCCGCCTAACGACATCTTTTTCAGGGGGATCGTAGACGTGGCCAGCCTCAACTACGAGAATGACCCTTTTGTGGTCACGCGCGCTCTCCCTCGAACACAGGAGGGCGCTGCCTTCGTTCAAAGAGGATAGGGCCGCTCGGAAGGAGGAACGAGCCGACCTGGCGGGGCGACCACTCACTGGCGACCTCCGCGGAGGATTCCAGCCTGGCATCTGCAAGCGGCGGCCGGGCAGTGGCGGTCACGGGCCAGGACAGAGAGGGCGGCAGCCCATTCGGGCCGCGGGCCCAACCCTCAGGAGTCGAGCGCGGCGGTGCTCTACGCGGACATCGGGGGCATCCAGGATTGCCTGCCGCCCATCAGGGTCCTCGCAGACTGCAAGCTGCTCGTGGTCGGGATAGAGGCGGGCGCGGCTTGGCGCCTCCAGTGGCAGCGGCCTCACAGGGAGCTCTTCGACGTGCCTTTGAGCGGTCATCGACGACGTGGGCCGCGACAACTTCTCCTTCCACGATGCGCAGGCGCGCGCGACGCTGGCGGGCGCCCAGGCCGAGCGCATCGCTGATTGGAAGCGCCTCGGCAACCACCGCGCAGATGAACGCGCCGGCGAGGGCGCCCGCGCGCGCCCGACCGTCGACGCCGTTCGCGAGCAGAGCGCCCGCCAAGATCGCCTCGCCAAGAAGGCGCCATGTTGGTCGGGCGCCGCCATGAAGGAGGGCGGCGCCAATCTGGCGGCCCAGGGCGGACACGACGGGCGAGGCCTCGACCAGGTCCGTTGTGATTGGCGGAGACGCAAGCTGCGCATGGGGAGCCACTGCGCGTTCCCCGACTGCTCGAGGTGGACGTGCGGCAGACGCGGCGCGTGGCTGGACATCGACTTCGGCGCCGCGCGGGCGTGCTGGGAACGCGCCGGGCGCGGCGAGGTCGGGCTCATTTACCGCTGGCGGGGAGAGGTGCCGAGAGCGGTCTCATCTGCGGCGACCCTCCTCGCGGCGGCCGCCGCGCTGCTCTCCGGCCCGGCCAGCGGCTCGCAGGGCGACGAGCTGGGGGCCGGTGGCCAAGGGCGCGATGGCGACGGCGGGCCAGCTGCGAATGTAGAAGCTGTCAACAGCGGAGGGCGCGTCACCGGCGCCGCCCTGATCCCGGCAGCGGCGGAGCGGCAGCTGCCAAGGGCGCAGCCGACCCCGCCGTTGCCCCCAGAGCCGAGACTTCCCTTTGAATGCAGGGCTTGTTTGAGGCGCAAAACAAATGAAGTAGGTTTAGAGTAGCTCCTGAAGTAGGTCGGCGAAGTAGGTCTGCAGCGCGCCTGGCAACAGTGGTCGGCGCAGGTAACTCGAAGGGAAAGGATGGCGAAACCGATTGCCGCGAGAAACTTTCAGGGGAAAGGAATGCGACATTCATGTGCAAAAGTAGCTTTCCAGGAAAGGTTGTCGGGAACACAATATCAAAAGTAACTTGTCGGGATCGGGTCAGTAATGATATTTTCCAAACAAGCTTCTCGGGGAAATGCTGGAATGCCGCCGGCAAGGCGCGGCTTCTGCTAGCAAGCCAGCCGAGTAATTCGTGAAGTGCGCTGTCTTGGGTTCTTCTGGACTCCTTCGGGGCTTATCTTCAGGCTTCCAAAGTCTTCGGAAGCGCATGGACCAAAAGGCCCAATTCATTCGTGTCTCGTACGATTTGGAAAGATTTCGGCTTCTCGGGGGTGTTATTGGGTGGCTCCGCGGCCGCTTGGGGCGGTCTCGGAGCGGTATTTGGGTTTCTTGGAGCATGCGGGAAACAATGTTGATCCATCTTGGGCTATCTTGAACCATCTGTGAGACCGCGTTGCATTCTGCGAGGTCATGCCGGCTCTATCTTTGACCGTCCCGGGCGCTCCACCGATCCGCCGCCCCCCATTGCAGGCCCCGGAAGGAGGGGGGGGGAGGGGCGCATCCATCCCCGAAGGGAAGACTGGGGGTTGTTGGAACAGGAAGCGCTCTAAACCACCTCCGTCCTGAGATCTGGGGGCATTGCGTTTCCCCCTTGGTCTGACCACAGCGGGAAGTGGGGCATGGAGGGCGGGGCGAGGGCCGCGGGCCCGAGCAAGGGAGAGGGGGGGGGGGCGAGAGGGAGGACCAGGAAGGTTAAGAAGGTCAGAAACGGGAGGGTGGGGGGCTCCAGAAGGCGGGTAGGGGGGAGGTGGCGTTTCCGGGGGGAGGAGGTGGAGGGAGGCTGGAATAATGAGGGCGCGTGAAAGAGGAGAGGAGGTGGAGAGAGGTGGGAGGAGGAAAGAGAAACGGAAGGGGAGTGGCGCCTCCGTCGGGCCGGGCCCGGAGGGGCCCCGGGGGGCGGGGGGCGGCCGCATCAGGTTTGGTTTCTGAAGAACCTAGGGCGCCAGGCGGCGGCCCCCTGCCCGCCAGCGGGGGGGCTGCCAAAAGGCCCTGTCCTGTCGCGGTACGTTCGCTTGTCGCCCGACAGCGAAATCGCGCTCGATCCTCGACCCTCGGGGGGGGGGGGAGACCGCCCCCTTTGGGGGGCTCCCGCCTGTCGGGGGCAACCTACGAGTGTTTTGGGTTTGCTCACCTTCTGGGGGTACTTCGCAGATTCCTTTTTTGGCGCGCCGCCCCCGGGGGCGACTTCTGGGAAAGGCTCGGGCAAGCGTGTGCTGATGTTTCAAGGAACCGCGCCCCCAAAGTAGGTCGGAAAGTAGGTTTGCAGAATTTGTTTTTGCAAAGTAGGTTCCAAAGAAGGTTTCCGGATTCCAAAAGTAGGTTTTCGGTAGCGCAAAGTAGGTTTCGGAGGCTTCAAAATAGGTTTTAGGAGCCTCAAAGTAGGTTTCGGAGGCCTCAAAGTAGGTTTCAAACCTACTTCAAACCTACTTCAAACCTACTTCAAACCTACTTCAAACCTACTTCAAACCTACTTCGAACCTACTTCAAACCTACTTCAAACCTATTTCAAACCTACTTCAAACTGTTTTCCTCTTGAGTAGGTAGGAGGAGGAGGAGGTGGAGGGAACTGTTTTCGGAAGCATGGAAGGTCAGGGATTGAAGGTAGGAGGAGGAGGAGGTGGAGGAGAATGTGGGGGAGGAGGAGGAGGAGGAAGAGGAAGGAGGAGGAGGAGGAGGTGGATGAGGAGAGCCGGGAGGAGGATGTGGAGGAGGAAGAAGAGGAGGAGGAGGAGGAGAGCCAGGTCGAGGAAACGGAGGGCCAGGAGGAAGGAGGAACAGGAGAGAGGAGTAGGAGGAGGAGGACCAAGAGGACCCGGAGGATCGGGCGGAGGATGAGGGGCGGATGAAGGGGGGATGAGGGGGAAAAGGTAGGAACAAGATGGGGAATATGAGGGGGAGGAGGAGGAGGGGGGGGAGGAGGAGGAGGAGGAGGAGGAGGGGGGGGCGGGGAGGGCGGGGAGGATCGGGGGCAGGAGGATGAGAACGTGGATGCTGCGGCTGACGAGGGGGAGGATGGTGAGGCAAGGGGGGCGATGATGGGAAGCATGATGTGATTGATAACGAGTGGCTTTGGGGAGGGCAGAATGACCTTGGGCGGGGCGGCCGTGATCATGAGGAGGAGCCATGGCGTGTCCGAACCCCGCCGGGGCACGGTATTGGTACGGGGTGATTGTTGGTGGCGGCCCGGCTTGTCCGGGATTCCTTGAGTTGCGTTGTTCGCCGTGCCAGTTGCTGGGGCTGCCACTATTGGTTTTTGGGTCGCCCATCGTCGTGACTGCTTTTCTGGCGGGTCGTGTTTTCGGTGGTCTTCTCCGCAGCCGCTCTCGTTAATTTTCTATGTTTAGTGCCCGAGGGTGCATCGCGCGAAAAGTGTCGCGGCCCCTGCCTGAAATGCAGCCCTGACGCCGTTTTTCATTGCAAACCTTCTTGGCGAGGTTACCGCGGCCAGGGAACGTCCCCGGGTGCACTCGCCAGGGCTAGTTTGGCGAATTCGCTTCGCCAACTTAGCTGCCCGCGGCATTTGCGCCGACGCGCTTTGGCAAACCCAGTAACGGGAGGCTATCTGCCCGATGACACGTTTTCCCCGCGCGTTGCACCTTCTTCCTGGAACCTACTATGCTTGCGAACCTATCTCCCGAACCTACTTTTGAACCTATCTAAAACCTATATCGAAATGTTTTCTGTTCGCCATTGCCCTGCATTGCTGGGGAAGTCTCGGCCCCAGAGCCCAGAGCTGCCTCCGTGACGGGGGATCGACGCCCGCGACTCTCACGAGCCGTGGAAGGCGGGGCGCCACTTCTTCTGCATCAAATGCGGCTACTGGACGCAGAGTGCCAGGATGACGGGGCTCGCGAAGCCGCGCCTGCGTGCCCCGAGAAGCGACGGGCTGGAGACGGAGCCGTGGAGGCTGGAGCGGAGACTTCAGCCAGCGGGAGGTGCAGCACTGGCGACCCTGAACCGCTTCGGCGCCTGCGCAGACGCGTGGGCGGCTAGGCCGCTCCCACGCACTTCTAGTCGAACGCAGCGCGCTAGGCTCTTGCTCGCTGCGCGCTACGAGCCTCCGCGCAGTTCGCTTCGAGCGGTATCTGAACCAGGGGTGCAGGTTCGCCGACGCTGCGGATCGGGCTCCGATGCCTACGGCTGGGCAGCAGTCCATCGGGTCTTTGGGCCTACGGCTCGTGTTGCGAGGCTGTCGGTTCATCTTCCTGCCCAGTGGCTGGGCCTCGATCGGCCCGCGTTTTCCGCGCGGCGCTCTATGTGGATATCGAAGCAGTTGTGTAGCTTCGCTCACACGCGGGACCGGGCTCCGAGACAAGTGGCGAAGCAACCAGTCTCGGTGTTGGCCAGGTGCTTTAGTGGATGATTTGCGCTGCTGGTGGTGAGGTGCCGACCAGCTACAGTGTGCATGGCCTCGCTCGGTGCACGCTGCTGCCCTCGTCTCTGAGGCGAGCGCCAATCTTCCTGGCGCGACGCGCCGCTTCACATCTCCGTTCCTTGAATGGAGGAACCAGGGGCGAAGGCTCGCCCTCACTCCGCCGTGTGGCGCGTCGGTGCGCGTTGCTTTGGCCCGCCGCCGTGCTTGTGCGGGAGCCGAACTACGCGCGGGGGTCCGCCGATTCACGGGATCGGGCCCCGATGCCATCGGCAATGCAACCAGTCCATTCGGCCAGGAGCCAAGGGACGAGCTGCGCTGCTGAGGGAGAGGTTCAGTCTCTCGCCCGCCCACTGCGCATTTTGCACGCCTTTCCGCTTCAATGCAGCTGCTGTCGCTATCGGCGGCGACTCAGCCAGCCCGTCTGAGGCGATGCGGAGGGCGAACCGTGAGCGTAGTTCTTCCCACGCTGTGGATCTGTCTCCGCTGGCCCGAGGGGCAACTGTGGCTCGCGACTTTGGGCCGTGGACAGGTTGCCTCTCCACTGCGGTGTGCATGTGCAGCCAAGTTGCGTACCAGCCCGCTAAATCGTGCAGCTCGGGCCTGTGCGTGTTGCCGAGCGTGCTGAGTCGCTTCGGCTGCTCGGATACTATTCGCGCTTGCTTATTCCCAGGTGGAAGACTGCTCCTGGCACTCGAGTGAATCTGCCTTTGTGTGCCGAAGCGCACGAGAGCGATCATCAACATCATCATCATCATCATCATCCTCATCATCATCATCCTCATCATCATCCTCATCATCCTCATCCTCATCATCATCATCATCATCATCATCATCCTCACCATCATCCTGCTCACCGTCATAATCATCATCTTCATTATCCTCATCATCCTCTTCCTCCTCCGATTTGCCGGGGCAGCGTTGTTAGCATTTTCTTGGACCCCGACATTTATTACCCCCAGGGGTTTCATAGAAGGGGCATGCGGTTACCGATGCCAACACCTCACAGACCTCTCCTTGGGGCGCGGCGAAGGATGGACCGACAAGGGTACCCTTGCGAAGGTGGCCCATCATTCCTATGGTCAACGTTTCTCTTTTTCGGCGATTCGACACTGGGCGGAGGGGGGTGATGGCGGAAGGGGGGTCTGGCTCCAGACCTCTGCTTAGTGCGGCGGTTTGCAGCAGTGCGTCCGGTGGTGGAGGCCCCATCTGCTCGAAACAAATACAACAAAACAGCCAAGATGTATTCCATAGGGGGAATGTTAAGAGCCCGCGCCGATCAGCAAAACAACAAAAGAACGATCACATGCGGGTTGAAGATACGATATGTGTTCGACCTTGGCGTTCTCTTTCGGTCCCGGCCTGCCTTGCGCCGACTGTTGTATCTTGTCAGGCTCCTGGTTGGGGTCGGAGTAGATGGGGTCGGAGGATCGCGCCGCATCGGCGATGAACCAGCAATGCATCGTTGACGTGGGCGATGCATCGGCGACGCCGACGTGAAGCAAATCGGGCGCCACACCGAACCGCATCGGCGATGCATCGGTGATGCGGCGCACTCCAACCCCATCGAATATGCCTAGATTGACCCTGGCGTTCTCCTTCGGTCTTTGCCTGCCCTGCGCCGCTTTCTTGTGCCCTGTCAGCCTCTTGGGAGGCCCGCTCGCTGGCCGCGCCCCGCTTGAAAAGCTCCGAGACGGCCTTCCGAGGCCCTTGCATCCTGATCGTGCGTCCTTGCGATACGGGCCGCCCGTATCGTCGGGACTGGTCCGAAAAGGTGCGAGCCGAGCCCGTGGCACGCGCGCAGCACGCGACGCGGGAGCTCCGAGGTGGCCGGCGCCCCCTGTTAAGTCGGGCACGTCCCCTGTACAGGAGGAATATTCAAGAAGTTCTCTGGGGACGATGTTCTGATGATGTTTGACTATTTTGGATTCTTCCTGAGCATGTCTCGTTCTTCTTCCAAAATCCGCCTGCAAGAGGACACTCCCGACCTGAGCCTCGGGAGGGGTGCGGCCCAGGTTCTTCGGGCCGCGCCGCTCGACGGGCCAGGTGCTTGCTTCGAGGGGCGGGCGGAGTTGGAACCGACCTCGTCGTCGCCGTCGCCGTCGCCGTCGCCGTCGCTCCTCGCTCTCCTCCTCGTCGCCCTCGTCCTCCCTCCTCGCCTCCCTCCTCGTCGCCCTTCCTCGCCTCCCTCCTCCTCCTCCTCCTTCTCCTCCTCCTCCTCCTCCTCCGCGCCTCCTCGTGTCTCCCTCCTTCTCGCTCTCCCTCCTCCTCGCCCTCCTCGCTCTCCTCCTCCCCCTCGTCGTCGTCGTCGCCTTCGTCTGGGGGCCAGAGGTGGCCTAGCAGAGGCCCCGGCCAGCAGGGAGGCAGGAAGGAGGGACAGGTCCGAGGTTTTGGTAGGGGGCCACTAGCGAGCCCTACCCCCTACCCCCCACGATTTCCCAGGGGGAGGGTGGGGCCCACTTCGTTCGGGAGCTCCCGAGCGAAGTGAACCCCACCCTCCCCTTCGGAAATCGTGTGGGGTAGGGGTAGTGTTCGCATGAAGCCCCCTATTTGGGCTCGCTTTTTTGGGGAGGGGGGGGGAGCGTTTTTCGGCCTTCGTGCATGGGGGCCGTTCTCGGGCCCCGGGAGCGTCAGAGCCGATGCGGGGGGAAATTTGCCAGACGGACCCCGGGAGGGGTCCAGGGACCCATTGTGAGCGGAGTTGGCTTCATTGTCCCTACTGACCATTCTGTGGGGTTCAGCAAGTTCAGGCCCAACAGCCGCCTCCATAATCGAAGGACAAACACGTTGACCGAAAACGTGCGCTCGAATCGCACAAGAATCGGGCAAACAACTACATGACCAAACGAGCTGGCCGTCCTTCCGCTGCTTCGTCCTCCTCTACCTCAGGGCACGCGGAGGCCGACGCAGCAGCATGAATGGTTTGAGACGTTGCTGATCTGTTCCGCCTCAGGGACCCCCAAGGGACAAGTCCTCCTCCTCTCTTTGCGAATCGAGTGCATCAGCTTCCGTAGGCACGCGCGGGCAGCGCTGTCGCCTCAGCTATACTTCAACATATCGGAGTGCCACGCGGATTTGTGAATCTGCGCTGGGCCCCTCTGGCGGCGCCTCCGGCGCTCCCCCCCTGGCGCGCTCCAGGGGTCCAGCGCCGATCCAAGAAATCCGCTCAGAGCGTCGAACGTTTATTCTTGTACAGTTTTTTGTTATGCCTGGGGGCCCTCGCCGGACCCCGGCACCGTCAACAGAAATCTCTCGGGGCGAGCAGCCAGTCCCCTGGAATGGGCCGAGATTTCTGGAGACCCCGGTTTGAACAAATCAATGCGTCGAAGTTCTGGGCAAGGGTCGGCGCGAAGGGGATTGGGCGTCTCAGGAGGCTGCGGGGTGATTCTGAGAGTTACTAGCCTGGAACAGATCCCTATCTATGTGATTCGCATCACCTGATCTCGATGCCGATCCTGAGGGTTCCCTCTGTCATTGAGGCCGCAACTCCAAGATTGTCATCGCACTTGGGCTCGTCAATCCTAAGGATATGGGTAAGGTCGAGGTTGCTTAGAGAAGGCGGGGGAGCCTTCCTGGGAAGAGCCCTCCCTGCCTCCAGGAGGCCCTCTCGGAAGCCTGCGTGCCCAAAGTACCAGTACGGCCCCCTGCCTTCCTGGACGCCCGTGCTCGCCGCCAGATAGCCTCGCCCGTGGCCACGCTGGGCCTCCTCGACCCCTCGCCGTCGTCTCCCTCCACCCTCCTCGGCCTCCCTCCTCCACCTCCCATTTTCCTCTTGCCCTCTCCCCTCTTCCTCCTCGTCCCCCCTTCCTCTTCGTCCCCTCCTCGTACCCCCTCTTCCTCCTCGTCCCCTCCTCTTGTGCCTGTGAGGTGGCCCGTGGGCCCAGGGGCTGTCAAAAAGCAATCCCCCTCGTCGTCCTCATCCTCCCCTGTCTTCGTACTCCTCCTCCTCCCTCTCCTCCTCCCTCTCCTCCTCCTCCCCCTCCCTCTCCCCAGCTCTCCATCGCTCTCCCTCCTCCACCCGCCGACCCATGCATCCTCCTTCCCCCCCTCTCTCCTCCCCCCGCCCTTCGACGCCCGAAGTTGCGGACGATGTCGCGGAAACGGTCGAAGCCCTCGTCTGCGCCCTCCGCACTCTCCCCCTCCCCCCCTCCTCCTCGCCCTCCTTCCCTCCCCGCCCCCCCTCTCCCCCTCCCCTCCTCGCCCCCCGGCCTCGTACTCCTCCTCGCCCCCCTCCCCCCCCCCTCCCCCTCGCGGGGCCGCGCTCGCGCCGAGGTCGCCGCTGGACCTGGACAGCCTGCCGCCCCCGAGCCGCCCGGCCGCGCTGAGCGGCGCCGTCGGCGCGCAGGCCGCGCCCCTCCGCGGCCGGCGGCCGGCGGGCGGCCGCGACGGAGGACCCCGGAGAGGGGTCCGAGCCGCCTGTGCTGCAGCCTCTCCGACGGGGAGGCGCTGTCTTGCCTGCCTGCAGCTGCGGGCCCAGCTTGCGCTTCGGGTGCGCGCGCCCAGTGTCGGGCCGCACGAAAGGGGGGGATAGGGAAAGGGGGGGTTACGAAATCTGCTGCATGCAACTGGTTTCGGCCCCGCCGCCGGGCCCATTGCTCGATACAGGGGCGCCTCCCGGCGCCGGGAAAATCAGCGACGTTCAGCTACGTGAGCTGATTCTGACCCCCCCGCTTTGCTATCCCCCCCTTTCGCCCGGCCCGACAGTGGCCTGCCGAAGAGAGGTCCGAGAGGCATCAAGGTTCTAAACGATGCCGGCAGAGGCCCCCCGCAGCTGCGGGGGGCCTCTGGGCTCGCCTGGCGGGCTAGCCCGGAGGGCTAGCCCGCCGGGCGAGCCCGGAGGGCTAGCCCTCCGGGCTCGCCCGGCGGCCGTCCCGGTGCCCTTGCGGCAGCTGGCCGAGCGGGAGTCAGCCACTCCGGGGCGGGGAGGACGGGCTGGGATCCTCGTGCCGCGCAGAGGACACACGACGAACCCCCGTTCGCCGCCGACGGCCCCCGCTCCTTCCGCCCCCCGCCCGCCCCCGACGTGCGCGCTGACCTGCCGTTGCTGTTGCCGCTTCCCCTCTCCTCCTGCTTGGTTGTGTGTGCTCGTCGCGTTTTTCCTCCTTCTCGCCTTCCTTCTCCTTCTCCCCCCTCCCTCCCTCCCTCTCCGGGCGGCACAGCCTGCCCAGAGCCGGCTTTGCCAAACAGCGTGGAGCTATCTTTGCCCGTGCCGCGCAGAGGACCAATATCGAAGAAGAAGTAACGCCATAAGCATTTCGCGCGGGAAAGTTCATGACCAGGAGGGGGGGTGGCGGGCCCCCGGCTGGATGGGGCCCGCAGGAAAATTCATGCTATGGGGGAAGGGTTTGGTTGCCACGGGGACGATCGGGCCGGACGAAAGGGGGGGATTGGGAAAGGGGGGGTTACGAAATCTGCTCCATGCAGCTGGTTACGGCCCGACCGAGGGGCCCATTCCTCGATACATAGCCGCCCAAATCAGCTACGTGAGCTGATTCTGAACCCCCCCCTTTGCTATCCCCCCTTTCGCCCGACCCGAGACGAAGGTGTGGCCGTCGATTCCAGGGTAATCAAATACCCCACCTGGTGCGACGGCTACGACGCCGACGACGCGGACATCGTGGCCGCTGGGCGCAGGTCGTGGCAGCGGAGCTTGGGCAGTGGCCGCGAAGCCGATGAGTGGGAACGCACCACCAAGGTGACCACGAGGAGTGACATGTCACGATGCGAGAGGGGTTCCAGTCATTACTTTCACGCAGGTTCAGGGCGTGGCCGCACTTCGGGGCTGACATCGTCACTGGGAAAACGCTGTCGGCGACGCGGAAAAACAGAGGGCTGGGCATGGAGACGATCGTGACGGGGCGAGGGTGGTAGCCGTGATGTAGTTCTGGTAAGGACAGCCGGGGGGGGCATGGAAACGCCGATAGGAGTGCGAGCCTTGTGACCGCGAAGGGGGTCGAGGCAACGTCGGAGTAGGCGCGCGCAGGTGGTCGAAAAACCGGTTGGCCAGGCAAATGTCGTGATGATTACGCGCATGAGAGAGGTGTGAGCACCCTCGACGATCAGCGCGCGTCGGGTCGCTGGTCCACATATTTTCGACGTCCGTCCAGAGATTGGATATTCATACCGTTCCTGACCTCCCTGGATCGGCTTGCCACCCAGACTTTTTTTGCGAGGGCGCCCCGGGACCGGGGGTGGCCTTCGGACAGCGAAAATCTCGAGGGGCTGCTTCTGGGGTGGCGGTCGCCACCAAAGGGGGGGGGCTGGCAGCAAGGAGAATGGTCCAATGACCGCGGGGCGGGTCAAGGTCGCGGTTCTGAAAGACCATGCCCAAAGCTGGAGGTGCCGGCCGCTGGGGAAGGGCGGCGGTCGCTATGAGGGTGCGACGCTGGTGGCCACCGGAGGGGCGAAGGTCATCGCCTGGACAAAGGATGACGCAACCGACCGTCATGGGGGGCAGCGGGGGGCAGGAGCGCGAACAGGCGCGCAACGAATCATTCCTTCCAGCGGCCACGCCGTCGGCACGTGTTTACTGCAATGTTATGCGTGTTCGTCAGATGGCAAGGGCGCCCAGCATCGAAGGCCTTCTGAAAAGCTTGGCGTTCGGCTAGCGGCTGGGTGCCAGCTTTGCGATTGCTGTCTTTCATGAGGTTCGCGGGGTCGGTCTGCCGTGGCGTGAGCAGCAGACCTGCCGTCAACGTGGACGTTCTTGAGGGAGGGTCTCAGGTCGGAGTGGGATTTAGAGGGCTTTGGCGTTCGCGGCGCCGATTGGCCTACAGCTGGCTGGGGCAAGTACAAATCATATGTTTCGGGGGATGAAGCGGCAGGCGCCCCCACGAAGTGGGGGCGCGGACATCACCGCGAGGGGGGTCGCGGTCTTGCCGCCAGGGCCGTCGTGCCGCCGCGACGGCACGCCCCCTGACCTGGATCGTGAATTCGGGGCGTTTTGGCCTCGCGGCGTGTTTCTGTGGGGCTTCCGGGCGCCTTGCGTGGATCGTGAACCTGGGGTTTGTGGAAGCAGGTCTGGGAACGTCGCGCCGTGCAGGACGTAGGCGCGACACCTGCCATGCGCCATTGGAGGCCTAGGCGGCCAGAGTGCCCACATAGGGTTCCCGACGGGCCAGGGAAGTGACAGCCAACGTTTTATGTATGTAGGTATATGTATACATATATATATATATATATGTATATATATATATATGTATGTAAATATATATATATATATGGTGGGCAAGACGGTAAGGATATGCATGCACATAGTTTAAAACTCATGTCCCCGAGGGAGTAGAGTTTAGATGCGACGAGTTCGTTCATGCTGGCCCGTCCGCTTCGGACATCCAGTTCGCCGCTTCGTCTGGGACAGTCTCAACATTCTGGGAATCCGACGCACCCCTCACGCAGATCGCCACCTCGCGATCCCAAGACGCACACCTCCCCAATTGTTGTAGCATGGAGCCCTCAACAACATGCTGTATTTGGTTTTGAATTTCAGCTGTTCCGCGTGAGACATTCAAAATATTAAACATGACGTACTCAGCGTTCTTTTCGTATTATTCAACAGGACAGGCTCGCCCGGTACATCCTCCAAACATTGGCTTCGGAGCTTCTTTCTGCTTGCAATCGCAAGGTGTGGAGCACCCTCCGCCGTCACACATATAGCAAGGTATGGTAATCTCACCTGCGTGCAACTGCAATCCCACTGGTACACCGTCCGATGATCATCATTGTCCTCACTGTCTTCACGTTCCTCTGCTTATCCATGTCCTTTTTCCTCCTCCTCGCCTTCGGGTCCGACGTTGTATTTCTTTTCTTGCAAATTCCCTGCGATGGTTTCGCGCTGCATGCTGTTATGAGCCGCGCACATATACATGTGTAGATGAGTTATAGTGTATCACGTATAAATGTGCATACACACCCGTACGCGATACACGCATGTGTAATCTCATCGTTATAGGCATACACGTACACCTAGATCTATATATTTTTCATAAACAGATATGTATATATATATATATATATATATGCATCCATGCAATCTGTATACTTCTTAATTCAAGGAGCATGTGTCCCAAACAGAAGCATAGTCGGGACGAGTTGGGGCCTTGTGGGGAGGGGCTGTTTCTGGAGCGCCCCAGTCGGCCCCAACGTGCCCCGAGACGGCACCAAGATGGGTCAAGAAGGCTCCAAGAGGCCGTTCAGACGGTTCACGAGGGCCTCGAGTCACCAAGCGATCGGTCAAAGACGCTCTAGATGGCTTCCAGACTGCCCAGCAGGCTTCCAGACGGCCCAAGAGGCATCCAAGAGTTCTCCCAACAGAGCTTCAAGAGTCAAATGTCGCCCGATTTTTTTCTGGGACACAAGCAATTTTAGCAATTCCAATTTTTCGGTTTCCACAGCGTCCAATGCTGCCCAAGGGGGCCCCCAGATCACCCCAAGACGGCCCAAGAGGCTGCCAAGAGGACCCCGAGACGACCCAAGAGGGCCCCAAAAAGGCTTAAGAGGGCCCCGAGAGGGCCCAGGAGGGGGAACTCGAATTGAGATTTCGAGCCCTCCGCCCCAAAAGGGGCCCCCGAGACCACCAGCAGGCTCCCAAGAGGCCCCATGAGGCGCCCGAAAGGCCAAAAAGAGGTCCCAAACCTTTCCAGACGGTCCCCAAGAGGGCCTCCTGGCAGGTCCCAGTAGCTCTGACTTGGAAACCCACCAGCGACCGCGCGCCTTCACCGTCAAAACACAATCATATACCGAACTGTGGGACTAAACAGTACGGCGACGGTTAGACATTAAATACTTTATGTTTATATATATGTATATATATGTGTGTAGTATACACACAAACACTTCTATACGTGTGCATATATATACACACATATATGTATACGGATCTACATATATACATATGCCTATTTAAATATACACACATAAGTTTTCCAACGTGCCTCGCAGCGTTTGCACTTTTTACCTACTAGATTGTGCTTGTCCGTCGGTGTGGCGGCTATGTGGTCGTTGTCGCCGCCACGTCGCCGCCTCGTCGCCGCCAGTCTGGTGGGCCTGCCCGTCGGTCTGGCGGCTATGTGGGCTCCAAGGAGCCTCCACAGGGTGCCTTCCAGATTAAGCAAACACACACATCAGCCTTCGGCTTTTATTCGCATGTGCGTCCTCACCTGTTCGCGCTTCCGACAGCCCAACACGGCCCATGAGCGTTCTGAGAGGTCCCCAAGACGGCCCAAGAGGCCCCCAAGACAAACCAGAAGTTGCAAAGGACGGTCCCAGAGGCCTCCCGAGACAGCTCCAGAAGCCCACAAGAGGGTCCCGCGAAGAGCCCAATGTAGGGAAGTCGACCTGGATATCCGACGTGCCCTGACACCTTTGCGTGACGAGCCCCTCGCCTGGAGCTCCACGGCGTGGGAAGGCGGAGCCGGACAGAAGAGTCTCGGCGGTGAGCGGGGGTTCGTCACGAAGTGGAGCTCGTCATGGCAGGGGGACCGTCAGGCCGCGGAGCTTCGCACGCCAGGGGCTCGTCATGGCAGGGGGTCCGTCAGAAGCCGCCAGAACAGCCATACCGCAACTCTCCCCTCGTTTCGCCTTTTTGGGGCGTCCCGGGGGGTCCTCGTCGCCACGGCTGGATTCGCCTCGGAATTTTGGTCGGAACGCACCCCGGGCGAGGTCTGGGGAGCAGCGGCATCGGTACGTTTGTCGCATCCCCAGAGAAGCCGCCAGCGGATGCCCAAGTGAGCGACGGAAGAGCCGACAGTGGCGTGCAAGCTGCCCGCGCAAGTTCGCGCGTGAGCACCGTCGTGTCCAGCGCAGCGTGCTGCGCTTGCGACCCGCGTGAGCCGTAAGCCACCGCGTAAGGTCGCTATGCCGTCTTGCGTAAGACCCGTGACTTTTTCGTCGCTCAAGTGTCTGTGTTGTCGTCCCGGCCTTCGAGAGCGATGACGGGCATCTGTTGTGCGATCGGTGCTCTGGGAACGAGATCCAAGACAGGCGCGCGGGAAAAAACAGGGCATGGTTGAGCTCATCAATTCTTCAATGACTCCTGACTCCTCTCGGTGGTTCCTGGCGCTGCCCCCCGTTCGGCAGCAAGCACTGACCCGCACAAATTGTGAGCACGCCGCACGCTGCCTGAGGCTGCCTGAGCGATTCTCCATGGCGTTGACACTCTTACGTCTGAGGCCTCTCCCCTCTCTTCCTCCTCCGCGGCCGCATTCTTTTCCATCCGTCCTTGCGTTCCCGTGCACGGAGCGCCCATGCCGGCTCGCAGACGCGCTTGCGACCGCCAGCGTTGCCGACAAATAGAACGTTTGCAATCAGGGGCGGCCTAACCGACCCCAAGCAAACCATCAGCTTTCGTGACGTCCCCCTCGCCTCGCCCCAAGACGTGTGTCTGCGGCCGAGGGGAAGTTTGAAAGGCGAGAATGCCGTCACACAAGGGTGCGG
Organism: Prorocentrum cordatum; assembly: GCA_963575745.1. Classification (NCBI taxonomy): domain Eukaryota; class Dinophyceae; order Prorocentrales; family Prorocentraceae; genus Prorocentrum; species Prorocentrum cordatum. The sequence goes on from CAUYUJ010010680.1 coordinate 188,812, forward strand.
TTTGCTAGGGTCGCAGGAGGCTAGGACGAGGGCAAATCCATGTCCAGAGCGCTCTGGAACTCTCTCAGAGCGTTCCGGAACGCTCTGATAAGCCCGCTGATCTTCGTCCCCAGACCCCCGACGTCATGACTTTTCCACGGCGCGACCCCCAGAGGTCCAGACCCATTCCCCAGGACCGCTCGTTCATCCTGATTCGTTGTTTGACTGCCCCGAGGCCTGGTGAGGGCCTCCGGAGGCGGAGCACATCGAAGCCCTTCCCGCCGTGATTCTGGCAAGACTCGAGGGGGTCTGGGTCCGACGTTATCCTCGCAGGCCTAGAGGTTGACACCAACACCAAGATCGGCGGTATGCATCCACCGAGGGAAGACGATCCCCATCTCGGTGATGGTGGTAATCTTCTGGCTTTCAAGGTGACCGAACTATTACCACCAACACCGAAATTTAGGACCATCTTCTCCATGTGAAGGCAGACCCCCTATGCTGGTGTTGGTGCCAATTTCCAGGCCTCCAATATCCTCGCGCTGGCCTCGTCTGACTGTCAGGGGTCGACCGGGCCGCGCCCGCGACGCGCGCCTCCCCCGTCGTCGCAGGCGTCGCCCGGACGTGTGCATTTTTCTTTCGGCGAGGACCATCGAGGAGCATCCTTGATCATTTGGCGAAAAAAACACGCACGAAACCGAAAAAAACACGCACGAAACGTGGAATGGGCGTCCGAGCGATGGCGAGGTCGTCGCGCAGGCGTCGCGCCTCCGCGCCGCGGCGCGTGCCGCGGCGGGCGCGGCGGGTCGGGCTGCGGCGCCCCTGGCCGACCTGGCCGCGGCGCTGCTGCGGAGCGCCTGGGAGCACGAGGAGCTCGGCTGCGGCGGTGCCGGGAGGCGCCTGGCACCGCTCGGACGTGTGGATTTTTTTCCCCGGCGAGAGCCATTGAGGACGATCCTGGACCATCGAGCAAGAAAAACACGCACGAAACCGAGAGATGCACGGGAAATGGACGCCCGAGCATGAGGAGCTCGGCTTCGGCAGTGCCAGGAGGGAGTCGGTCGGGTATAGCCAGGACCCCGGGTAAGGGGAGCCGGTTAGTGGTGGAGGGAGTCGGTCGGGTGTACAGACCTCCTATCCTGACACGTCGAGTAGCGAAGCAGTGCCAGGAGGGAGGGGGCAGTCAGAGGACCTCCAGCGTGCCCTGACCCCCGTGCGTCCTCAACCGCTTGCGCTTCTTCGACCACCCAGCACGGCCCAGATGAGGGCTCCGAGAGGGGCTTCGCACGCCAGGGGCTCGTCATGACAGGGGGTCCGTCAGAAGCCGCCAGCAGATCCAGAGAAGGAAACGCCATCCGCAACCCCAACCCTCCCCTCGCTTTCGCCTTTTTTGGGCGTCCTGGAAGGCCCTCGTGGCCACCGCTGGACTGGACTCGCCTCGAGATCCTGGTCAGAACGCACCCTGGGAGAGGTCCGGGGAGCAGCGGCATCGGCACCTCGGTGAAGAGGCGGCGGGGTGATTGATTGGGGGGCGTGGATACCATTGCCAGGGCCATGACATCTCCCTGGACTTCCTGGCCCCGCTCAATTATCTCAACACGTCGCGTGGGGTCTCACCCTCGTCCGCGCACATTGCCTGGTCCCACCCTCGTCCTCGGTTCCTCCAGCAGCGATGCCAGAAGAGAGGGGAGAGCAGGAGTCGTGGCAGTGCAGTGGTGTCCCTTCTGTCCCTCTGGGCCTCCCAGATGGGGTCCGAGTAGACGGGGTCGGATGATCGCGCCGCATCGCCGATGCATCGCCGATGCGGCTCGATGCGGAGCCCGACTTGCTCCAAGTCGACGCCGCCGATGCATCGCCCACGTCGACGATGCGTCGCCAGCGCATCCCCGATGCATCGCCGATGCTTCGCCGATGTGTCGGCGATGCGGCGCGCTCCTCCGACCCCGTCTGGGAGGCCTCTACAGCCAGGGCCCTGCAGAAGGAACCCTTTTGGTTGGGGAGGGGCTCCGCGTTCCTTCAGTGTTTCCCAGCTTGCCTCAGGTTTTCCTTATGTTTTCGATCGGAAATCGAAGTTTAACTTATGGAAAAAAAGGGCCTCGTTCCTTATTTAGGGTTCCTTAGGTCAACGCCCCGACTGTAGTCCCACAGGTCCCGTGCACGACCACGCCGAAGCATGGTGCTGGTGCTGGGGGCCTCGCGGTGCGCTGCAGCCGTGCGCTGCGGAGTCTGGGTGGGAGGCGCTGGCCCGGAAGGGTCTGGCAGGCCCTCGCGCCTTCGGCTGGCTCGGGCCGGACGAAAGGGGGGGATTGGGAAAGGGGTGGTTACGAAATGTGCTGCATGCAGCTGGTTTCGGCCCCACCGAGGGGCCCGTTCCTCGATACATCGTCGCCTCCGGCGCCGGGAGGCGCCGGGAAAATCAGCTACGTGAGCTGATTCTCACCCCCCCCCTTTGCATTCCCCCCCTTTCGCCCGACTCGACTGGCTCGGTTAGGATTCGGGTTCCTGGGGACGCGGCACAAGTTTCGCGTGGAGATCGACGGCATGGGAATTGGCGGTTGGCAGGCGTTCCTTTGCGGTCAGCCTGGGGTTGCATCACCAGCTGACCTAGCCGGGGAGTGCCCATGGCCTAATCTACGACAGCGTGGGCTGGCCCAGCGCCCAATCTGGCGTAACCACGGCTAACGTCTGTTTAGCTTTACCTAGCCCACAAGTGCCCTGAGTGGCATCGCGGGAATACAGAATTCGTCTAAGTGGGAGGAGCACTCTGCCAGATCTTTAGTATCTTGAGCAACTTAGGGCCTTTGTGACCCACTTCTAAGTTGGGTTAGGCCATGCGTAGCATCCCGGGGCGGTCGGGATGTCGGCAGTTTGCGAGACTTTGGAGCAGCCCGCCGCAGGCGCCAAAGTTTCAAACAAATTATATAACGAGCCCGCCGCAGGCCCCGATTTTTTCGTTAAACCATTGTGGGTAGGTCGCGGGTGGGTCGCGGGTGTAGAGGGCAGAAATCCAACCCATAATAATCACCACGACAAGCGAAGTCGTTTAGTAAACGCACACAAGGAATGAATCGAACAGGGAAGGGCTGTTTAGTAAACGCCCAGGGCCGCAGGGCCGTTAGTAAACGTCAATTGTCGGGTCCGGGTGGTTTTTCCTCCCTTGTGGGTGGGTCGCGGATGGGTCGCGGATGGGTCGCTGGGTGGGTCGCGGGTGGGTCGCGGGGAGGGTCGCGGGTGGGTCGCGGATGGGTCGCGGATGGGTCGTTGGGGGGGTCGCGGGTGGGTCGTGGGGAGGGTCGCGGGTGGGTCGCGGGTTTGGTCGCGGATGGGTCGCGGAGTGGGTCGCGGGGTGGGTCGCGGGGTGGGTCGCGGGGTGGGTCGCGGGGTGGGTCGCGGGTGGGTCGCGGGTGGGTCGACGACAACACAAAAAACAACAACAACAACAACAACAACAACAACAACAACAACAACAACAACAACAACAACAACAACAACAAACAACAGCAACAACAACAACAACAGTCACAACAACGCAACAAGCAGAATTCTCACCACGAGAATATTCAGCCGCGGACCTAGGGACAATGAATGACCGTTCGGACCCCTCACTTTGATATAACCCACATTCACATCTACTTCTAGCCCGCGTTTCCACTCAGCAACCCCCGCGTTTATCCAGGCGGGGTCCGTTTCTGGATTCGTTTGACACTGCTCGTGATGAGAAGCCGGCCCCGGGCAACGTTTCGGGACTTCTGGGGAAGGTTAATTACCAACACATCGGATTCATTGGCCTCCTCTTCTGCCTTGCCCGCTTTCGCCCGCGCGTACGCGAGCACCGCGCTTGCATTACTCATATGCTTTGGTTGTAAAGCAGAGGTGGGCGGGCCTGATCAGAAGGCTCAGGAGGCCTCAGACCTTCTCAGGAGCCTTCTAAGCCTTCCCCAAACACACACACACAACAAAAAAAACACGGGTTCTTTGACGGTGCGAGGGGGTCTGAGAAACCTTGACGTTTTCTGAAAACGGTTGCCCCCTCTCACGTAACCTCTCGGGGCGCCGCCGATTCTTTGCCATCCAAGATCATCCTTATCATTAACCTCCAGCCACACCCAGCACCCGGGAGCTCGTGCTGCCTTAGCGGCCAGAGTGCGCAGCCAATTGCGGGCAAGATTCGTATGCACATCCATTGCGTTTTGGAGCTTCGAGATCCTTCCCCCAGAAGCCCGAGGCGCATTGGAAATCGGAGTGAGGGGGCCGAACGGTTCGTCACTGTCCCAGGGCGCCAGGCTGAAGTGAGGTTCTGTGGTGCGAATTGTTGTTGTCGCGTTGTTGTCGTCCTCGCCCGCGACCCCCCAGCGACCCACCCGCGACCCACACCGCGACCCACGCCGCGAACCACTCCGCGACCCACCCGCGACTCGCGACCCACCCCGCGCCCGCCCCCCATCACTCTTATCCGCCACTGTGGGGTGATACGTAGTTGCCCGCCGATGCATCGGCGATGCAGCTCGATGTGGGTCTCGACTTCACCCTACGTCGACGTCGCAGGTGCATCGCCGACGCTGCCGATGCATCGGCGAGGCGGCGCGCTCCTCCGACCCCATCTGCTCGGACCCCACCTGGGAGGCCGCTAGTGTGCTTGCCTCGTCGAAGCGCGCGTCGTTGACGAGCCGTCGGGCCCCCCGCCCTGGCCGAGGAGGTGGTGGGCCTCCGGACCAGGCTCGCCCTGCTCGCCAGGCGCCCGCCCCTCCATCGCCCTTCTCGATCTTCCCCCGCCTCGATCTTCCTCGATTCTCCTCTGTCCTCCTCCTCGATCCTCCTCCTTCTCGATCCTCCTCGTCCTCGATCCTCCTTGATCCTCGATCCTCCTGCTCCTCCTCCTCCTCCTCCTCCTCCTCCTCCTCCTGCTCCTCCTCCTCCTGCCGGTCCTTCTCCCAGGGGGGCCACGGTGGAGCTCGGGCGCCCCCGGAGGGCGCGGCGGCGAGCCAGCCGTCTCAGAGGACGACAGGCATTCCTAGCCCCAAGCAGACACAAGTGCATGAACATACGCTTTCGACGGTCTGCGCGGATGTCTTCGATCTGCGCTTGGCCCCCCCCCTGGCGGCGCCTCCAGCGCCGCCCGTGGCGCGCTCCGCGCGCCAGGGGCGGGGGCCCGTTCTGCGCTCCAGGGTTGTCCACGCCCGGTCTATGGGCCGAAACTGGCTCAAAAAAGGCGACCGCCTACCGAGCTCGCACGAGTTAGTGTTTTTTTTGTGTCTCATCCGTTATACTTGCCCCTTCCATGCCTCGGGAAAGAAAAGCTCCAGGGTTGGGGCCAGGGGCAGATCCAAGAAGAAATCCCTGCAGGCCGTCGAAAGTTTATGTTTGTGCAGTGTTGTCTTGTCTATTGCTGCTGGCCTGCCCTCGCCTTCGCCTTTTTGGGGCCTCCTGGGAGGCCCTCGTCGCCATCGCTGGCTTCGCCCCGACATTCTGGTCAGACCGCACCCCGAGCGAGGTCAGGTGAGCAGCGGCATCGGCACCTCGGTGAAGAGGCGGGGGGGTGATTGATAGGGGGGGCGTGGATACCATGGCCATGGCCATGACATCTCCCTGGACTTCCTGGCCCCGCTCAATTATCTCAGTACGTCGCGTGGTCCCCCCTGGAACGCCCCCCCCTGGAACGCCCCCCCCTCTTCGGACGGCCCCGGCAGACGGCTCGATGGCCCCACCATGCAGTGTGGCAGGCCCCTGCAAGCGGGGTGTTTGTACACGGGTTGGTCGTTGAGGGTGCGTTTTCAATTGTGCCTTCCAAAGATTACTCTGCCGCGCACAAGTGCGAGGTGATCCCCCCGCCCAGAGTTATGATTAGTATCGACGATTTTGCCGCCCCGGTTTATCACGCACTAGTGCGAGGTAAATGCCCTGTCACCCAGTACTCACTCGTAGAGCTCCCTTAGCTACCACCCCGTTCACTAACAACCCTTTTGCAGGGGCTCCAGTGTGCCTGCGGGGGGGTCGGGAAGGCGCACAGTTTTGGGATCTGTGGCTCTCCCGGGCGACTGGGGCCCCCAGGGTCCCACCACGGTGGCGGTGGCGGACAGCGCGGTGGATTCTCTGGAGATGCCTAGGTCACCTCACGGTCTGTCATCGCACTCTTCTGGGACTTTCAGGAAACCACCTCCGACGCCTCGACTCCTGCCCCTGGTCGCCTGGAGTCGAAGGTGCGAGCCAGAGGCCTTTGGGCTCCAAATCAAAAATAACGAGCAGATGCCGATACTGAGTTTTGTTCTTTCGTCGCCACGGCCGCTTTCTACTCGAAGTCGTGGTTAGACCGTGCCCAGGGAGAGGCCCATGGAGCAGCGGTATCGGTAGTTTCAGCCCCACCCAAGAAGATGCACATTTTCCCCTGGCCCCAACCTACTGGGGCCGAGTTTTGCAACCAGATCGAGCCGGTTGATACACATGGGGTGCTCCAAAAGCTGCTTGTCTTTCGATGATCCGCTCTCCTCCGCGGCGGAAGGGCGGCGGAAGTAAAACGAGGCCGCCTCCGCCGGCGGAAGCCGGCGGAAGGGCGGCGGAAGCCTCGACGGCTCGAGACGTTTGTCGTCCCAGCGGACGGCCGTGCCAGGTCGCAAGTCCTGGCCAGCCCTTGGCCTCCCGCCAGTTGCACCATGGCTGCCGCAGCTGCTGGCTGCTGGCGGGGCTGCTGACTCAGGGCCCGCTGCGAGGCGAGCGTTCGCGGGTAGCCCGACCCGCGAGGACAGCACTACTGGAGCCGTTTGCTTCAGGCCGCTGGAAGCAGGGCGTATCGGCATGCGCGGCAAGCGTGCCCTGAGGCGTGCTGTGCGGCTCGCGTTGGTGGTGGGAGCTGCTTGGTATCGAGGACGACGTTATTCTCGTGCTGTTGCAGCGCAACTTCTCCCAGGATTGCTCACCAGCGAACCGCCCCAGCTGCGCCAACAACCTGAAGAGCTCGGTCGCACGCCAGCTCGGAACGACGCCACTTGCTTCAAAGAGAGGACGGTGCGGCTCTGGAGCTTCAATGCTGAATCACTCCGCCGCATAGGTCGCTTGGAGGAGCTTCTGGAGCTGGCGAAGGCAGAGAATGTGGCCATTTTTGCGATGCAGGGCACCCAGATGGACCTAGGCATGTCTTGGCAGTGGTGCGGCTACAGCGTCCACTCTCGCCCTCGTTCGGGAGTCGGCCACCGTGACGGCTGCCTCATCGCCATCAGCGAGCGGCACTTCAAGCCTGGCGAGATAAGGTGCGAGCATTCGTGGCTGCCTGGTAGGCTCCAAGGTATTCGGATTCGCAGCCTTGGACACAGTCGATTTGAGCGCGACCTCTACATCCTCAACGGCTACGCGCCCACCAATGACCCTGGTCGGCCCCCGAACGGCGTGGATGCTGGCGCCTACCGCGAAGCACATCTTTCCCGGCAGGAGACCTTCTGGCGCGCATGCCGCCACGCAATTAGTCAGGTCCCTGCCCGCACCTCGCTGGTGGTCACGCTGGACGCCAACGCTCACTTACCTCCCCACCTTCCACTGGTGGGCCACGCTGGCGTTCGAGGGCATGGTCCTCTCATCAACAACAACGGGCGCGCGTTGATGGACATTCTGGAGGATTTCGGGCTGGCGGCACTCAATACGTTCGGGAAGAAAGGCCGCCGCAACGGTACATGGAGGAGCCCCGCTGGAGCATGGACCACCATCGACTATGTTCTTGTCCGACGCCAAGGTGGATACGGACACGACTCCCGCCCGCGCTTCGACCTTCCAGTCAACCTCGGAGGTTATCGGGGCCACCGCCCATTGCAGACGAAATTGTTCATCGGGGCCCGCTTGAAGTCCTCTGCACCATCTGCACGACCCCGCTGGCGCCGTGAACTAATCCAAGACCTGCGCGCAGTTCAATTGGCAGAGGAGGACTTCGAGCACAGCCATCCCATCCCTGATCGCGTGCATCTTTTCCGCACAAAGGTCCAGGAGGGCATCGAGGCGATGAGCTTGCATGAGGATTGGACTGACGTCTGCGGCAGTGGCAAGCGCTTTGCCGACCCCTCCGAGTACTTCAACGCGATGGAGGGTGTCATCATTGAGGCTGCCTCCCAGGACTACATCGAATTGCCACAGCCGCGGGGTGCGTCTACGGGGCCAGTCTTCTCGGAGGCCACTATGCGACTTATCAAGTTGAAGCATCATTGGTAGTATCAACTGGCCGCTCTCTCTTCGGGCTCGAGATGGCTTACCTTTTTCTTCCACCAGAAGTTCTTAGAGGCGTCCAAGGTTTGCACCGAGGCCATCAGGAGTGAAAAGCGGCAGCGTATGGCACATCTTGCAGCTTTTGCTGAACGCTCTGCTGGCGAGAATAACCTACGGCGCCTGTTCTCCATCGTGCGCCGTCTCGCACCCAAGCCACCTGCGCCCATCATGACTGTCAACGACCCGCAGACAGGCCTCCCATGCTTCGACTCAGAACGTGACAACCAAGTCCGAGTGGCGAGTATCTGTTCACTGTGCAATGGCACGGCGATGGCACTCCATGAACTACCAGTCCGAGCCCGTGACATGGGCCGAGATGATGATCGCATCGGGCCGTATGACTTGGCTGACACCAAGCAGGGCATTCGCAACCTTCCGAACTTCAAGGGAGGCCCTGCCCTTCAGTGGTTTTTCAGAGGCTCCTCCTACTGGTGCGGTTGCAGAGACTTGGAAGCTTGCCTTAGAGAGCGTCAGCCCGCCCCTACTCCAGATCTTCCAATGCAGCCAAGCGTTGGGCTCCGCACCCCAGCGGTTCAAGGATGGCGAGACTGCGCACCTGCGTACGCCGAAAGGCGATGGCAAGTCTGCTATGAACGACTATCGCACCATCAGCCTCATCAGCCACATAGGCAAGGTCTTCGCGCGGGTCACCGCCCTCGACGCCATGCGCGATATCTCCCACAGGATCTCCCCGACCCAGTTCGGCGCCATGCCTGGCCGTGGCACTCGGGGCGCAATTTCGGTTGCGATGGAGGTCATCACCCGTCATCAGCATGCCCATCGAGTTCGAGTACGCGGACGAGCCACGGATCCTCCTCCTATGCTGCTGGTCATCCTTACTGATTTGGAGAAGGCCTTCGACATCATTGCACGGCAGTCCATCTGGGATAGCCTGGAGTCCCTCCAACTACGGCCTGATGCGCGTGAGACGCTAGAGGAGCTCCATGACGGCATGTGCTACCTCTATCGTGACGTGCGCACTCGTCTACCTTGCTCTCGCATTCATGTCCAGCGCGGCGTCCGCCAGGGAGGTGTGGAGAGCCCTGGTCTCTTTGTTGCTGCGTATGATAAGCTAGTTGCCGAGGTGGCAGAACGTCAGCGCGAGAATGAGTTTCCTGGGATTTTTGTCTACTTTGACCCCAGCCTCAAGAAGATTCGCACCTCGGATCCGCTGATGAATGACTACTGCGAGTGCCTGGACGTAACCCACCTCAAGTTCCTAGACGACCTGCTGACGTTTGGAGAGGTAAACCACTTTGACGAGGCGTCCCAGTTGCTCGACCTAGTGAACGGCGAGATTTCCTTCGGTGGCATGAAGGTCAATGCGAACAAGACCGAGCTACTCCTCATCCCCAGCGGCACGGGAAGCAAGAGACGCCAGAAGTCCATCAACTCACACTCCACGGGCATCGTGACCTGGCAGGAGGACGAGGCCCTCGCAGTGCACCCGCTTCCGACGGTCAAGTACCTAGGCGTTCGCATGGCCGCATCAGGCAGCTACCAGACTGAGATTACCCACCGGCTCCAGAGCGCCAACCAAGCCCATTCTCGACTCCTCCGACGTGCTTTCAAGGTGGGGTTCAGTCCGAAGATGAAGATACGTTTGTGGAAGGCGTTGGTTCGTTCAGTTGGCCTGTATGCGTTGGAAGTTGCGGTGATGTCCAAGCGCGAGCTCCTCCGCGTGGAATCCTGGCAAGTTCGGAAGCTCCGAGGGCTTCTCCACTCCCCTGCCCACATCAACAAGCTCACCAACCGCGAGATCAGGAGGAGGGCCCGTGTCCCGACAGTGGAGAGCACACTTCAGCATCGACGACTCAAATGGTGGCGACGAGTCCTATGGCCAGTCTTCCGTGGGCCCACACCCGACCTCTACGACGCCACGCTGGCGGTCCGCGCTGTCATCTTCGGCCGCTTTTCTTTCGAGCCTCCTGGCCCGCGTGAGCCCCACGGCCTCCTTGCCGTGCTGAAGGGCGACTTGCGCCAGCTCTGGAACACTGTGGAGGCACACGAGCAGCTGGAGGCCCGCCGCCTCTTCCTTCTTCACGGTGACCTACCTGACCTTGCTGAGCCCTGGCTTCGCTGGCTCGCCTCCTGCGAGCAGCGCTGCTTTCGTCGCGCCCTCACCTTTGGCGAGGTCGCAGTTGGCGAACCTGTTGCAGTTGTTTGGATCCAGTGCGACGTGCGCGGACAAAATTGCAACGGAGAGAAGGGCCTCGCCAACCACAAACATGCTGCACACAACACCTATGCGAATCCCACGGCCAACTTTCTCTCGGATGTCGATCTACAACAGAAGCGTTGCCCACACTGTGCGAAACAATTCACACGAAAGGACACGTTGATTCGCCATGTCAAACTTGGCCGTTGCCCCGTCCTCGCTGGCGTTCAGGCTCAAGCAGATTCACAACTTGGGCTTGCAGCATCTCCACCTGTCCCTGCCAGTTATGTTCCAGCCGATCGCGGAGGTGCAGGTGGCAGCCAGCCAGAAGCGCGCGGCGGCCCCGAACCCAGAGGACAAGGGCGAGGGCAACGACATCGTGGGCCCGCTGGCCAAGGCGCTCGCCAGGCTCGCCCTCCAGCACGAGGACCTCGCTCGAGCAGGTCACCGAGACGACAACCTCGCGATGGTTCTCAAGACGCAGTGCGCTTTGGCGAACGCGCTGGAGCAGGCCATCGCGACGTACGAGGACGAGGGTCGCAAGGCCAAGGAGAAGGCGAGCGAGCAGGGCAGCCAGTTCATGGGCAACCCGCTGGGCAAGCGGCCCGACGCGCTGGCCCGCGCCGTGATCTTCCGCATCATGGAGGCGGTGCTCCTCAAGAGGCAGCAGGTGACGGAGGCCGCGTCGCAGGGGGCCGAACCCGAGGCAGCGCAGGCAGCGCTGGAGGTATTGCTGCAGATGGGCAAGCTGGCACAGAACACCGAGACGAAGTTCGTGGCCACCCGCTGCTTTCGGATCCAGACCAGCCGCAACGAGTGCGACAACAACGAGGAGGGCGAGACCAGGTGGATCTTCGCGGTGAATCACTACCCAGGGTTCAAGGCAGCGCTCAACACGCTGCGGACCAACGGTGCCTTGGCCGCCGCGGGTATCACCCTCCAGTACGACATCGCGACCAGGTCCAAGGCAGCCAAGCTGGTAGAGACTCTGGCGTTCCGCTCGGGCAGCGGATCTGCCAGCGGCGGCAAGAAGAAGCAGAAACGCAAGTGAGAGCAGCAGCAGCCAGGCCAGTCGAGGCTCGGGAACCCTGCCTTGCTCTCTCTCCTCGTCCTCCTCCGACGACGGCGACGTCTCGTCCCCTCTCTCGCCCCTCGGCTGGTCAGAGGACTCTCACGAGCTCTTTCAGGTTGCAGCCCAGGGATCCCGCTCAGTAAACTTCCTTCGAGTCTGGATTCCTGTGGCCAGTTTTTGGGGCCTCGCTTTTGTGGGGGTGCGCCTCTCTCCACCAGAGGGAGGGGGGAGCCGCCTTCACTGTGCCTCCCCTGCAGAGGCAGGGGGGCGTGAGGCGCGGGGCAACGGCTCAGCGGCCGCCGCCCACGCGTTTCCGTCGGTTTTGTGTCTCAGGGCTCCCCCGATCTTATCGGTAGCGCCGCGTTTCTAGCGGTAGGTTTCTTCTAGAATGCCCTCGCAAAACTTCCTTGGGAATGGGAGTAGCGTTTGAAGGAAGGGCGGCGGAGGGTGGCGGAAAACAAAAAAAAACATGCGTCCCCACGAAATGAAAACGCTTTTTGGGTTCACGGTTTCCGAAATTCGCCACGCAATGGTTGACGCCTCGACTCTTCTCCAGCTCTCAGGCTTCGTGCGGATTTTCTGCCAGGAACGAAGACTAACACAAATATACGTGAAGTTCACTTCGTTTTTCGCTCGCCTTTTGGGGGTTTTGCGCCGGCAGAAATCCACGCACTACTCCGCTACAGCACGTCTGCAGGGTCGGTGCAGTGACAGTTTCCCTGGGAGGCAGTCTTCCCCTCCCCGGGTCGTGTTCTGGACGTGCCTGACGCCCGCTGCTGCGGGCTTTCGTTGGACCACGTTCGTTGCGGGGCGTCGTGCGTCGATTGTCGGAGCACATCTCGGGTGATCAATCCGAAAGCGGCTCCCTAAAAGAGAGAACGTCGGGGATGGACAGAACCCCCAACAGTGACACGTCGATTAGTGAATTGTCCGTTTTCGGTTCTCGAGAGGGCGCCGCGGCCGTTATTTTCCAGGCTTGCGCCCGCCAGGTTTGGGCCTCAGGTCGTTTTCACTCAACCACGTTTTACTAAAGGGAGGTCTGTCCATCCCCGAAAACGGCATAAACATAAACGGTTTATGATCCGCGCCGATTTGTTGTATCTGCGTTGGGCCCCCTTGGCGGCGCCTCTGGCGCCGCCCCTGGCACGCTCCGCGCGCTGGGGAGGGGGGCTCGGCGCAGATCCAAGAAATCCGCGCGGAGCGTTTGAAGTCTGTCTTCATGCCGTTTTTCTCTTCTCCTACTACCCCCCATGCCTCTCCGACGCCTCGACTTCTCCGGAGTTTCTCGAAACTGTAAGCCGGAGACGTTTCTGAAATTTCTGCCGGGGAGCTACTTTCGGGTTCAAGGGCAGTCAGAATAGCTTTTTGGATGGAGACTTGGTCCCCAGGGAAGGATCGAGGGTTCAGGCCAGCGCTTTGAACAGAAGTATGACATTCGCGGTCTCGGTCTGCAAGCGTACTCTGCATGGGAACCTGGACCCAAAGAACGATCGAGGGATTGAGGGCCCGCGTGTTGAACAGAAACGATGACACTCGCGGTCTCGGTCGTTTGGGGCTGGCCTCGAAGCTCTCGACCTTTCCCCTGTTGGCAGGACTTCCGTCCGTCCCGTCGTTTTGGGATTGTCCATCAGAGACGGGTGGCGAACAAGTTCTAGTGCGATTCTTTCAAGCTCTCCGCAGGTCTCAGGTATCCTTGAAATGCTTCAGAGGCGGCAGAAATCTCGAAGAAATCTCAGCCTCGATCCTCAGTCGCCGTGGCCGTCGTCGCTACCGTCGCCGCCATCGCGATCGCCGTCGGTGTCGCCGTGATCGTTGCCGTCTCCCTGACCTGCGTCCTGACCAGATTCTGAAGCCGAGTCCAGCCGTTTTGACGGCGGCGCCCCAGGAGGGTCAAAAGGTGCCAAGAGCACTTCAACATTGTCGCCGCCGCCGTCGCCGTCGTCGCCGCCGCCCGATGTTCTAGGAGGCCCGAAAGCATGCCAGACGTCCATCCCCGATCCCCGAGGTGGTCGTTTTCTTATTTAATCGCTTCGCTCGTTCCGCCGGCCCTGGAGCCCTCTTTAGGGCCTCTCGGGGGCCTCTTGGGGACTTCTTGGGAGTCTCTTGGGGCTCCTTGGCGGCGTCTTGGGGGCCCCCAGGGCCTCTTGGGGGGCTCTCGGGGGCCTCTTGGGGCAGGGGCGGGGGTAGTCGATTGCGCCCCCCCCCTCGGAGGCCACGATCCTCGTGAGGGGTGTCGAAA
>CAUYUJ010010680.1:207500-307500 GCA_963575745.1 Prorocentrum cordatum
GTTTGTGTTGGGTCGGCCAGAGAGATGGATGGGGGAAGAAGGAGGAGTATGGATGAGGAGGAGGAGGGAAGAGGAGGAAGAGGGGAACGAGGGTCAGCAGAATCTTCTCGTGGTTCGATGTGTGGTGGGTTGTATGAAGACGTTACAGAATTCGCCAGAAATTATAAGATGCCAGCATAATATTTCAGATACCTGTGCTGTCTGAAGAATTCTGAAGAATTCTGAAGTATCTTGAATGTTCCGCAAACATTAACTGCGCGCAAGCTCGCGCCCCGCAGCGCACCAATCAGGGCTGGAGCAACGTTTCATCCCCGTTTGCGCCTAGATGCTCAAGGACATCCCTACGAAAGGTCCTCCTCCACCACCACCAACACTTCCTCCTCCTCCTCCTCCGACGAATTCGTCATTGGTTCTCCTCCTCCTCTTACTCCTTCTTCTCCTCCCCTTCCTGTTCCTCCTTATTTTCGTCCCCGGCGCCCTCCCTATGTAGACCCATCATCATCCATCATTTTCCTCATTGTCCGCCCCCCTCCTCCACCTCGCATCCTTCCCTCCGCTTCCCCCGATCCATCTTTTCGCCCCATGACCCGAGCCCGTGGCAGAACCGTCGCTTCATCGTAACCGTCGTCTTCCTCGCCGCTGCCGTCCTCATCGTCCTGTCCGTTTTGGGTCGGCGGCACCGTCAACGGACCACGAGAATAGTCTGGCGAAGGAGGAGGATGAGGAATGATCATGAAGAGAAAGAGGAGGAGGAAGGCCTGAGGAGGATGAGGACGAAGAAAAAGACGAGGAGGCGAAGGAGGAGGAGGAAGATCCTCAGGAGGATCAGCTGGTGGATATTGGGAGGGAGGAGGAGGAGGAGGAGCAGCAGGAGGAGCAGCAGGAGGAGCAGCAGGAGGATCGGCAAGAGGAGAATGGGAGGGAAGAGGAGGAGGAGGAGGAGGAGGAGGAGGAGGAAGAGGGGGAGGAGGGGGGGGGAAGGAATAGGAGGAGGATGAGAATGAGAAGGAGGAGGAAGAGAAGGATGAGGAAGGTTTGGTGTCTCTCATGGGGCAGGGGTGATTGGAGGCGCGCCAAGGCGTGTTGGCGTAGGGGGGAAGGGCCTCGCCGAAGTCAAGGTGTCATGGCCTCCTCTGGGCGCAGCCGAGATCCCAAATTGGCACTACTGTGACCGAGTGTTGTTTTTGTTGATTGGATTCCCTCCCTTCGTTCTCTCGGCGGTGAATAACACTGGTACTAAAAACCATTTTGCCGCGTCGGAGATTATTTTCCCCCCTATTGTTGGGCAGGCTGGAGAATGTTAGGGCTTCTCTCCCAAGGAATAATGCCCCTTGGCCTACCCTGCACTTGCCCGCCGCTGCCCAGGCGTCCAGGCGAAGCGAAACGCCGCTAGCGAGCCCACCTATGCGGTCCCGCTCGCACGCACGACGCCGCGCTGGCACCACTCCGAGATCAGTGGGTCGGCATTCGGCTCGCCGGGCCCCCTTTGGCCTGGAGATCCCCCCCCGCTCGCAGGCGATTTCTGTTGGTCGCTGAAAAAGGCGGGGGAGTTTTGGGATGCGCCCCCCGTGGGCTAGTGAGACGCACCCCTCTCAAGAATGGATTCTCCCTCATCGTATCTACCCGAGTTCGGATCAATGTTTGGGCCCAGTCGGAATCCCCGCAATGTCGGGGGTTGGGGTCGCCATACGCTCTATTATGAAAGGCCTCTTTCTGACCCGATGGATCCGACTCGGGATAGACTCGGCCGGCCCCATCCGATGAGGCACGATTTTTGTGAGCGGGTGAAGAACAGTGTAGAACAGCCTTGTCTGCGATCGGGAGCGCCTGTCCCAGGTCCTCCCGAAAGTTGATGCCCCACCACTACCACCGTAGGGGCATTCTCGTCGGCGGCCGTTTTCCTGAGGCGTTGCTCGAGGAGCGTTGGAAGCGAGGCCGCGATTGTGGAGGTGCTTGTTGGGGATCCGTCGCGGACCTCTGCGGCGCTGCTTGGGCAGTCGCGGGTTCTCATGGGGCACTGGGTCAGGTGCCCTGACAGCTGGACCGATACATAAGATCGATGTCGGTTCGGGGAGGGTGCCCTAATGTTCTTTGTGCGTGCTGGATGTTCTTGTGGATCTTGGGGGAGGGCACCCTTGGATGTTCTGTGTGTCTTGGCTGGCGGAGATTATCATGTTCTTGAAGAATGTTTTTCTGCCTTATGTCTCTTTTGCACTTCATTTGAGGAAGTTTGTCTTGAGAAATCACGTCATCCTGACCCCCGGCACGCGAGGGAATGGGTCCGCCAACTGCCCCCTCTGTTCCGTTCCCGGGGAGTCGGGGAAATCCGGCGACGCATTCCGAACCGGCGCCTTCGCTTGGGCGTGGGGCACATTGCCCCCCCAAGCCCCCCGCGCAACCGCAGAGCGGCCAGCTAAGTAGTACCGTTCTTCGCCGCCCGCCAAGCTCCCCCGAGCACCCGAGCCTCCCCGAGCCTCCCCGAGCCTCCCGAGCCTCTGCCTCTGAAAACAACCGCAGAGCGGCCGACCAGCATCGCTCTTCGCCCGCCAGTGCTTGCACGGCGCTGGTGTGCATCCCGGTGCGGCCGCACAGGCGAGGCGCGCCTGCCGCTCCGCCTGCGAGGCCGCGGGCGCCGCGCTCTTCTTGGTCGTGGCCCCGCCGGCCATGTGCGCTGAGCTGCTGCTCGACGCCTGGGAGAGCCAGGACCCTTACGATCAAGTCGGGCATGTCCCTCTACACGAAGAATATTCAAGAAGAGTCAAAAACAGTCTGGGGACGATGTTTCTACTATGTTTGACCATTTGGGTCCATTTTTGATTAATTCTGTAGGAGGACATACCTGACCTAACCTTACGATCAGGGGCGGCCCTACCGACCCCTAGCAAACTATCCCCTTCCGTGACGCACCCCCCCCCCGCCTCGCCCCAAGACGCATGTGCGCGGCCGGAGGGTAGCTCGAAAGGGCGAGGATGAGGTCACGCCTTGGGATGCTTTGTTAGGGACCGGGCAGGCCGCGCCCAACTACTACGAGCGATGAACATATCAGGGGCAACGATAGGGGGGGACAGGCATAGGGGGGGATGCATCGACCCCCAATCGCCCATTGATCGCCGATGGGGGCCCGATAGCCCCAACTTGCCCAGGAAGGTGCGGATTCGCTATCGAGGGCCTATCGCCGATCTATCGACGATGCATCGCTGAGTCCAGGTCGATGAATCCCCCCCTATGCCCTTTCCCCCTGTCCCGACAAAGAGGAGGAGGAGGAGGAGGAGGAGGAGGAGGAGGAGGACGACGAGGAGGAGGAGGAGGAGGAGGAGGTCGAGGCGCGATCCCAACGACGCAGCGTCGTGCGGATGCGCTCCGCGGGGGGGCGTCCGCGGCCAAGAGCGCCCCGCAGCGGCGGGGTCGTGGCCCAGGGGCTCGGCTCGCCAGGCCTCAGGAGGGAAAAAAAAACGCAGACACAATGAATCGTCGATCCCCAGGAAAATATATGAAAATATGGTAAAGTGGGGGGGGAAGACAATAATCAGGAGGGGAAGAAACACACAGACACAATTAATCGTCGATTCCCCAGAAAATATGCGAAAATGTGGGAAAAGAGAGGGAAGACAAAAATCCAGAAAATATTGGAAAATATGGGGAATCTTGTTATTTGTGTATATTTATTTGTGTGTCCCAGGGCCCCTTCAAAAAGCCCAGAAGCTGTTGCAACATATGGGGGCTCCTGTTGTTTGTGCCGAGTTCTTTTTATGTGTCCCAGGGCCCCTTCAGGGCCACGGACAAGGGATCTGCTTTCTCGTCCGCACAGCCCGCGCGTCCCGTGCCGACCTTCGGAGGAGGAGACAGAGCCGATACCGCTGCGCGTCCCTCGTGCCCGCCTTTTTGTGGGCCTCCCGGAGTCAGAGCGTGAATTACCTACCCCGCTTTCGCTTCCAGGCAAAACCAAGTCATACCACGCGCCTCCTCGTCAAGCGGCCTGACCAGTGCAGGCCGTAGTTTGGCATCGCTTGGTATCTCTTGGGAGCGAGGGTGGTCAAAAGCGAGGTATGTTTGCTTGCCCCCTATGGAGGCCCCCCCGTGGCCCCAGCCTGGGTCGCCCCGGAATCCTGGTCAGAGCGCGCACTGTGGGAGGTCCGTGGAATGGCGGCATCGGTACCCTGTGGCTTCCGACCCCAGATGTCCGAGGACATCGCTCCACCGGCGTGTTCCCCTCGATCACGGCTTTCGGGGAAGGTTCGCGAGCTGCGGGCACGGGCCGCGGCACGACGACGACGACGACGACGACGACGACGACGACGACGACGACGACGACGACGACGAGGACGGTGGCGCTGACGACGACAACGACGACGATGGCGATGGCGACGACGACGACGACGACGACGACGACGACGACGACGACGACGACGACGACGACGACGATGCGACGACGACGACGACGACGAAACCGACGTGAACGTGGGGCGAAACACACAAAAGTACTTCCTCGGGCGCTGCGTGCGCAACGGGGACCGATAAGTGATGAGGGGGCGAAGGGAGGTGCACCTCTTGTGCCCCAAATGGGCCCTTGGGGCCCAACAAATACAAGAAGTCAGAGGGGAAACAAGTACCCATACCGCCACCCTTCGCCCGTTTGCCCGTTTCCCTTTTTTCTCCTCCTGGAAGGCCCTCGTCGCCACCGCTGGATTCGCCTCGAAGTCCTGGTCAGAACGCACCCGGGGAGAGGTCCGGGGAGTAGCGGTATCAGTACCTGTAGGTTTTCTCAAGAGGGGTGCATGTGATTCTCCCCCTTTGTCCCCCTCCCATTCATCGCCCCCCCGTAGGGGGAAGCGGTCGGGACCTTGGGGTCCGATGAATGAACATAGCACGTCGGGGGATGTCGGGACCCGCGCGCCCCGGTGCTGGCCTTGCGACATCCTCGAGGCCTCCCACAAGGTGCGCACGAGAGTCGAAGAGACGCCAGGTCACCCGTGGGGGGGTGCGAAGACCTGCGCGCCTCTCGCGCGCCGCGGTGCGCACGGGGCACGAGGGCGCCAAGATAAGCGCGCATCGCGGGGCGGGATGCACGAATGTCGGTGATGACAAAATCAGGCGATCGCAAACATGGGGCAAGGGGGCGTGGATTAGCGACGGTTCCCGTTTCCATGGGACATCGCGGATTGCCGCCGCCGAGCGAGGCGGCACCGGCCGCATTTTGGGGAGGGCACCTGCCCCGATCCATGGATTTGGCGACCGCGCGCCAAATCCATGGATCGCTAATCCATGTTTGCGCGCCCCCGAAAGAAGCTGGCTTGATTTAGGGCGGATTTAGGTTGAGTCGGTTGAGTGTTTTTGTGTTTTGATGCCGACGACGATTGTAATGATGGTGGTTATCAAATCGTAGTGTTGATGGTGGTGGCGATGGTGATGGTGATGATGGTGGTGCTCATCACATCCAGAATCACCATCATCACCATCACCATCATCACCATCACAACCGCCCTCACCATACCATCATCACCATCCCCATCCCCATCATCATCATCATCATCATCATCATCATCATCATCATCATCATCATCATCATCATCATCATCATCATCATCATCATCATCATCATCAATACCATCAGCATCGCCATCACCATCACCATCGTCACCATTGTGGTCCGTAGGATTTGGCTCAAAATAGTGTCGTCGTCCGCTGGGGCGGTTTCCCCGAGCCCTCCAGCCTCGTCCTCTCCTTTGATTTCCCCGAGCCCTGCGGCCTCGTCCTCTCCTTTGATTTCCCCGAGCCATGCTTCCCCGAGCCCTGTTTCTTCTTCGAGCCGTGCGGCCTCGTCGAGAGCGGCCCCGTCGAGCCGCGCGGCCTCGGCGGCCTCGTCGAGGGCAGCTTCGCCAAGCCGTGGCAGCTGCAACAGCTCGGACGCCGATGCTGACGTAGGGTCCGACGCCGACGGCGCCGACGGAGTTGCCGACGCAGCGGGCTCCGAAGAGTACAGCGGCTCCAACAGCGGCTCCGACAGCGGTTCCGAAGAGGACAGCGGCTCCAGCAGCGAGGCAGCCGCGGCTGCAAGAGCGAAGGCGAAGGCCGCCCCGAGCAAAGTAGTCGAGAAGTTCCCCGCCTTCGTTGTCCATGACCCTGGAGGAGCACGTCGCCAGACACGACTACCCTAAGCACGTCTCCACCTGCGGCGCATGCAAATTTTGGAAGAACAAGGAGAAGTGGAGCGCCTCGATGTCTGCGACGAATCCAGTAACACTGAAGAGTGAAACTTGGATAGGCTGCGTAGGTGGTAGATTTGCAGTCTGCTTGTTCTGCTCGGCGTTCAAGGGCGCTCGCTGCTATTCCACCATAGGCCAGGGATCCGCGAGTTTCCAACGCAAGGAAAACCTCGTGCGCCATGCACAGTGCGATGAGCACCAGGCAGCCGAAGCGGCGTGGAAAGAGCGGATTCGAGCGGAAGGTGCGCACCAGGGTCTCCCCGTGTGTGTGTTCCCCACAACGGCTGCGTCAGCTGCAGCAGCTGCAACAGCCGTGGCGCCTGCGCCCGCCGTCGTCCGCAACGCCGACCAGCGCCTTGGTTGCCGCGCAGTGGTCGCCACCCGTGCAATGTTGGAGACAACCAATTCCTTCAGTAGTTTCGACGTGTGGCGGGATGCGTACGTTGGGGGCGACCGCCAAGTTTTGGAGTCTAGTCGGCAGCGCCGAAGGCTGGTGACCACCGTGGCTCAGCACGAGAAGATCATCACGCAGAGGATCCTCAAACATGGTGCTGTTTTTCGTTTGGCTGCGGACGGCCTCGACCGCACGTGCCAGGTCGAAATTGGCACCGCGCTGCGGTCGATCCCGAAGGCTTTGGATTTCCTCCCAAGCCACGGTCTCAAGGCAGGCCGGCTGGAACAGCTGGGCCCCAGGGGGCCCTGGATCGTGGATCGGGTGATCGGGATGCGGGAGTTCCCGCGGGGCATGGACTGCGACGGCAAGTCTACCATGCTGGAGGAGTGCGTCCGTCGCGCGTGCCAGACGGCAGGCGGGGAGCTGGGCGGGGACTTGACAGGAGACTCGGGCATGGTGCAGCGATGGGGCGGATCTAGGTGTACCCCTGGCTGCAACAGCTACGCTCCTTGGGCTGGCGTTTCACGCGTGGGGCGAGTCTCACTCGTCCCAGAAGGTTCTGGCCAATTCGATGAAAGGAGACAGCGAAATAACGACCACGGACGAGCTGCTGGTAACGGGTAAGAAGCCGCCAAGTCTGGCCAAGTTCCTGACTACCTCCACCGCGTTCCGCAATGCACTCGGGGAGCAGCAGCTGGTGGAAGACGGCGCTGCGTTCGCCCAAAACTTCGGCTGGGCCCCCCAGCGTTTCAACAGTCGGGCGAGGCCCTTAGCACGGGAAAGTCGGCGTTGGGAATTCATTTCCGAGGCGCTCGGAGCGGAGCCCCAGGGGGGGGGCGAAGATCGGCGCATTTTCGCCCGATAGATTCTGGAAGGGCTCGGGGGCGAGAACAGTTCGCGCCTGCTCCTGGGGGGGTTGCTGGCCGACTTGGAGCGCGGAGCACTACTCCTGGGTCGCCACCGGAGACAAGAGCAACCCCGACGCTGCCAGCGTTCAATCCAGGGCCGCCGCTTTCCTCTCCAAGCTGGACACATTGTTCGTCCAGGGGAATATCCTGGCCATCCCCAACATGTTTACTGGCGCCACCCTCAGGTTTCTGAAGGCCACGAAGCGGTTCGCGTGCGGCACTGGCGTCCAGACCGTTGGTATCGGCGATCGGAGCACGGGGCCCCGAGCCCGCGAAGCCGTCCACGCGGCTCTTCGACGAGCGCAGGGGATCGTGGCCAATGTGAAGGAGAACATGATGCAATATCGGCCAGAGCATTCTTGGTTGCACGCCTTCACAGCCTTTCGCTTGCCTTCCCCCCTGTCCCTGTCTGCAACAGCAGAGCATGCAACAGAAGCCGAGGCCTGTTTGAAGCGCACCTGCCAGGCGGCAGACCTCCCCGAGCAGAAGGCAATCTCCCAGCTGCGGCACATGTTGCTGCGCGCCGAGGTGCATCATCGAGACGGGGGCACCGCGCGGCAGGCTTGGGGCCGCGCTGCGGTGGAGTGGCCCGAGCTCCCCAGCGGCCGTCGCCTCGTGGAGCTCCCCCTTGTATGGAAAACGAGCACGGGCAACGTGGAGAGGCGATTCCGCCGTTTCTCGGAGGCGCATTGCCCCGAGAGGGCGCGGCTCCTCGACGTGTCCGTCGAGGAGTGCACGCTCGTGGACCAGGCGCCCTCCAGCAGGTTGCTGCGCGCGTGGCTGGACGACAGCGACGAGAGCTCTGCCGCCAGTCGTTGGTACAGGCATGTGCTCAAGCTACGTGAGGTCGCGCAGGGGAAGATCGTGCCGCTGAGGATGGCCGAGAGGCGCGACAAGGGAAGCACGCGGGAGCCTGGGGCAGCACGTCGGACAGAGGTAGGCTTCGGGCGCAGGCGAGCAGCTGCCGTCGGCGCCATGGTGGCCGCTTCCCCGAGCAAGCGCGCCCGCCTTCTCGCGGAGGGCGCCCCCGATCTCGCTGCGCTGGCTCAGGAGGCGGCCCGGGCGAGCGGCGCAGATCCAGTCGGGCCCGCTGCAAAAGTCGTCGCCGCCGTCGCCATGCGGGAGGCCGAGATCCGAGAGCGCAATCTTGGAGGGGCGAAGGCCGCAGCCAAGGCCAGGAGTACCCGAGAGAAGAAAGTCCTGCGCAGTGCCAGGCCAGTTGCGGGCCGTGACGCTTACTTGCTGCCCCCCCCGCGCCCCGCTGGGCTCATGCTGGCTCGCATGGTAGATGTGGGCGCTCGCAACGAGGCGCAGCGCTTGCGTTTCAAGGCGTTTCAGGACCCCGTGGACTTCCTGGACTATCTTGCCCGTCATACGGCCCACGGGGAGAAGGGGAACGTAGCCTTGGCGCCAACAGCTTCACAGCGCCGACAACCGACTACTGCATCGCCGCCCAGATTGTAGCAGCGTTCACGGGAGCTTTTTTTCACAACGCCGACTGACTTTGCACGGGAGGATTCCCCAAAAGGCATCCAGTACACGGAGAAGCTTCGGAACTCGAGCAAGAGCTACCACGTGGTTGTAACAGAGGCTCTCGCGGAAGACCTGCCTACACTGCCCCGCGTTTTGCGAGCGCTTGCCCAGACGCCGAGCGGGCGTGTGATCTATTACAAGAGCCCCAGGAAGCTCTGCAAGTTCTTCAAGAGGCAGGCCAATCCCCGCCTGGCGCAGCGAACTTGCGTGCTGTGCCGCTCGGGAGAAGAAGCGGGCGTCGACAGAGCCGTCAAACAGCTCTACAACAGCCCGAGGAACTGGGTTCTGCGTTTCGACGCGACGGTTGAAGCACTGTGCCCGGGCACCAAGGCTGTGACAGCGTGAGTAAGTAGCCCGTCCCATAGATTGCGATCGTGCCAGTTTTGTTGAAAAAGAGCGCCGCCCAACGTCGTCCGACCTTACCTCCCCTGCGCCCCTCAGTGGGCGCCGCTGCCGCGGGCGGCGCTGCCCGCCGCTGGGGACCTGAAGGTCGCCGATGGGGGGGGGGGGCTGCGGTTGCCCGTGGCGGCGGTTGTCGGCGGCGAGGGTGGGAGGGCGGGGGTGGGAAGCATCGGGCGCCCAGGGCCGCCCTCAGGAGGAGGGGGATGAGGGGGGTGATGGGGCTGAAGGAGGAGGGGGGAGCAGGACGAGGCAGGAGTAGCGACGAGGCCGTCTTCCACCGCACTTGTCCAGCCCAGCCCCCAGTCCACCTACGTGTTCGCGTGCGTGCGAGCGATCTCCATCGAAACCTCCAGAGCGATGATCCCCCCCCTTTTGCCGCAGCTGAGACAGTTCAACCTTCCCATCCCCATCGAAACCTCTGCAGTGATCTCATCCGAAAACTTTGGGGATCTCTCTCTCCCTCTCTCTGTCTCCCTCGTCTCCGTAGCTGTCGGCTCGACTCCCTGCTCTGCCCGCGCGCCGCGCGCGCGCTGGCAATGGGCAAGGGCGCCAAGGGCAAGGGCAACGACGCGCGCAAGGGCAAGGGCAAAGGGCGCCAGGTCAGACCAGCCAAATCTGGGCTAGCTGTAGTACCCCCCCCCGTCTGATAAGAGCTCCCATGGAGCTCTAACATGCCATGTTAGAGCTCCCATGGGGCTCTAACATGGCAGGTTAGAGGATGTTAGAGCTACATTGGAGCTCTAACATGCCATGTTAGAGCTCACCTGGAGCTCTAACATGGCATGCTACATGATGTTAGAGCCACAGGGAGCCATGATGTTAGAGCTCCCAGGGAGCTCTAACATGCATGTTAGAGGGTAGCTAGAGCTCCATTGGAGCTCTAACATACCATGTAAGAGCTCCCATCGAGATCGGGTTGGCATGCTAGAGGATGAGTTTTGGCTAGTCTTCAGGTCGGCACCTGGGATTACTTGCACAACCAGCGCAAAGGCTTGCGGAGCCAGAGGGAGCGGTGCGAGTTGAATATAAAGTTAGCGCGTCAGGAGGGCGAACACGATGAGGCGTTGGATCATGAGCGCCGCCTGCGCTGGGTCCAACATAAGCAGCAGCAGTTGGACAATGACGGCATGATGATCTTCGACCGTCCAGGAGTCTGGGAGGGCCAGAAGAGACCCTACGGATGCCTGGACGCGACCGCACGCAGGCAGTTGAGCGATGAGGATATCAGGTGGAACACTCAGATGATAGACTGGGGGTCGGAACCCGCCAGGGGCGACTGGGATCGAAGACTGCGCACGGTACCAGTGGGATCTGCAGCGGCGGGTGAGGCAGCAGCGGCGCCTGTCAAACGCCAAGAGTCGCCAGAGAGAGGCGTCGCCGCGCCAGCGCCAGTTGGCTGCAACAGCGTCAAGCGGGCGGCGAGAGGCAGCAACAGCTCGCGAGGGCGCAGGCGCCAGTGGCCCGCCGATGGCGGCGAGGAGCGGGCTCAGGCTGATGGAGCTTCCGTCGGGGGCCGACAGAACGCGGGCCCAGGCCGAGCAGTCGGGTGATCCGCACCACACGATTGTGATCTCCGACAGCGACTCCCCCCGAGAGGTTGGTGACCGTACCCGCAGAGGCAGAGAGCGCACCCGCAGCACGGCGCGGGATGCTCCTGTCACGGCACGGACGCGGCCAGAAAGCCACGCACGGCGCGGGATGGGTGCCCCTCTCACGTCTCCGCTTCGGCAGGAGGAGGATGATTGGAGACAAAAGACTCCGTGGGCCAAGCGCGCGCCAGCGAAGAGGGTCAGTGACGCGCCCGCGGAGGGCCAGCCTCTTCCGAAACTGATGCCCGCCCGCCCGCCACGGCCAATCGATTTATCGGGCAGGGTCGCGCCGCCGCCGCCGCCGATGACGAGAGAGCAGCTGCGACAAGAGGCAGACCACTACAAGCCCGAGCCAGAGCGAGCGCGGCAGGAACACATGGAGGCTGAGCGGCGCCAGCTCTTATCCCAGGCTCCACGTGGGTCAGCCACACGGGCGACGACGGTTTCTGCCACCATGAAGCACAGCGAGGAGCCCATCGAGCGCGGGAAACTTCTTAAGAAGCGGCAGGCGGAACAGACGACGAATGCCCGCATAGCTGCAAGAGCCAAGGCAGCCTTCCCACTACGTGCAAAGGTCGGCCAGACGGCGGAGCAGTCCAAAGGTTACAAGTCCATCGCCAAGTTGCCCCCCGAGGAGGCCGCAGTCGTCGAGCAGAGCAAGCCGAAGCGCCTTCCACCCTTTGTTTTGTCGTCCCCGCGCGAGGCCATTCCCGCGCTCCACAAGGACTGGGCGCTGGTAGAGGGTGCAGCGTCGGACCCCGACAAGCTAGTTCTGGAATTAAAGCTGCGGGGAGAGAGGAACAAGATGATACATGAGTACCTCCTAGCCGGCTTCCCCGCGTGGTACCCGAGCTCGGGAAACTCCGCGTGGCCCCTGGTGCAGTCGCACGACTTCTGCACCTTTCACCCCATCGAAGCTGCAACAGCGGAAGCGGGCCCTGGCTGCGTCGTGAAGGAGGCGCCCACCGCGCAGAAAGGAGACATCGTCTTCTGCCTGGTGCAACCGCAGCACCAATACTACGCGCACATTGTGATCCAGGCAGAATGGGACTTCCACAGGCGCGAGTACAAGTACTGGATCGGCGGCATCAGGCAGAACATCAATGGCTATTGTTTCAGGGAGCACATCTTCGGGATCCTCGTGGACGTGCAGGTGCAGTACCATGGCAACCACTACAGTCGCCCGCACCCAAAAACGCTGTACGACAGAGTCGCGCCCATGTATGAGAAGCACCCTGACGAGGCAAAGCAACTCTGTGAGCCTCGGTGGGACGAGCCCGCGTCTGGGAGCAGCTGACAGCTTGCACAGACTGTCGCAGTAAATCGCGGGGCCTCTCCGAGCGCGCTTCTGGTAGACTGCAACAGTCGACTGCGACGCGCCAGTTCTGGTTGAGGCATTGCTTCTGTCAGCGCTAGTTTTGGCCGACCTGCACAGATGCGCCTCTCGGATGAGCCCTGCCTTCCGCTATGCAACAGATACGCACACAATTCGAGTACGCGGCGCCCTCGCGCACATTTCGAGTGGGGTTGTGGGCGGCTAGCATGACTGAACACCGCAAGTTCTCGAGCGCCTGACCCGGTCGGCGAAGTGCTTCCAGTCGCGTCGGGTGGTGACTGTCTGTCAGATACCCTTCGGCGCGGGTGACCTGAAGTTTGCCTTATACTGTAACAGTGGCACGCCTGTGCGGCCCACCGCATACGCTTTGACGCTGTGCGGACTGGGTTTGTCTTGCGCTTTTCCTTGATGCTGAGCCGGCTGCACGACTGAGGTGTGTGTGTGTTTGTATATGATTAGCACACATATCGACACGAAGTACATGTATTGTGTGTGGTATTGTCCTCTCGCGCGTCTCATCTTAGGAGCGTGCCATTCGTTCAGGGACCCTGGCATCCAGCTCGCTGGCCTCAGGTTGCCAGTTGACTTACTCAGGGGGATGGCAGTGGTGAGGGGAATGGGAAGGGGCTGGGATGGGGGCGGTTGCACGGAATCGGCAGAGTTTTTGTGGCCAGCGCTCCGCTGCAACAGCGCCTCCGTTCGGCGTGCCGCCGTTGTCGTGCTGGAGGCAGGTAATTGGTAGTTCCCCTTTCAAGCTCTCCCCGGAGGAGCGCCGCCCTCCGTCTCTCGGCGTGCAGAAGCCTGTCCACTAGGCTCCTAGTGATAGGCATGCGGGTGTGCGCCCGAGGTTCGATAGGGCCAGGCATCGTAGGAGCAGCTGTTTATGCAGAGAAGCGTGACAACAAAACGGCAAGCTTCTCCGACTCGTCTCCTCTCGCCGTCTGCTGCGCCTCCGCTGCAACAGCTCCTGCGCCCCCCCACCCCCCAGGTCCCTGGTGGCGGGCGGCGCTGCCGCGGGCGGCCGCGGCGCCCCCGCAGGCCCACGTGGGGGAACCAGGATGACGACGACGAGGAGGACGAGGCTAGGAGGAGGAGCAGGAGGAGGAGTCCAGGCGGGAGGAGGGGGGTGGAGCGCATCACGCTCTGAGCTAAGGTGCCCGCGAGAGCATCTGTTACTGGCGCGAGTGGGAATGGGCCCACGATAGGGCTCTGCGCATGTGCTGCGCATGGCTGGAACAGCGAGCGCAGGCGCCCCCATGCATCCCTGAGCTCAGAGATGAGGAGAAAGACGCCCATATTCAGATCAACTGCATTCCTTATGCAGATTGTCTCACTCTCCAGGCCGCTAGGCGCTTGGATGCTTGGGCTGCCTGGTTCGAATTGTTCTAGCCTCTAGCCTTCGGCTTTCTGGTGCCCAGCACCTCCCTGGTCGCCGCCAGCTGGACGCAGCAAGCGAGGAGGAAGAGGCCACAAGAGAGGGCCCTAGGGCCCTAGGGCACCACACCCAGGACCCCACAGAGCCCCGAGCACCCCAGCAGATCCGCGACAGGATTCGCATCCTCACACCATCCTGGCATATTGGCCCAAGCTAGTTCCCCGTGGCTGGGGCAAGAGCCATGGGGGATCCTCTATTCAGCACCTCATCCCAGGGGTCTCCCAGCGCGGACTCGCAGTCGGTGTCTGCCTGCCTTCTGCGAGACATGTTCGGCGGCTCGGATGACGAGGCCACTGAAGGTATGACGCTCTATGTTGAAGCCAGAGTTGCCGTGGACGTTCGGACCGTGGCCGCCGCCGCTGCGAGTCCGCAACAAGCCAACCAGGGAGGTTTTGCAGCGGGCGCGGGCGCCGCTGGCAGCACCCACAGAGCAGCGCGATATCCAGACAGCATCGCTTCCTCCAGGGATAAGGGCTTGCAAGAGCCGTCGGCATCGCCTCCAGAGATCAGGGCCTGCGAGATCCAGACAGCATCGCCCTCTCCAGCACAGGTGCATCCAGCATCAGCATCGTCGCTTCCTCCAGGGGGCGTCGGAGACGGCGGAGCAGCTCGAGGGCCTTGCGGCGTGAACGTCAAGGTCAAGGTCATGGCCAATGACACCATCAGCGCCGAGGGCGTCAATGGTGGTGGCATGGGCAAGGGGAACAATGACGCATTTTCGTTTATCACAGATCGCCTGGGGCTCGACCTTTTCACGCGGGGGACCGCCTACCGACGCTGTCGAGGGCCGAGCAGGACGCGGCGACGGTGGCGACAAGGCCTCTGGAGTTCGGAGCCCGAGGGCCTTGGCAGGGGTCGATGGCGGCAGCGCGTTTCAGTTCGCGAAGGTCGCTTGTTTCGACGACAGCGGCAAAAGAGTGACAGCGCCCGCCAGGCGTCGCATGCGCTCGCGCAGCCGAGAGACGCGGCTTAAGATGATGTGGGAAGGCGCCTGGGGGGACGCCCGACAGGTGCTTAGTGATTGTCGCGGCATGCAATCGATGTTTGTACACCAGCCCCTCATCGACATCGACGTTGGTCTAGTGATGAAGCGCGTGCGGCACCTCCACGATCGTGCCTTCGCCTCTGGGCGCCCCGTCTACATCGGCACGACGGGCGACCCTTCATGGCAATGGAATGGAGGATGGGGGTGGCGAGGAAACGACCGAAGCTTCATGCGCGGGCACAATCTCAGCTACGATGATGCAAGTGGTCGCGTCCTTCCCCGGCAAACAATGCGGAGAGGTTGAGAAGCATGTGATCGCGCACTTCCCCCGCGCTGACAACAAGGTCGCGTCGCAGCAGGGTCTTGCGGTCAGGCACTGCGCATGCAGTTTCCTATATGTCTGTAGGACATGATGAGCGCCATTTGCGAAGCTGCCCAGCTGCGCTGTCTTGTGCGTGCCGTGGCCACTACCCAGACGTGGCACGTGGTGGGGGCGACTGAGGCTGCGATGCAGAAGTGACAGAATCGCCAGTACGCTGCAACAGCCGCTGCAACAGCCGCTGCAGTAGTAGAGCTCAACCCAGTAACTGGCGAGCGTGAGGACGATCTCCCGTTTCGACCTCACCTCTGGGACGACTGAGGCTGCGATGCAGGAGTGACAGAATCGCCAGTGCGCTGCAACAGCCGCTGCAACAGCCGCTGCAACAGCCGCTGCAACAGCCGTTGCAACAGCAGCTGCAACAGCCGCTGCAGCAGCCGCTGCAACAGCCGCTGCAACAGCCGCTGCAACAGCCGCTGCGGCAGCCGCTGCAACAGCCGCTGCGACAGCCGCTGCAGTAGTCAAGCACACCCAGCTTTCCTGTAGCGCAAGCACCTCGGCTCAAGGCATTTCTTGCAGCGCCTGCAGGCTGCCATGCCAGAAATGGGGGGCAGCGCAGGGGGGGGCCTCCTGGCCCATGTCCAGAAACCGTCATCATGGACCCTGACACTGGACGCATTGATGCCCCATGGTTACAAGTTAAGGAGTACGTTTCGAAGACGAGTGGAGAACCTAATGAGCCCTGGTGGTTTGGTTCACCGTGCGACGAATGGGCATCCCCGACGCACCAGATTTCGCAGGACCACATCAAGAATGTAAAGGATAAGCATCTCTGGTTCCATGATGCTTGTCCACAGGGTTCTGATGAGGACAAGACCGCATGGTGCTCTACCAGCATGAGCACTGTGGAGCTCCACTCGAGCTACGTCCAGAAGCGGGGGAACGATGAAGCGGAGGACTGGAGGCCGACGAAGGAGGCCAAGGTCAAGGCCAGAGAGGGCAGAGGAGAGCAATGGCAAAGTGAAGGCCATCAGCAAGAAGCTGGAACAGCTGCAGGAGGGAAGAACAACTGGAAAAGCTGGAGCAGCTCAAGAGCTGCGTCATCCGGAGCTGCAACAGCAGGAGCTGATGCAGCAGGAGCACAGCAGTGGCAGCAGAAGCTTACGCAGCAGCAGCAGCAGCAGGACGGGCTAACCACCGTTATCACCACGATGCTTAATTTCTTGACCAACGCACAGAACAAGGACGAGAAGATGGATGAGATTATGGCTCCCCTGCGGGCACAGGGACAGATGCTCGCGGCTCTCCTGCGGGCACAGGGCAACCTGCAGAAGAAAGCCGAGGAGCTCGATCAGAAAGTGGAGGGGCTCAAGCAGAAGGACAAGCAGCAGCGCCAGTGAGCTCAGCAGCAGGACAAGTGACCTCGCATGGGCGTCTGGCAGCCGATGTCGGAGGCGTGCAGCCTGGCTCGCGTGCTGGCTCTTTCGCCGCGCTGACGCGGCGCAGGGGGCTGGAATATGGCTCCTGAAGTTTTGGAAGGCTTTGGATTTGTTCGCAAATTTGGGTATGCTCCTGATGGCCCCCACAGCGCCCACCTGTCGGAGCCCCACTTCGAGCTCGATCCTCGACTACTTCGTTTTGGGAGCAGGTGTTGCTGTATTGATTTCAGGCGCTGACTTCGTGCGTCCACGGAGTTCTAACATATCATGTTAGAGCTCCTACGGAGCTCTAACATACGATGTTAGAGCTCCATTGGGGCTCTACCGTAATCTAACATGCTATGTCAGAGCTCCACTGGAGCTCTAACATGCGATGTTAGAGCCCCCAGGGGGCTCTAAACTAATCTAACGTGCTATGTTAGAGCTCCGTTGGAGTTCTAACCTGCAATGTTAGAGCTCCCTGGGAGGTCTAACATGCCAGATTAGAGGAGCCAGGGAGTTCCCTGGGAGCTCTTACATCATGGTTCAGCTTCCAGGGAGCTATATATAACATGACAGGTTAGAGGCCCCACGGAGTTCTAACATGCGATGCTAGAATTCCCCAGGAGCTCCCACATATTCTAACTTGCTATGTTAACAGCATGTTAGAGTTGCCTCCCATACTCGATGGGACCTCTAACATAGCATGTTAGAGCTCCCATCGAGCCGTCCCCCCCGCCGTCGTCGTCGTCGTCGTCGTCGTCCCATTGGGCACGTCCGCATGCCGTCCCCCCGCCATCGTCGTCGTCGTCGTCGTGATGATGATGATGATGGTGATGGTGGTGATGA
Organism: Prorocentrum cordatum; assembly: GCA_963575745.1. Taxonomy (NCBI): domain Eukaryota; class Dinophyceae; order Prorocentrales; family Prorocentraceae; genus Prorocentrum; species Prorocentrum cordatum. The sequence goes on from CAUYUJ010010680.1 coordinate 224,872, forward strand.
TGGTGATGGATGATGGTGATGATGGTGATGGAGATGATGTTGATTGTATATATACGATCGGATAGTCGCCATTCGAAATTATTATTATCATCGTCATAAGCATCGTCATCATCACAATCAGAAAATACAGGACATCGTCATAATCACAATCAGAATTCCCCCCCAAAAAAAACATCAAACAACAGGAAAGACCATACTCACATCAAAAACACATCAAACACATCAACCCAAACCAGCCCTGCTCCCAGCCAGTCGAGGAGCCGCTTCCGACGAGGAGGCCGGGAGCTCTAACATGCCATTTTAGAGATCCCACGGAGCTCTAACATACCATGTTAGAGCTCCCAGTGACCTCTAACATACTCTAACATGCTATGTTAGAGCTCCGTTGGAGCTCTAACAAGCCATATTAGAGCTCCCTGGGAGCTCTAATATAGCATGTTGGAGCATGTTAGAGCTTCCACAGAACTCTAACATACCATGGTAGAGCTCCCAGGGAGCTCTAACATACTCTAACATGCTATGTTAGAGCTCCGTTGGAGCTCGGTAGGTTAGAGCTCCCAGGGAGCTCTAATATGGGAGCTCTAAAATAGCATGTGAGAGCTCCCTGGGAGCTCTAACATGCTATGTTAGAGCTCCCTGGTCGCTCTAACCTACACGCCGCCGCCGCCGCCGTCTTAGAGCTCCCACGGAGCTCTAACATGCGATGTTAGAGCTCCCAGGGAGCTCTAACATAATCTGACGTGCTATGTTAGAGCTCCATTGGAGCTCTAATGGAGCTCCAACATACGATGTTAGAGCTCCCAGGGAGCTCTAACATACTCTAACATGCTATGTTAGAGCTCCGTTGGAGCTCTAACATGCCATGTTGGAGCTCCCTGGGAGTGTCAACATAACATGTTAGAACTTCCTGGAGCTCTATCATGCCATGTTAGAGCCCCCATGTGAGGTCTAATTTGCTAGGTTAGAGGTGCCAGGGAGTTCCCTGGGAGCTCTTACATGACATGTTTCAGCTCCCAGGGATCTATACCATGACATGTTAGAGGTCCCACGGAGCTCTAACATACGATGTTAGAGCTCCCACGGAGCTCTAACCTAATCTAACATGCTACGTTAGAGCTCCATTGGAGCTCTAACATACGATGTTAGAGCTCCCAGGGAGCTCTAACATAATATAACGTGCCATGATAGAGCTCCCTGGGAGTGCCAACATAACATGTTAGAGCTCCCTGGAGCTCTATCATGCCATGTTAGAGCCCCCTGGGAGGTCGAACATGCTAGGTTAGAGATGCCAGGGCGTTCCCTGGGAGCTCTTACATTACATGTTTCAGCTCGCAGGGAGCTCCAACATGCCATGTTAGAGCTCCCACGGAGCTCTAACATGCCATGTTAGAGCTCCCAGGGAGCTCTAACATACTCGAACTTGCTATGTTAGAGCTCCCTGGGAGCTCTAACCCGCCGCCGCCGCCGCCACCGCCGCCGCCCCTTAACCGTTTTTCGTTTCGATTGCGCAGCGGTTCAAGCCCCCCCCCCTCTCGCCAGGGGGGGGCGTTAACCGTTGCGCGATCGATTGTGAAACGGTAAACGACGTAACCGTTTCACAATCGATTGCGCAACGGTTAAGACCCCCCTCGCCAGGGGGGGTCTTAACCGTTGCGCAATTGATTGCCCGGTCTCCCCCCCCTCCGCTGGCCGCCCCTTAACGCGTTCACAATCGATTGTGACGGTTAAGGCCCCCCCCTGGCGAAGAGGGGGGTCTCAACCGTCTCACAATCGATCGCGCACGGTTAGGCCCCTCCTGCGAGAGGGGGGGGGGGGGCCTCCCGTTGCGCAACGATCGCGCACGGTTAAGACCCCCCCCCGGGCGAGCGGGGGTGGTTCCCAACCGTTTCACAATCGATCGCGCAAACGGTTAAGACCCCCCCCTTGGCGAGAGGGGGGGGTCTCAAACCGGTAAGGGGCGGCGCGGCAGCGGCGGCCGGCGGCGGCGGAGCGCTTAACCGTTTCACAATCGATTGCGCAACGGTTAAGGCCCCCCCTGGCGAGAGGGGGGGGGCCTTAACCGTTGCGCAATCGATTGTGAAACGGTTAAGCGGTACGGGGCGGCGGCGGCGGCTGCGGCGGCTGCGGCGCTTAACCGTTTGACGAATCGATCGATTGCGCAACGGTTAAGGCCCCCTGGCGAGAGGGGGGGGGGGGGGGCTTAACCGTTGCGCAATCGATTGTGAAACGGCTAAGGGGCGGCGGCGGCGGCGGCGGCGCTTTAACCGTCTCACAATCGACTGCGCAACGGTTAAGGCCCCCCCTGGTGAGAGGGGGTCTTAACAGTTGCACAATCGATTGTGAAACGGTTAAGGCGGCGGCGGGGCGGCGGCGGCGGCGAGCGCTAACCGTTTCACAATCGATTGCGCAACGGTTAAGACCCCCCCTGGCGAGAGGGGGGTCTTAACCGTTGCGCAATCGATTGTAAAACGGTTTAAGGGGCGGCGGCGGCGGCGGCGGGTAGGTTAGAGCTCCCAGGGAGCTCTAACATGGCATGTTACATCTCCAGGGGGCTCTAACATGGCATGTGAGAGCTCCCAGGGAGCTCTAACATGGCATGTTAGAGCTCCCACGGAGCTCTAACATAGCATGTTCGAGTATGTTAGAGCCCCCTGTGGGCTAACATCGTATGTTACAGCTCCGTGGGAGCCCTAACATAGCATGTTAGAGCTCCATGGGAGATCTAACATGCCATGGTAGAGTTCCACGGGAGCTCGAACATAGCATGTTAGAGCTCCACGGGAGCTCTAACATCATATGTTAGAGCTCCCAGGGAGATCGAACATAGCTTGTTCGAGCTCCCTGGAGCTCTAAAATACCATGTTAGAGCTCTGTTGGAGCTCTAACATGCTATGTTAGAGCTCCCTGGGAGCTTTACCATGTGAGGGAAATCGATCAACAAAGGGGGGTCCCTCAAATCGCCCTGCCCCTCGGGAACCCACAATAGCCTCCTGGGCCCCTCTTGGTTCCATTTATCAGATCACCCAGCTTTCCTGTAGCGCAGGCACCTCGGCTCAAGGCATTTCTTGCAGCGCCTGCAGGCTGCCATGTCAGAAATGTGGGCCAGCGCAGGGGGGCCTGGCCCATGTCCAGAAACCGTCATCATGGACCCTGACACTGGACCCATCGATGCGCCATGTACGTTTCGAAGACGAGTGGAGGACCTAAGGGGCCCTGGTGGTTTTGTTTACCGTGCGAGAAATGGGCAGCCCCGACGCACCAGATTTCGGCGGACCACACCAATAATGCAAAGGATAAGCATCTCTGGTGGCAAAATGCTTGTCCACAGGGTTCTGATGAGGAGAAGGCCGCGTTGTGCTCTAAGATCATGAACACTGCGGTGCTCCACCCGAGCTACGCCCCGAAGCGGAAAAATGATGAAGCGGATGATTGGAGGTCGTCGAAGGAGCCCAAGCTCAAGAGCAGAGAGAGCAGAGAGCAATGGCAAAGTGAAGGCCACCAGCAAGAAGCTGGAACAGTTGCAGGAGAGAACACTTGGAAACGCTGGAACAGCTCAAGAGCTGCGTCGCCAGGAGCTGCAACAGCAGGGGCTGCAACAGCAGGAGCACAGCAGTGGCAGCAGAAGCTTACGCAGCAGCAGCAGCAGGACGGGCTAACCACCGTTATCACCACGATGCTCTATTTCTTGGCCAACGCTGCTCCAAACCATATGGCACAGAACATGGACGAGAAGCTGGATCATATTCTGGACCTCCTGCGGGCACAGGGACAGGCGCTCCAGGACCTGCAGCAGAAAGCCGAGGAGCTCGATCAGAAAGTGGAGGAGCTCAAGCAGCAGGACAAGCAGCATGACCAGCGAGCTCAGCAGCAGGACAAGTGACCTCGCATGGGCGTCTGGTAGCCGATGTCGGAGGCGCGCAGACTGGCTCGCGTGCTGGCTCCTTCGCCGCGCTCACGCGGTGCGCCCGTGCAGCGGGCCAACGAATTCGAAGGAATATCATATTTATGGGGTTCTGCATCTAGTAGGACTGAACAAATGAGTGCGTTGAAGGTTGGGGTCTCCTCTTGCCGCCCTGAGGGGCGAGGAATTTCTGGCAATCTGTCGTGAGGCCCTGTGGGGGGGATCGAATTTCTGGGATCTCCCCTTGAGGCCCTTAGGGTGGTTAGATGATGGTAGAGCTCCAGGGAGCTGTGACATGACATGTTAGAGCTCCAACGGAGCTCTGTCAAAGCATGTTGTTAGATTATGTTAGAGTTCCCTGGGAGCTGTAACGTAGCATGTTAGATGATGCGAGAGTTCCCTGGGGGCTCTAGCATCGTAAGTTAGAGCTCCAAGGGAGCTCTAACATAGCACGTTCGATTATGTTAGAGCTCCGTGGGGGCTCGAACATGTCAGGACAGATGCCAGATAAAGAAACCAAGCTACCATGATAGGCTGCTCTACCACAAGAAACCCAGCTACCATAAGAGACCAACCTACCATGAGAAGCCAAGCTACCCTAAGAAACCCAGCTACCATAAGAAACCAAACTACCATAATAAACCAAGCTACCGTACGAAGAAGGATGGCCGAGTGACCTCACGCGGGCCGTTGCCTGCGGCAGTAGCTTCTCACACGGGTAGCGTTGTCGTATAAGTCTTCTCACAGCGGCGTGCCGCCGCATTCCCTTGTCACAGTCCCCATCGGGCTTCTCGCAGCAGCCTCGCGCAATTATGTTGAGGCCTTCCTGTGCTGGCTCATCCTTGGGTCCCCCAGCAGGCTCTTCCAATGCTCATCCTGACCCTGGCCTGACGTATCCACAACCGCTCTGGAGTCTTCCAGTTTCCTGGCCCGCACCAGCTGATTGTACGTAGTCTCGCTTGGCTCGAGAAGTCGTTGGCGAGTTTGCTTTATCGAGGGCCTGCCGCCTTTCTTTCCGATGGCCCCGAAGGTATTGAACCTCCGTGGCAAGAGCGAAATTGCAGTATACCGCGCTCACGGCCATAATTCGATCTCCCCTCAGGCGTTGACGAAGAGGATATCGGTTGGGAGCGGCGCCAACTTGGTCACCACGGCGGCCATGCTTCAATCGCTGGCCATAGCACTCATTACGGAGCTCAACGAGAAGCGTTTCTTCATATTGCCAGGGGTGGGTATTTTCTCAGCGAAGAGCTCGCCAGCACGGGACGGATCCAGGATGAAAGTCGGCGGTGCGTGGAGGGCGGTGAAGCTTTCCTCCTCCTCCTCCTCCTTCTCCTCCTCCTCCTCCTCCCCACCTTCTAGTTCTAATTCAGAAGTCCCTGAATCCACTCCGCCCCTGATCCCCGACCGCGCCCCAGGGAGCAAGGCCGCCCCGCGAGGGCGGGGAGGGCCGCGCCCTATTCATGTTTCACCGTGGTCGAAGACAGGGCCCCACCCCCATGTTTCACCGTGGTCGAAGACAGGGCCCCACCCCTGTGCCCCCGCCTTTCAAGGGGGGAGCTGTCGTTCTCGAGGTCGGGGACAGGGCAACGGTGCGTGCGAGAGTGCGGCCGTGTTCGGACCTGTTTCCTTACTTATGTGCGCTTAAAAGGAGAGAGCGGGGGGCCGATGGGGCGACGACGACGGCGACGATGACGACGGCGACGACGGCGAGGACGGCGGGGGGGGCGGCTCGATGGGAGCTCTAACATGCTATGCTAGAGCTCCCATCGAGCTCTAACATAGCATGTTAGAGTTCACAACCCTCACATCGAAATCCAACATAGCACGCTAGAGCTCCCAATGAGCTCTTACATAGCATGTTAGAGTTCCGTGGGAGCTCCAGCATGCCATGATAGAGCTCCAAGGGATCCCTAACAACATCCTATGTTAGAGCTCAAGGCTAACATACCATGTTAGAACTCCCTGGGAGCTCTAACATGCCATGTTAGAGCTCCCACGGAGCTCTAACATACCATGCTAGAGCTCCCATGGAGCTCAAACATACTCGAACATGCTATGTTCGAGCTCTGTTGGAGCTCTAACATGATATGTTAGAGCTCCCTGGGAACTCTAACATAGCATGTTAGAGCACCTTAGAGCTCCCACGGAGCTCTAGCATACCATGTTAGAGCTCCCAGGGAGCTCCCACGGAGCTCTAACATGCTATTGTCAAGCTCCGTTGGAGCTCGGTATGTTAGAGCTCCCAGGGAGCTCTAACATGGGAGCTCTAACATAGCATGTTAGAGCTCCCTGGGAGCTCTAACATGCTATGTTAGAGCTCCCTGGTAGCTCTAACCGACCCGCCGCCGCCGCCGCCTCAGAGCTCCCACGGAGCTCTAACATGCGATGTTCGAGCTCCCAGGGAGCTTTAATATAATCTAACATGCCATGATAGAGCTCAAAGGAATCTCTAACAGCCTATGCTAGAGCTCAAGGCTAACATACCATGTTAGAACTCCCTGGGAGCTCTAACATGCCATGTTAGAGCTCCCACGGAGCTCTAACATACCATGTTAGAGCTCCCAGGGAGTTCTAACATATTCGAACATGCTATGTTAGAGCTCCGTTGGAGCTCAAACAAGCCATGTTAAAGCTCCCACGGAGCTCTAACATACCATGTTAGAGCTCCCAGGGAGCTCCCACTGAGCTCTAACATGCTTTTTTAAAGCTCCGTTGGAGCTCTGTATTTTAGAGCTCCCAGGGAGCTCTAACATGGGAGCTCTAACATAGCATGTTAGAGCTCCCTGGGAGCTCTAACATGCTATGTTAGAGCTCCCTGGTAGCTCTAACCTACCCGCCGCCGCCGCCGCCTCAGAGCTCCCACGGAGCTCTAACATGCGATGTTAGAGCTCCCAGGGTGCTCTCACATCATATAACATACGATGTTAGAGCTCCATTGGAGCTCTAACATACGATCGGATTCTCGGGCCCTGGCTGTCGACTCCCGTCGGGAGGGCCGAGTGGTCGAGGGGCCTCCCGACGGAGGGCCCTCGCAGATGAGTCATCGTGCGGCGCCCCCCGACGGTCCGACGGTCTCCCCCGTGGCCGGCGGCCCATGGCCCGTGACCCGTCGTCGTCGTCACCGTCCGTCGGCGTCGCTGCCTCAGCCTCAGCCGTCTGCAGTGCGAAGGTCCAGTGTTTCGGCTGTACTCCTCCTCAGCCTGAGCAGGCGACCCCCCCCCGCCTCGGACTCAGGCGTCGACGCGGCGTCGACGCTCGCCGCGATGGCCGCGATGGCAGCATCTGGGCCGTCGACGACGATTCACATCCAGCTCCAGCTTCGTGTGACCATCAATGGAGATGGAGTCGTGGTGGGCGGTGTGACCATCAATGGAGATGGAGTCGTGGTGGGCGGCGGCGGCGACGACCAGCGCGCCCCGGGGGCCGCCGCCGTGTTCCAGCATGCGGTTCATGTGCCAGCTGCTGGTGGTGGTGGCGCTGCGGCCGCAGGCCCTGTGGGCGCCGCTGCAGCTCCGGGTGGCGCAGGGGCCGCACTCCCACTCCCACCCCCAGCACTTCCTGTCGCTGCCGCTGGGCAGCCTCCTCCTGTCGCTGCGCAGCCTGGGCAGCCTGGGCTGCCTCCACCGGCACCAGCGGGGCAAGCCTTGGAGGTGCCCGAGGGGTCTGAGGCCAACGACTTCGGCTGGCCAGCCACTGCGCCGTGGATCGCACCGCACTTCCGCCGGATCTTGCCCCTCGCGGCTGGCGCGCTCGGGTACCGCAGCAGCCGCGTGATGGCCCGCTATCGCAGCGTTGACATCTGCACCGTATGCGGCGGCTTCTCTGAGCGTGTATGTTCCAGGAAGCTCTGCGCGCCCTGTTCAGGGATCCGCAGTGATCACTATGGCAGGCGCAACCTTCTTCACATGCGCGTCGGCCACCACCCCAAAACTAACCGCGATTTTGCGGGCTGCTAGCGTGGTGAGGGCCCGCCACGCGCCGCGCGTTGGAGTAGATGGGGGGAGGAGGGGGGGGGAGATGGGGGCGAGGCGATATGATCAGAGATTTTGACGACCGTGACGACGACCGTGACGACGACGACGACGCGACGACGACCCGACCCGACTCGCCCTTAATCCTTAGGCCTCATCTGCATTCTGTGCCCTGCAGGACGCCGCCCCCGCGGCTGCTTCCCACGGTCCGTCGGCCCGATGCCACGCGCGCGCTCCATGCGAGGCCGCGTGGGCTGCAGCATGCGCGCCGTCTCATCCCCCGCCCCGCAGCGCGCGCCCCCCCCCCCCCACTGGCACCACTGGACGTTTGCGCAAGTGTCGGGCTTATGCCGATCGGATCAACGCCCCATGGCTCCAGGGCCCCCCAGGGCCCCCCCCCCCGACTACATGAATTATCCGACGCTGTCCGCCGCGAGGGCGGGGGGGGAGGGGGGGCGCGCTGTAGCTGTTCTCTGTTCTAGCGGCTAGCGCAGTCAGTCGAAACCTTCGGCCTGGCAGCGAATCTCGAAAGAATAACAGATTTATGGGGTTCTGGATCTACTAGGACTCAAAAAATGAGTGCGTTGAAGATTGGGATCTCCTCTTGACGCCCTGAGGGGCGAGGAATTTCTGGCAATCTCTCTTGAGGCCCTGTGGGGAGATAGAATTTCTGGGATCTCCTCTTGAGGCCCTTAGGGTAGTTAGAATTTCTTGGTGCCGTTGGGGTCTTGCAAAATCTCTGGGCCCACCCATCAAGAGCTGGTAGGCCATCTGGGGAGAACTCGACAGGCTCTTGGCGCCCTCGCTCGCTGAAAATGCATTAATCTTCGCATTGCTTCGAGGGAATGGGCGACTTCCGACATCCGTGAGTTCGTCTAGAATTGGTTGCGGCTATTTTCGCTCTGCTTCCTATCCGCCCTCTGGACGTCCCATCGGCTACAACGGCCCCTCTTCTTCCACCATTGCCCAATTCCATTCCCACCACGGCTCCAGCCCGACCTGCAACAGGCGCGCGAGGTGGAGCGGCCAGCCCGCAGCTGAACCAGCCCGCCTGAGCGCGATGAGCGGCTTCGCGGCGCAGCCGTTCAAGGACTTCTGGGCCGACAAGGTTTCCCCCCTCATCGAGACTGACTTCAAACGGCTTCTCAATACCATTCCGAAGCGCGTCGCCGAGAGGGCCGCGCAGGCGAAGAGGGAGAAGCCAGACAAGTCGCAGGAGGACCAGTCGAAGAAGATCTCGAAGAAGGACAGCAAGGAGAGAACTCCATTGCAGGAGAAGCTCGCCAGGATCATCGACGAGTGCAACGAGAAGGGCGAGCGCAGGAATGCCTATCTGAACCTGGCGTATACGGCGCCCATCGACAACAGTTTCCTGGAGGAGAATATCACGGCGGGCAAGGTGGAGAACGTGGCTGCGGACATGTTCATGCGGAACGTGCCGACGGACGACGCGGCTGAAACAGCGAACGACTCTCCTTGAGGGCGCTGGCGACGTCGAGCGCACAGCCCAGGGTAACCCACAGCGGCGCATCGTGGAGACGCTAAGCCAGGTCAAGGGTGGTAGGCGTTGGAACATCCCGAAGCAGGATGAGAAAGGGTTCGAGGCCCCCATCGTGATCACCAACGTGAACCAGACCGCTGTGCCCGAGATCGGCAAGTTCAAGCGATTGGGCAGTGACGTCGTGGTCAACGCTGTCTGGCTGGCCTACTACTGGGCGAAAGAGGAAGGCAACAGGCAGGCCGTAGAAGCGGTGGAGGACTTGATTCTGGATTGGCCCTTCGATTTCGCGCTGATCCCGGGGCGCACGGCTGAGGAGGTCGAGGAGAACAAGTTCAAGTGGTCTGTCAACCAGAGATCCCGCAACGAGCGCCCGCGCGATTTCCTCGGGCTCGAGAACCAGAACCTCCTGCGCATCGTGGCACGTGCGGCGGAAATCTTGAAGAGCGGCAGGCCAGCTGGCGGGAACCCCTCGGCAGAGAAGGTGCAGGCGTGGTTGGAGAAAACATAGAAGTGGGGACTGTTGCACTGCCCCAGCCTGAGGACCGTCAAGACGCACATGGTCAACTGGCTCGCTCTCGACAAGTGCCCGGGGGCATTGCTGCTTTTGGATGCCGCCGTGAACCGTTGGGGGCGAGACAATCTGCTGGACAGGCCCACACAGCTTGGGACGATCATCGCGAAGACGGGCGCTACCTCGCTGGGGTACGTCTTGGAAAGCCTGTACACGCGGACGCGGCGGAAGAGCGTGAAGGACCCGTACAGCGCCTCCACCATCGGCCAGGCAGTGGGCGAGATCTTGTGGGCGAAGAAGTACGTGGCGAACTTTCTGAAACAGTACCCAGACTTGTTCAAAGGGAGCACTGGCTGCAACAGCACTGAAACAACAGACACGCAGGAGAACGCCGCCGAGAGACAAGTCATGGCCATGGCGAGGCAATACCTCGACTCGCCGCTCAAGTTCTTTGAGAAGACTGAGGGGCGTGACAAGGACCCGACCTGGGTGCAGTCACTGCCGACCGAGGCGCTGCGCCTGGCGATGAAACACTTCCTCGAAATAGGCCAGGACTTCTACAAGCAGGAGATCTCTGGCGCCCTCACCCAGCCGTACGCCGAGCGCTACAACATGGACAAGTTCCACAGGAGCGTGCGAGTGAACAAGAGGTTCTTCGAGAAGTTCCAAATCGCGCACGACTCCCTCCCTCGCGGGAAACCCCCAGGAACCGCCAGAGCAAAAGCCTGCAGACAGCGACGCGGTCGGTGCTGCAACAGCGGGCGGCGTTGGAACAGCGGAGGCAGCCTCCGAGGACAAGAAGAAGATCGACGTCTCCCCGAGCGACGTGAATAACTTCAAGACGCTGTGCGAGCAGCAGTGCTCTAGCCGGCTGGATGCGCGGGTCGTCGTGATCACGGCGGAGGGCAGCGCCATGGATATCAACGCTTCGGTTACTAAGACACGCCTATACCAGAACCCCACAGAGAATGCATCAGTGATGGGCTTCTACGATGTCAAGAATGCGAAGTTGTGTTGCGTCTTCGAGGGGCAAGGCCTCGCGCGCCGTGGGCCCGCGCTGGACGAGGTGGATTTCACACGCTACCTGCAGTCCCTGGAACCGCTGATGGCCGGTTGACGGGACGTGCTGTGGGTGCTGACGGGCCGCGCGCAGTCGAACCCCCCGAAGATCCAGAAGATCCTCGCCGCAAACAAGCTCCGCACGGTCACATACCACCTCGCCTACAACACGAAGCAGATGCAGCAGTTCGGCCACTTCCAGAGGCAGCGGGGCCTGGCGAACTCGCGCTCGCACGAGGTCATGTTGCTCTGCTACAAGGGCAGGAAGCCGAAGCAAATGGCCAAGATCAGGCAGTTCGTGGACGCGGGCAGCCCCCTCTTCAACGAAGTGATGAGGAACGCGCCTGTCCTGCCGCAGAAGAGCCACGCCCTCGTGCCCAAGCAGGTTCGGGAGACCAGCTTGGCCAGCATGGTCGGCCAGTGCGTCACCGAGGTGGAGGCCGAGGAGCGAGAGAAGCTGGGGTGCTGCCACCCTCTCCAGGAGGACGAGGGCGCTGATTGTGGCGCCGAGGCGCGCGACGAAGCTGCAACAGCCGTCCGTCCCGAGAAGGCCCTCGTGACTGCGGCCGTGAAGAAGCGGAAGCTCTACCGCCAGCTCACGGGAACGGAGGTGCCGTGGTTCCCGCGCGCCAACGACATCGAGCTCCTCAAGGAGCTCTGCCACGAGGCGGGGAAGCCCAGGTGGGTGTACTTCGGCACGCCTGCGGGCGGCGCAGGCATGCACGGCTGCATCGAGAGCGGGCGCAGTGCGTTGGCCTTGACGTTCGACGACCACCACGCGAAGGTGCTCAAGCCGTTTCTCGTGGAGCGTGCCGTCGAGGCCATGCTCGGGGGCAGCGCCGTGGTGTTCGTGAGCGAGGACCTGCTTGCACGCTCTGTGCAGTTGCGCCTGACAAAGGAGGACCCGCAGGAGCACGCGAAGGATGGGAAGAAAGACGACAACAAGAAGGAGGGCAAGAAGGAGGACAATAATAAGGACAAGAAGAAGAATGATAAGAAGGACGAGAAGGATGAAAAGAAGAAGGGTAAGAAGGGTAAGAAGCGCGACGCCGACGCGTCCTCGACCTCAGACTCCTCGCCCTCAGACGACTTCTCGGCCTCGAAGAAGAAGAAGCCGAATACAGGCTGAAACAGATCACAGGCTTGAGCACAGGCTGCAACAGAATTCGACAGCTCCGACGCAGGAGCCAGCCCGCGCGCTCCTGTTCCCGTGGAGCTGCCACTTGTTTGATTTTGGATTGTAACAGTCGCGCGCTGGCGGCGTCGCCTCCGTTCTCGTAGTGGGACGCGCGCCGCATTCTGGCCTGTGCAGTGCACGGCACCTTGCGTACAGATAGGAACATAGTCCTCCGTCATCCCTTCGTCGCCATCCGTCGCACTTGGCCCACGGCGCAGGCAAGGCGCAGCGTCAGGATGCTTACCTTTCCAAAGGGTACCCTTGCATCCTACGCTTTCCGTCCTGAAGCTGGGGAGCTGGATAAACGACAGAGACCATGCCGCCAAGGCCCTTGCATCTTTACGGCGCTCTGTAGGGGCGGGCCAGGATGGGGATGCAGCAGGGTAGGGAACACACGGGAAGCAACACTCCGAGTAGCGGCCGCAGGGGGGGGAGGAGGACGGAGGAGGGGCCCGCAGGCGTCTCGGCCCACTGAAATTTAGCGGGCCCGCAGGGACGACACTGCCGTCAGCGGGCCTCCGCGGCGATGGCTGCCTCGGGCGGCAGCGGTCGCGGCAGGAACAAGGTTCTCTTCTATAAGTGGGGCTGTTATCTGCAGGGTGACGGGTCGAACAGCGACAAGATCAACAAGAAGCTGAGGGATACCTGCAGCAATAGCATGGCCAGGGTGGCAAAAGGGGCCCCGACCGCAAAAGTGACGCTGGAGAAGGTAACGAAGAACAAATGTGTGTTGACGCGGCCAAATCCAGTTTCGCATGACACCTGCACGTAGCTCCTCAAGATTGCGCTGGGCGCCAACTGGAAAGACTACGTGAGCAAGCCTGCGGGGGTGCCAGGGTGCGCGAAATGGGCTGGAACAGCTAACGCTGCAGAAGATGAGCCAGCTGTCGCCGAGGGCCACGGTGTCGCAGGAGAAACCCTAGAGGACGCGCTGGGGAAGGTGCTCGTTCCCGCCGCGGACGGGGTATCGGAGCCTGCGCCACCGGCAGCTGCTCGTCGCGGGTCTGCTGGTCCGAGAGCAGTGTCCCACGACGAGGGTCGTGTGAATCTACTTGCACTGAAGTTTGACGCGGTCGGGCACGCGTACCAAAACAAACAGAATAGCAAGTGCGAGGACCTGCCGCTCGAGTACGACGTGCAGTGGGAAGGAGGGGAGCTCGGTCAGGGCTCTTTCGGCAAGGTCTACTTGGGAACGCGACGGGGCGACAAGACTGGCCTTGCGATCGAGATGCTGCGGGGCGACCCCATCGATGCGCAGAAGGGGTTCAATACGGATGCCGTCGGAGGGGCTCTGGATGAGGTCACGCGCCACGGTGCTGCGGGCACGCGCCCGCGTCTCGTTCGCTTGCTCGACGTGGGCCTTTTTCAGGAGGTTGTGCCCAGGAACTGCAATAGTCCCGAAGAAAGCACACCGAGAACTGCAACAGCCAGTACCAAGGATAGATTGGACATGGACGGAGCACATCGGCCTCGCGCACGAGTTGTTCGAGATCGATGTCCGCCAATTCCTCAAACAGTCCTCCTTCGCGCAGACAGGGATGCGCCGCGTCCTGAACAGCGTTCTCGAAGGGCTCCAGTACATGCACGACAGGGGCCTCGTTCACTGCGACATCAAGCCCGCAAGCATCCCGATGCGAGGATCGCCGCAGGCGCGCGGCTGCTTCGAGAAGCAGGCACTTGTATCACGTGAGCTTGGCGAATGGGATCCAGTCGCGCCGCGCCCAAAGAGCAAGCTGCAGTTCGACTGGCAGATCCCGAGTCCCTTCGAGGCGCTCGTCGTCGACGTCGTCGTCGCCGTCGTCGTCGCCGTCGTCGTCGTCCTCCTCCTCCTCGCCCTCCCCGTCCTCCTCGTCCTCGTCGTCCTCGCCGTCCTCGTCGTCCTCGTCGCCCTCGTCGTCGTCCTCCTCGTCCTCGTCGTCGTCGTCCTCGTCGTCCTCGTCATCCTCGTCATCCTCGTCGTCCTCGTCGTCGTCCTCCTCGTCCTCGTCGTCGTTGTCCTCGTCGTCCTCGTCATCATCGTCATCCTCGTCATCCTCGCCGTCGTCGACGTCATCCTCGTCATCATCGTCGTTCCTTCGACTAAGATCCCGAGTTGTCAGGGCTCACATGGAGCTCTAACATAGTATGTTAGAGCTCCCAGGGAGCTCTAACATCGCATGTTAGAGCTCCAAGGGAGCTCTAACATAGCATGTGAGAGCTCCGATGGATCTCTAACATAGCGTGTTAGAGCTCCCATGGAGCTCTAACGTAGCATGTTAGAGCTCCGACGACGCCCTCATATACGAGGTCAGAGCTCAGCTTATCTCACTAGCCTTCATGTTAGGTCTCACACCGAGTTCTAACAAGGGAGGTTCCACCCTTCCCCCGAGATGCCGTCGTCGTGCCCTCTATCCCGCCCTTCCCTCCAGGGGGAGCTCAGTCGCCGTCGCTCCCCTCTCCTCCATCCGCCCCTCTCCGCAGGTGGTGCTCGGCGACCTCGGCTGCGTGGAGATGGCGGATCCCCACGGCAGGTTGAAGGAGAAACTGCGCTACAGCCCGACCTGCGATGACCTCGGAGCATGCACGCCCGCTTACAGAGCGGTAGACGTTTTTTTGGGGAACCAGAGGACCTGGACATGTGGTCCATCGGGTGCCTGATGGCGGAGTTGTACACGCGCAAGGTGTTGTTCCAACCAGAGCCTTGCGGCGCGCTCGGGCATCCAGGGGGGCACCCGAAAGCCTTCGTGGATTTCTGCAGGGATGTCTTGGGGATCCCAGGCAAGGCGCCAGGGTCGGGAGACTTCTACAAGTAGGAGGACCAGGAACCCGCCCCGTGGCTGGACAACCTGCCTTTCTTTGAGAAGTGGTTCAAGCGGTCGGGCGAGGATTGGCTAAAGGCTGAAACAGCGAAGGCACTCGACGGCCGAGGACGCTGGCCCGTTGACGAACTTGCAGACTGCCCCCCAGGTTTGTTGAAGGCCGCCGAGAGCTGCCTGCTTGAGCACCTTGGCGCCAGAGCGACAATCAGTCGTCTAAGGGCTCGTCGCTTCCTGCAGCCGGCTGGCGCCCAGCTCGACGTGCGCATATCCATGGCGCATGGGGGAGAAACGGCACGGGCACGATAGCGGAGGCGGAGCTGGACCCAGACTTGCTCCGCTTCTTGCAGAGAGACCCGTGCTGGCAGAACTTGGCCGAGGAGCGCCTGGACACGGGAGCAACCGTCGCCAAATGCGTCCGAGGCGACGAGGCGGCAAAGGGCCTGAAAACAGAGGTCGCAGGCATCGTGGACGACGAAAACCCCCGAAGTGCCGCAGCCTCAACAAGGACGGGCATTTGAAGATCACCCCCTCGCCCCACATGGCCGCCTTCGTGCGAGCGCTGCGGAAGAAGATGCGCCCGCGGCTGCAACAGCTGGGAGACAAAATGCGCGAGGCTGTCAAAGCCGACGGCATGCCACCTGCCATCGTCGAGCAGAACGGAAAGCCCATCATGACAGAGCACTTCGCCGACAACGCGTTCGCGTACGCATCGATCCAGCTCATGCAAACAGATGGCGGATGCTCCCTGTTGCACGCGGCCGTGACGATTTTCGGGGCGCGCTCCGTGCAAGTGAGGATCCCAGGGGTCCTGGGAGCACATGATGGGGCGTCACCCTCGAGCGCAGCCTCCTGCGGAAGGGTCGTCACCCTCGAGCAAAAGCTTGGGTCCTTCTACATGGGCACCCTGTCCTCCCTCGAGCACAACGTGCACCACCACGCCTCCGCGGACTGCCAGGGCTGTTTCGCGACCCACCACGAGCTGCAACAGCGCGTGGACGACAGCAGGCTGCAGATCGCCGTCATGATCCGCTCCGACGTCTTTCGGGAGTTCAGGGCGCGCAGGATCGACGCCACGCCTGGCCCGAAGGAGTTCTTCAACGTCGTGAACCACGTCGTGGTCGATCACCTGGCACGGGTCCCCGTGGCGCTGCCCGACCTCACGGAGGTGCTTGACGAAATGCGGTGGCCCGCTTCCACGGAGGCTGTGGGGCTTTCCGATTAGTGCTCAGCACGGCCCGCGCAGTCCGAAAGAAGGTTATCGTCATCCTCATCATCGTCAGCGTCATCATCTTCATCGCCATCGTCATCGCAATCATCGGCTTCATCAGAATCGCCATCATCATCAGCAGCATCAGCATGTTCACGCCGCCATCATCGTCATGCGGGTCTTGATTTAATCATCATCATCACTACATGATGATGACGATGACGAGGAGATGATGCTTGATATTATGATGATGACGATGATAAGGAGATGGTGATGATGATGGCGATGACGCGGACGATGATGAATATCATGACGATGATGATGACGATGATACAAAAAACACGTTGAGTCGGTTGAGTCCGAAAACCCCGCCCTAAATCAAGCCAGGAAGTTCAGGGGTGGACAGAAGACCCCTCCTGACACGTCGATTATTGAATTGTCCGTTTTGGGTTCTCGAGGGGGCGCCGCGGCCGTCATTTTCCAGGCTTGCGCCCGCCAGGTTTGGGCCCGAGGTCGTCTTCACGAAACCACGTTTTACTAAAGGGGTTTCCGTCCATCCCCGAGAGAAGACAAATGTGCATACACAGGAACGTTCGGAGGTCCGCGCACATTTCCGGGATCGGCGCTGGGACCCTTGGCGGCGTTAGCGCGCTTCACGCGCCAGGGAGGGCTGTCGGGCGCCAATCCGGGAAATTCGCGCGGAGTGCCGAAGTTTATGTATAAGCCGATGTTTATGTTTTTCTTTTTCTGTCAGGAAGAGAACCACGTGGGGACCGTTCATAGCAAAAAAAAAAAAACGAAACTGGAAATATTGATTGGGTCTGCATCGGCTATGGAAGAAGCAACGCGTGCGGTGGACCAGGTTTGTTGTCACTGGCGCACGGGAGGATGAGACAATTGTCTCGGATGGAATTTTCGAGTGTTTGAGGCAAGTGGCAAAGTATAGACCGAGTTTAACCAGTGTGGTTCAGCATGTCTCGGTAAATCTTCCCCCAGAGGAGCTTCGGCACATCAGACGCGAGCTGACCGAGTTGCTGAGGCTCGCCTGGCTCTCGGGCACGGATGGGTAGCACGTAGGATCCAGGGGGTCCATGTTTTTTTCCCCCCCATGCCAATGGGGCCGGCCCCGCTTCGGCTGATGTTGCCCCCCCTGATGGATGTGGTGTGGTGCGGTTATGCGGGTTGACGTGTCTGGTTCGCGTGCGTGCGTTCATGTGCACGCGTGTGCGTATGTGTGCTCCAACTGCACGCTGTGGTGCCGTAAACTTCTTTGTCGCAGTCCACCACTTGCAACCGTAGATACGCTGACGGCGGCGTAGGTCACGGCGATGTAGGTCTCGGTATTGTAGGTGGGGTGGTTCGTGGCCAGCCTTGTTGTAGGAAAGCGCTGCTCGTCTTTTTCTACCATCTGTTCTGCGCGAGTTCGGCGCCACAAAGACCAGATATCCAACATCGCCGTCAACCAGCATTGCCATTAGCGCGGCCTTGGTGCAACGCCTGGTGGAGTTGTGCTCCAACGTGTCCCCCGCTCGGGGCGCCATCGCTGTAGTGTGTCGTGCGAGGTGCGCCACGTGTGGTAGGTGCGCCACGCGCACTAGGCGACCGTGGGGCCCAAGCGTGCCAGGCACGCATGGAGCGCCAGATACGTCACGTGCACCAAGTGTGCTGTTTGCTCCAGCTGCGCCAGGTGTGCCACCTTCGGGGCACGCGTAGAGTGCGCCAGGGGCGTCCGCGAACATCGTCTAACATTTCGGCCATGTGCGCCAGTTTGGGCAGTACACCGACCGCCTACAATCGTTGTCGCAGGCCGACGCTAAGTTATGGCGGATTCGCGAACACTGTGAATTGTGTGCGTGCGCGGGTATGGGCGTGCGCCCGCAATCATCTCGCACTTGTTTTGGCATGGGTAATAGGTCTGCAAGCGTCACCCAGTATGCCGCACCACCCGCCGTCCCTGGAAGCATGAACTTTCCTTTCCCAACAATCCTGTGGTGTTGGGCCCTCGTTGTGAAGAGACAGCGCCCCGCGTTCCTTCCCTCCCGCTGCCCCCTCCTTCCTCCCCCTCATCCCTCCTCCCATCCGCCTCGTCATCGTCATCGTCATCGTCATCATCGGCATCATCATCGCCATCGTCATGATCCGCACCATCATGATCATCACCATCGCCATCGTCAGCGCCGCGCCCCTCACACGGCTCGTGGCACCACAGGGAGTTCCACCGAAGGCCAAAGTGGTTTGGCTGCATGCGTCACCGACCCGCCACATTTCGGCACACCCCTCATACGGCTCGGGGCCCCATAGGGAGCTCCACCGAAGGCCCCACCGGGGGCGTCCGCATGGCACCGCCGCCCAATTTTTGGCACACCTTTCACACGGTTCGTGGCCCCACAGGGAGTTCCACCGAAGGCCCCAGCGGGAGCGTCCGCACGGCACCGCCGCCCCATTTCGGCACACCCCTCACACGGTTCGTGGCCCCACAGGGAGCTCCACCGAAGGCCCCAGCGGGAGCGTCCGCACGGCACCGCCGCCCCATTTTGGCACACCTTTCACACGGTTCGTGGCCCCACAGGGAGTTCCACCGAAGGCCCCAGTGGCACAGGCCGCATGTGGGGACCGCGCCCATTTTGGCACACCCCTCACGCAGTTCGTGGCCCCACAGGAGACTCCACCGAGGCCCCAGCGGGAGCGGTCCGCACGGGCACCGCCGCACCATTTTTGGCACAGCCGCCACTTCCTTTCGACGAACGGTCTGCCCCACAGGAGTCCACCGGTGGCTCGCCCAGCGGAGCGTCCGCACGCGCCCGCCGCCCATTTCGCACACCCGTCACACGGTTCGTGGCCCCACAATGGGAGCTCCACCGAAGGCCCCTACGCGGAGCGTCCGCTTGGCACCGCCGCCCCATTTTGGGCAACAGGCCTTTCATTCACACGGTTTTCGTGGCCCCAACAGGGAGGTCCACCGAAGGCCCCCAGCGGGAGCGTCCGCACAGGCACCGTGCCGCCCCATTTCGGCACAAAAACTCCCCCTCACAAAAATAATAAAGACACGGTTACGTGGCCCACAGGATTCAAACCGAAGGCCCCACGAGGGAGCGTCCCAGCGGCAACCGCCGCCCCATTTGCCACACCATACTTTTCACACGGTTTCGTGCGCCCCGACGGGAGTTCCACCGAAGGCCCCAGTGGAAGCGTCCGCATGGCACCGCCGCCCCATTGGCACACCCCTCACACGGTTCGTGGCCCCCATAGGGAGCTCCACCGCAGGCCCCACCGGGAGCGTCCGCACGGCACCGCCGCCCCTTTGGCACACCTTTCACACGGTTCGTGGCCCCATAGGGAGCTCCACCGAAGGCCCCAGCGGGAGCGTCCGCATGGCACCGCCGCCCCATTTCGGCACACCCCTTCACACAGCTCGGGCCCCACAGGGAGCTTCCACCGAAGGCCCCAGCGGGAGCGTCCGCATGGCACCGCCGCCCATTTTGGCACACCTTTCACACGGTTCGTGGCCCCACAGAGGCTTCCACCGAAGGCCCCAGTCGGGAGCGTCCGCACGGCAACCGCCGCCCCATTTCGGCACACCCCTCACAACGGTTCGTGGCCCCACAGGGAGCTTCACCGAAGGCCCCAGCGGGAGCGTCCGCATGGCACCGCCGCCCCATTTCGGCACACCTTTCACACGGTTCGTGGCCCCACAGGGAGTTCCACCGAAGGCCCCAGCGGGAGCGTCCCGCGTAGCACCGCTGCCCCATTTCGGCACACCCCTCACCGGTTTCGGCCCCACAGAGAGCTCCACCGAAGGCCCCAGCGGGAGCGTCCGCAATGGCACCGCCGCCCCATTTTGGCACACCTTTCACACGTCGTGGCCCACCAGGGAGTTCCAACCGAAGGCCCCAGCGGGAGCGTCCGCACGGCACCGCCGCCCCATTTCGGCACACCCCTCACACGGTTCGTGGCCCCAGAGGGAGCTTCACCGAAGGCCCCAGCGGGAGTGTCCGCACGGCACCGCCGCCCCATTTCGGCACACCTTTCACACGGTTCGTGGCCCCACAGGGAGTTCCACCGAAGGCCCCAGCGGGAGCGTCCGCGTGGCACCGATGCCCCATGTCGGCGCACCTCTCACACCGTTCGTTGCCCCAGAGGGAGCTCCACCGAAGGCCCCAGCGGGAGCGTCCGCGTGGCACGGGCCGCGCACGGGGCTCGGGCGAAACCAAGAAGACTCCTTGCTCGTCCGCGACAGTTTTTCTCCCCCTCATTCACGCCGCAGTCCTTTTTGCTGCACCCCCTCCTGCGTCTCCTCTCCCTCGCGGTACTCGCAGCAGAATATGGTTGGGTCCTTCGTCGAGCTAATTTGGGTTGGAAGAGTTTGTGGGCCTGCACACAGCAGGCAACATTCCGACCCCTCCCCCCGCCCTTGTCAAGACCAATGCGCAGTGATCGCGGGCCGTCCGCGCATGATCCGAATTGGAATGCAAAGTGTATTTTGTATTGTTGTGTGGCAAGGAATGGCTTGGGGGTGTTGGCATGGCACACTGCCGAAAATATGCCGGAACCCCCGCCACCCCCGCCAAAAACGGTTCAAAGTGATCGGAGCGCGTCCGCGCATGAACCAGAATTTGGTCCCAGGCGCAGTTTGCAGTTTCTGTTGCAAGGGATGGATGGGGTTGTTGTCATTGCACAGGGCAGTCAAATTGACGGCACCCCCGCCGTCCTTGCCAAAAAACCTATCCAAAGCGGTCGCGTGGAGTCCACGCATGAACCATGTCCTGTCGCAAAGTGCAAGGCGACGCGTAATGGGGGGAGCGATGAATGGGGGCGCAGCGATGGCCGCATAATTCAAGCAGTGGCGAAGCGTCTTGGCGTGCCCATCGGCCTACCAAAGAATGTTCTAAGAACCTTTTATGGTTTCCACGACATGTTCTCAGAACATTTCTGGCTGGGACTTTCTTGTTTTAGCAAATCGGGTTAATGTTCTAATAGCACTGTCGTTGTTATGAAAACATTGTTGGGTTCTAAGAACATATCGTAGTAGGCCTATAATAATGCCGGGACGGCCGGTCCCTGCTCAAAGAATAGGGGCCCTTCAGGGTTCCCAGAAGGGGGTCTCTAGGGCACAAATGGGGGGCAGTTCAGGTTCGAAAAGTGTGTCGCCACCCCATCAAACGACGCACAACGAAGAGGAAACGCGTTAAACCACTCACGACCTCAAGGGCTGGTGGGATCCGGCAGTGCGCCCAGGGGAGAAAACAGAGGGAGCGGGCCTGCTCAGAAGGCCCAGAAGGCCGCGGACCTTCCCGAGAAGCTGCTTCCCGACGGCACAAGGGGCTTCTCAGAAGGCCTGATGGCTTCCGAGAAGCTCCGCCGACTTCTGAGAATTGGGGGGCAAAGATCGGTATAACAAACAATGTTTGCCGTTGTCGGGGACGCCTGCCCCACGGTCGGCTGGAAAGGTTGCACCCTAACATAGCAGCCCGCAGTTGGAGGCGCTGGGCGCAGAGTGGGTCGCGGGTGGGTCGCGGGCGAAACGTGGGTGGGTCGCGGGGTGGGTCGTGGCGGGTGGGTCGCGGGTGGGTCGCCCGCGGGACGCGGGTGGGTCGTTGGTGGGTCGCGGGTCGCGGGTGGGTCGCGCGGTGGGTCGTGGGTGGGTCGCGGGTCGCGGGGTGAGTCGCGGGTGGGTCGCGGGTGGGTCGCGCGTGGGTCGTGGGGTGGGTCGCGGATGGGTCGCGGGTGGGTCGCGGGGTGGTCGCCGGTGGGTCGCGGTTGGGTCGCGGGTGGGTCGGGGCCCGGTCGCAGGCGGGACGACCGAAACAACAACAACAATAAAAACAATATGTTTAAGATTGTTCGTTCCTATCTGTTCACGTGCCAATCAACACGTATAACTATCCCAAACCCTCGCTACCGGCCTTCGTCGTCTTCGATCGTACCCCCTTTGGGGGTATACGTGGCACCCCGCAGTTGCGGATAAGAGCGAGGGGGCGGCGGGGACGTCTGCAGTCTGCGAGGCTCTGAAGAAACCCGCCGCGGGCGCAACATTTTCAAGCTATACAACGAACCCGCCGCAGGCGCCGATGTTTTTGTTAAAAACCATATAGGTGGGTCGCGGGTTGGGTCGCAGGTGGGTCGCGGGTGGGTCGACGGTGGGTCGCGGGTTGGTCTCGGGCCGGGTCGCGGGCCAGGTCGCGGGTGGGTCGTGGGTGGGTCGCGGGTGGGTCGTGGGTGGGTCGCGAACGGGTCGCGGGGTGGGTCGCGGGTGGGTCGCGGGCCGGGTCGCGGGTGGGTCGCGGGCCGGGTCGCGGGGGGGACGACGAATACAACAACACCACCACCAACAACAACAACAGCAATCAATCCAAAAGTGTTCGCTCTTACCAGCCCGCGTGTCATTCACTATGCATATCCCAAACCCTGGATACCCGCCCTCTTCGTCTTCGATCATACCCCCTTTTGGGGGGTATATTCCTTCTTGGCCCCTTGTAATTGGAGAAGCCCCTAAACAGAGAAACTAAAGGGAAATGACAAAAAGAAAAGACGAAAGGATCGGAGGAAGGGAGGGACTAGAGGGGCAAGAGGGAGGGACAACGATGATTTGTGCCATGGGTTGCGATTAAGCTTGCGCCATCGCTTACGCCAGCCATTCCAAGATAGGTTAACAAAGGCTTCGCCATGGGTCGCGCCATAAACAGCTCCATGTAACACCTCTGGTGTTGGAGGCGAGGGAGAGGGAATCGGAAGGAGGGGGAGGAGGCCTGGGAGGAGGGAGGGGCAGGAAGGTAAGAGTGCGAACGTTCGAAGAAGCCCTCGGCGAAAGCGCCATTCCACAAGGAAGTCTCGGGCGGCAGCCCACGACGGGCGGGCGATCCTCTGACGGGCGGGTCAGGCGGGTGGGACATTCAAGCGGGATGCCTAAGTAGGGCGAGTGCGCGATTCCTAAGTAAATTGTGACGGCGTCCTTGGCGCGAGCGTGGTGCCTGAGCGTAGATGGCGCGATTTCGGAATAAACTGCGAAAAACAGCACAGGCGAGAACGCAATTCCTGAAAAGGGGATGTCTGGCGGGATCGGGGGTCTAGACTAGAGCGCAAGAAAATATTAAGCGGAGCGCCGTTGTTGAGTAAATCGCAAGGGAACCTCAAACGGGAGGGGGGGTCCTGACTAATTGCGAGGAAATCATGAGCGGGAGCGCCGATCTTGAGTAAATTGGGAGGACGTCTCAGGCGGGAGCGGGGGTCCTGAGTCAAGATGGCAGGCGGGAGCCGTTGTTGTTGTTGTTGTAGCCTGGGGGAGCAGCAACGCAGTTTGACCCGGACTAAAATGTGGGAGCGCCGTTCCTGAGTAACCCGTGAGGGGGGACCAACAATAATTATTTGTCAGAAGTGAGAGTTCAACAACAGCAACAACAGCAGCAGCAACAGCAACGGCAACATCAACGCAACAAACATAATCTCCACCACGGGTCCGCACTTAAGCCACGCACCCAGGGACAATGAATGACCGTTCGGCCCCCTCTTTCTAATCTTCCTCGCTTGCCACGTGCATTTAGTGGGATTGGAGGAAGGGGAAGCTAGAATAATGGAGCACGAGAGAAATTTGCAGGAGGGGGCAAAGAGCAGAAATCAAGTGTTAGAACCAGACGGGCAGATCAGGTGGGCAGACCCAGAGCGGGCAAGTCGGGAAGTCGGGCCCAGGCGACAAGGTCGAGCAGGCGGGTTGCTGAAACGTGGGTCCTGCATGAATCGCAAGGAAGTTTCGAGCGACAGCGCAAGTTCCGGGTAAATCGCGCGAGAAGCCAGAGCGAAAACGTGGTTCCTGAGCGCCGAGGGCGCATCGTCTGAGTAAATTGCATGGAAGTCCCACGCGAGAGCGCGATGCGCACATTGCGCGAAGGCGCAATGTGGGGTAAACTGTGAGGAATTATTCGGCGGGAGCCGTTGTTGCCGTTGTTGTTGTAAACGGGTGGCGAGGGGCCCAGCTTGAGCCCCGTGACTTACCCTGATAATCAACAGGGTGCGAACCCCGGGGGGGGGACATTTCGATTGAAACAACACAATGGTCACCCACCGGAGGGGGGGGGATCAACAACAATAATTATCCCAGTAAGCTTGCCCTATAGAAGTTCTAACCCAAACCTTACGAATTGGTCCGCTACCCCCCTAATTCCTATGGCCCCCGAGTTCTTCTGGTTATGCTTATTCCTATGCCGATGCCTCCCCCAAACTTTTATGATATGCCTACGCCGATGCCTATGTTGATGCCTATGCCCATGCCCACGCACCACCTCTCAGCGTTCCTACGCTTATGCCTATGCCCTGTTTGTCCATGTTTGCTTGCCCTTGCGTGCTCTTGCTTGCTCTTGTTTCCTTGCTCTTGCGTGCTTGCTATCGTTTGCTTTGTCTTGCTTGCCCTTGCTTGCTTGCACTTGGTCGCTGGCTCTTGCTTGCTTGTTATTGCTCGCTTCTGGTTGCTTGCTTCCGCTTGCTTGCGAATTCTTGATGTTGTTCCTCCCGTCCTCCCGTCCTGCTCCCGTCCTCCTGTCGTCCTCCTCCCATCCTCCTCTCGTCCTCCTCTTATCCTTCTACCTATTTGGAATCAACGCTGGCTGATATTTTTCAGTAGTGAGGGTTCAACAACAACAACAAACATGTTTATATCGTTCGTTCCGATATGCTCGCGTACCACGCTACACGCATAGCCCAAACCCTCGGTACCATCGTCCCCCCTTGGGGTATTTCGTAGGGTGTATATCTTCCTTACCTGCCACGCGCATGCAGCGCAGCGCCTAAACACATGGGAAGAGAGGAAGGATGGAAGGGACAGGGAGAAGGACGGAACACGAGAGAAATTTGCAGGGGGGGCTAGAAGCAGAAAGCACGTGGCACAGCCAGACGGGCCGATCGGGCGGGCAGACCCTTGTGGGCGGGTCGGGAA
Organism: Prorocentrum cordatum; assembly: GCA_963575745.1. Classification (NCBI taxonomy): domain Eukaryota; class Dinophyceae; order Prorocentrales; family Prorocentraceae; genus Prorocentrum; species Prorocentrum cordatum. The sequence goes on from CAUYUJ010010680.1 coordinate 249,923, forward strand.
GGCGGGCCCAGGCGGCAAGGCGGCGTTTGAATACACTGTGAGGAGGTCCCGCGCGAGAGCGCGATGCTTACACACATTGTCAGGACGTCCCGCGCGAGAGCTCGATTTCGGAATACATTGTGCGGAAGTATCAGGCGGGAACCGTTGTTGTTGTAATTCGGGGGCCGGGGGCCTGGTCTGAGCAGGCAAATACTCCCGATATATATTTTGTGCACCTGTGCGGGGGAGGGATCCGCAACATTCTCGTTCAAGAATGAGAATTCAACCACAACAACAACAAGAACAATCATTTTAAGACTGTTCGCTCTTATCGGCTTGCGTGCCATGCAACACGTATCTCCCGAAAATTCGGTACCCGCCCTCTTCGTCTTCGATCGTGCCCCCTGAGGGGTCTCTATATCGTTCTTTCCTGCTGCGTGTATTTCGTGCAGCCCCTGGGGCAGGGGAGGGGAGGACGGATGAAAAGAAGGGACAAGAGATATGAAGGAGGATGGAGCATGAGAGCAATTCGCAGGAGGGGAGCTAGGACCAGAAAACACGTAGCAGAATCAGACGGGCAGATCGGGCGGACAAACCCTTACGGGCGGGTAGGGAAAGTGGGCCCAGGCGGCCAGGTCGACAGGTCCACCAGGCGGGTTGATGAAGCGAACGTCTTGCATGAAACGCGAGGAAGTCTCGAGCGACAGCGCGATTACCAAGTAAATCGTGGGGGTATCCACAGCGAGAGCTTGATTTCTGAGTGTCGAAGGCGCGGCGTCGGAATAAATTCAGAAGGGGCTACTACGCGAGAGCTTGATTCTTTCATGAATTGTGAGGAAGTTCCGCGCGAGAGCCCATACTGCACACTGTGAGGAAGTAGCACGCGGAACCGCTACTATCGTTGTAAACCGGGCGGATCGATCGTCAGTTTTGTGTGATTGGCCAGGAATTTTCCAGCGAGAGAACGATTCCTAAGTAAATTTAAAGAAGTCCCCAGCGAACGCGCGATTTCTGAATGGCATGAGCGCGGCGCTTGAGTAAATTGCGAGGTAATCTCAGGCGGGAGCGCGATTTTTGAGTCTCTTGCGAGGAAGCATCAAGCAGGAGAGGGGGACCAGAGTGAAGTATCAAGCGAATGCCGTTGTTGTTGTTGTTGTTGTTGTTGTTGTTGTTGTTGTTGTTGTGAACCGGGGGCCAGGGGCCCAGTTTGAAGAGGACGACTTCCCCTAATAAAAAACCGGGTGCGAGCGCCGGGACGGCATTTCAATTGAAAAATACAATGAGCATTTGGCGGGGGGGATCAGTTGTGAGAGTTCAACAACAACACTAATCATTTTGAGATTGTTTGCTGTTATTTCCTCGAATGTCCGTTAACGCGTATTTCCCAAACCCTCGATACCCGCCCTCCCCGTCTTCGATCGTGCCCCTTTTGGGGGGTATACTTTTCTTCCATGCAGGCTGGGCCCCGGTAAGCGGCGGGGCGGCCGCGGACTGTCGGCCTGGCCAACGGCAGCGCTGATCGGCGGCAGCCCGACCCCAACGGGGACGGACTGGGGACCGACCGCGACGACGATGACGACGACGACGACGACGTCGATGACGACGACGACGGCGACGACGACGACGACAAACGAAAGCGAAAGCGAGAGAGAGAGAACGACAGCAGGGCCACGAAGGGCACGAAGTAGACCGCGAAGGACGACAGCGGGGACACGAAGGGAATGCGTATGGGGCCATGTAGAGCGCGAGCCAGTGGGGGCCACGAATGGCAGATAATGCGGGGCCACGGAAGGCAACGACGGGGCCACTGAGGGTAGCAACTGGGCCACGTAGGACAGCGAGGGGGCCACAAGGGGCGACAGCGGGACCTCGAAGGGCATGCACATGGGACCACGACGGGCGCGAACGAGCGGGGGCCACGAAAGGCATGCGTATATTGGGCCGCGGATGGCAAGGACGGGGCCACTGAGGGCAGCAACGGGGCCACGAAGGGCAGCGAGGTGGCCGCGAAGGGCGACAGCGGGGCCACGAATGGCATGCATATGGGGCCGCGACGAACGCGAACGAGCGGGGGCCACGAAAGGCATACAGATATGGGGCTGCAACGGGGCCACGAAGGGAAGAAAAGGGGCCACGAGGGACTGCAACGGGGCCACGAAGGGCGGCGAGGGGGCCACGAAGGACTGCCACGGGGCCACGAAAGGCAGCGAGGGGGCCACGAAGGGGTGCAACGTGGCCACGAAGGGCAGCGAGGGGGCCACGAAGGGCTGCAACGGGGCCACGAGGGTCACACAGGGCAGCCGGGGGGGGCCCGAAGGGCTGCAGCGGGGCCGCGAAACAAAGCGAGGTTTCTTCGAAGGGCTGCAACGGGTTCTCGAAAGGCACAGAAGGGCAACGAAGGGCTGCAACAGGGCCACGAAGGTCAGCGAGAGGGGGCACGAAGGGTTGCGTCGGGTTCTCGAAGGGCAGCCAGGGGGCCAACTGCTGCAACGTGGCCACGAACGGCAGCGAGATTCCGATTCCTAAGTAGTTTGTGAGGGGGTCCTACGCGTGAGCACGACTCCTGGGTGCCTGAATGTCGGGAGCGCGGCGCTTGAGTAAATTGCGGGAAATTCCAACGCAAGGGCGCGATATTTGAGTAAATTGCAAGCGAGTCTCCAACGAGTGCGCGATTCCAGAGCGCCGACAACGATTTCTGCATAAATTGTAAAGAAGTCCCAAGCGAGAGTGCGATTCGTATATACATTGCGAAGAACTCTCGGGCGGGAGCGGGGTTCCTGGCTAAATTGTGAGGGAATATCAGGCGGGAACCGTTGTTGTCGTAAGCCAGGGGCCAGGGGCCCAGATTGATAAGGACAACCTTCCTTGATAAGACACCTGGTGCGAGCCCCGGGAGGGGCACTTCAATTGAACAAACAAATGTGCACCAGGTGGGGGGATCAACAATAACTATTCTTCAGCAGTGAAGGGTCAATTGCAGCAACAACAACAACAACAAACAAACAAACAAACAAACAACAACAATAACAACAACAATAACAACAACAACAACAACAACAATTACTAGCACGTGGGGACACACCGTTCTCACCAGTGCCAGGGTTTTCATAGGAGGCGGGCAATACCCCCACTTTGTGGGGGGGCCGGTTCAAGCTCTACCAAATTTCCAAACGACTCTTCGCCACCACCCACACCCAGCTTCCCGCCCTATGACGTTCGGACACTTCACTTCGTGGCATGCGGACGACCGTGGCTACTATTCAGGGCCCCGCGGCCGACGACGACGGCGTGCGCGCGCGAAGAAAAAACGAATGTGTCCCGCATGGTATTATTTGACAGGGATGATGGCCCTGGCAGGTGCGCAACCGTTGTTGCAGAAGTTCGAAAAAGTTGCTCGCAAAAGCCCGTTTGACAGAAATGATTAAAAAGTGTTGGGTTTCCTACGAATCCGCAAGAGCGCGCGGGATGAATTTTGACATTTTTTTGTTGAAAAACCATTGTTTTTTGATGTTTTTATGTTAAAATCGCTACGAAAACTAAGGTTTTGGAAGGATTTCGTCTTGCGCGCGCGAATGTCCACTTTACCTCATTTTTTGCAAGGGATTCTTGAAGTTGGTTATGTTAGAACAAGAAATGTCCACTTTAGTTTTTTTTTTTGCAAGGGAAAACCGATCGTAACAACACAACCGGATCCGGACTCCCCCGTTTTGCTTGAGACTTCCTCACGAAAATGATGAAAATGAGGCTGCGGCCTAGGCGCGGCGGGGGGGTCGTGCACCAGGGGTCCCAACAATAATTATTCTTAAGAAGAAATAATGTTCAACAACAACGACAACGACAGCAACAGGAACAACAACAACAGCAATGTGCAACGCGGGAGCCCATGTCAGCCGCGCGCCCAGGGACAGTGAATGACCGTTCGCTTCCCTCACTCTGACGTGGCACCGTACAGGTAGAAATTTTGCAGTTGCCCCGGGGGCGGGCGTCCCAGACAGCAGAAGTTTGTATTGTAAATTGTTCGTTGCCTCCTCAGAGAAGTTCTGCCCCCTCGCATGTCCCCCCCAGCGCCTCGCCGAGAACTGTGGCGGGTCGTCCAAGAGGGGGGGGGGGTGATGTGAACTGGGGGTTGGGGGGTGGGGTATGGCCGGGGCCACGAATTCCTCCTGGATGTCATGCCCATTATTCTTCTTCTTCTGACGTGTGTTTTGGTCCCCCCCTTCGACGCCCCGGACTTCTATCGCAGACCCTGAGCCTGGCAGTGTAGATGTATGTGACAGGGGACGTTCGGACTGGCAAGGCACCATCGGCGTCGGCGGATATTCTCGCGTTCGTGTTGCGTCTGTTTGCTTCTCGATTTGAGTCTGGGTTGTTCCGCGTTGCTTGTGTGAGAGATCTGTTGTCAGTCTTCTTGTTCAGCCGCATGCTGCTTTTGCATAGCGATTAAGGTACGCTGCTCCCACCAAGCGCGACATCGTCGCAACGAGCTTGGGGCTCGGCATTGCCGTATGGATGCTGGACCGACGTGGGGTTTGACATGTGATCTTGCGAGCTCAAGTCAGTTAGACATCCCAGATGCCCGGCCGATATATACATATATATATATATACATAGATATTATATATATATACATATATATATATATAGGTTTCGTTGCACTTATCTGGGGAATGTGTGGGATGTTCACAGCGGCTTCGCAGTGGTAAGGTACAGAGGAGTTCACGGCACGACGATGACGGACCGCATCACATGTTGCGCCCACTTGTTGACATGGCGATGTCTGGGAAAAGGGGACTGTGCAATAGGAGATAGGGCTTGACGTGGGGTTCCAGAGGCCTCCTCCTGCGCATTGATATCCGACCCCGCACTGGGCGTTCCATCGCGGATGCCCCGTGCGGAACGTGCCCGTGCGACTGCGCATCCGCGGGGCCGCTCCCTGAAGCCAGAGCGCGGGGGCGCCGATGCAGAGATGCTCGCCGCTCGTGAGGGCTACCTTCCAGCGGTTGCGCCTCGCCGAGAGCACTCCAGGGGGTGTCCGCATCGTCCGGAGCGGCCGCCAGACACCCGAGGTATGGCCCGACAGTAAACGATTATGACCGTTTTGGGGAACGATCGTGGCGATTCTCAGGAGGGGAGAAAAGCACACAGACACAATGAACCGTCGATTCCCAGAAAATATAGGAAAACATGGGAAGTGGGGGTGAAGACAGAAACCCAGAAAAAATATGGGAACATATGGGGAATCCTGTTATTTGTGTGTATTTATTTGTGTGTATAAAGACCCCTTCAGATTCCTCCGAGGCACCCCCCCCTCGGAGGCCCAGGACCTCCCAGCCGTCGGGGCTCAAGAGACAGGGGTCAATGCAAGCGGGGGTCAGCCAGGGCGCTGGATCCTGCAGGATCCTGCAGCTTGGCATCGCTCGGACGTGTGCATGTTTTCTCGGCGAGAACCATCGAGGACCATCCTGGACCATCGAGCAAAAAGAACACGCACGAAACTGAAAAATGCACGGGAAGTAGACGTCCGAGCGACGGCAAGCAGGGCCAGGGCTGTATTGACCCGGGCTTGCGCGCAGGAGCTCGCAGGATTTTGCAGGATCTTGCAATGCCTGACTGACCCGGGTTTGGATTGACCCGGGTCAGCAGATCCCCGAAGAGGGGCGCGCCGCGCAAATTCCGAGGATATCCGCGGCGGCGGTGGCCACGGGCACGCCGCCGCGAGGCGCGAGGCGGGCGGGGCTGGGGGATCTCGTCCTCCCTCCCTGCCCCCTCTTCCCTCCTCCTCCCTCCACCTCTCCTCATCCTTTCTCCCTGCTTCTCCGTCCCTGCCTCGCTCGTCCATCCCTTCATCTCCCCCCTCCCTCCCTGCCTGCCTTCCTCCTTCCTCCCTGCCGCATGTCTCCCTCCCTCCCTTACTCCTCCCTCCTCCTCCCTCCTCCTCTCTCCTCATCCCTGAGCCTTCTCCCCCCTCCCTCATGCATCCCTCCTCCTAACCTCCCCCCTCCCTCCCTCCCTCATCTTCTCTTCCTCCCTCCCTCCCTCATCCTCCCTCTTCTTTCTCTTTTCTCTTTCTCTGTCCCTTCTCCCTCTTCCTTCCGCCTCCATCCTTCCCTCTCGCCCGGGGGCGACCGAGTGAGTCCCACCCCTATGACAAAGGGGGGCCCATTGGCATTGGGGTTATGGTCTTGGGGTCCACCTCAAGGACAGCGTGAGCCTGGCCTCTTTGAGATCGGGACTGGTGACATTTCTGGCACTCATCACGGCGTAGGGCATAACCCTCCCAAACCTGCGTTGATCCTTGTCTCCCTCCCTCCCTCCCGCATCCTCCCTCTGTCCATTTCCTCCTCCAGCTGCCCCTCCCTCCTTCCAACCACGCCACTGATGGTGTCCATGGTGAGTCCAGTCGGGCCCGGTCATGTCCCTTTCCATCTTACCCATGGCCTCTGTCTCTTCCGCCCCCCCTTCCCTCTTTCCATTCTCCCTCCCGCCCTCCTCGAGGAGGAGGAGGAGGAGGAGGAGGAGATGGGGGAGGAGGGAGGAGGGGGGGAGAGGGGAGAGAGGAGGAGGAGGACGATGAGGAGGAGGAGGAGAAGGAGGAGGAGGAGGCCTTTCCTCCTCCTCCTTTCTCCTCCTCCTCCTCCTCCTCCTCCTCCTCCTCCTCCTCCTCCTCCTCCTCCTCCATCTCTCTGCCTGCTCCTGCGTTTCTGTCCTCCTCTTTCCCGCTCTCGCCCACCGTGATGGGCCTGTTTTCCACCACCACCACCACCATATCTTGGAGGAGGGAAGGAGGAGGAGGAGGAGGAGGAGGAGGAGGAGGAGGAGGAGGAGGAGGAGGAGGAGGAGGAGGAGGAGAGGGAGGAGGACAAGCTAGGTGCGCTCGCGTCATATCTGACGTCCTCCTACCCCTCCCTCCCATCCCTTACCATGGCGCTGATTTTCTCTATCCGCGGACGCGTGTCGTAGCGGACCTGTGGCTCCGCGCGCGCGTGCGTAGTGGGTGGTGGTGCACGTGCGTGCGTGCGTGCGTGTGTGCGTGGTTGTCGTGGTGGTGGTGGTGGTGGGTGGTGGTGGTGGTGGTGGTGGTGGTGGTGGTGGTGGTGGTGGTGGTGGTGGTGGTGGTGGTGGTGGTGGTACTGGTGCTGGTGCTGGTGGGGTGGTGGTGGTGGTGGTGGTGGTGGTGGTGCGGCGCGGTGGTGGCGGGCGGATGGGCGCGCGAGAAAAAGGCCCGCGCTGGGGCGAGAACGCCATCCTGAACGACGGAGGCCAAACACCGATCCGAAAATGAGGCCCACGCTGCAGCGGGAGCACGATTCGGAACGATTCGGGGGCAGAAATGAGGCCGGCGCCTCAACGAGAGCAGCATTTTGGGAAAAAATGACGCCGGCGCCTCAGCGAGAGTCGTTTCCCGGGATTTCCCGGGCATCCTGTGTGTAAAAAACAGTACGCGGAGGGTGCGCGGCCATCACCCGGACGCCATCAGGGGAAGAGGGAGAGTATGGTTGATTTTAGATTTGTAAGCACAGGAGGGTCTGGCCGCAAGGATGCCGCACGTGAGAATTCACAGTCCCGTGTGCTATCCGTGGCACGCGGCTCAAGCTCTTGAGGGGGTGGTCGGTCCCAGAGCCCCGCGCGCGCATGCAGGCGCTGGCCGAGGCCTTGACGGCTGAGGTAGCGCGGGCGGCGCAGACTGCTGCCGTGGTCTGGGGGCTATCGCGGCCGCCGCCGCCCTGCCCCGACTGCTACTGCTCGCCCCAGTTGGTGTGCGGCCCAGGTGAGGCTGCGAAGGAGCTGGTGCCCGTGGAGTGCAGCTGCCCTTTCCCGTGGGTGTGGTTCGTGCTCGGCCTGGGCCTCGTAGGCGCGGCCAGCTTCGCGGCTGGGCGCCGCTGTGACCAGAAGGCCAGCGGCGGCGACGCGCCCAAGATAGGCATCCCCCCCTCGATCGAGGACATTGCCCGTGAGCAAGCCGCCCGATTTCGTAGCCGCAGTCAGGCAGCGCACCGTGTGAGCTGATGGCGAATCCCTTGGCACAGCTGGGCCTACAGGAGGGCGACGTGATCGCCGTACGTTACGGAGTGGCTGGGCCTCGGATCTGGCACGAAAGGATCATCCTCGTGATTCCTCCTGGGGTCCAGCCAATCATCAGCATTCTGACCCCGGACAGTGATCAATATGAAGAGGATCTGTCAGCAGGAGGCGACATCCAGGAGTTCGCGATCTTGGAGGGTGGGGCGCTTGGCCGCGATGCTGGACCCATCGGAGCTGACCACGTGCACAGGTTTCGGAATGTGCCGCTGCCTGCGGCGATGCAGGGGCTTCGTGATGCGGCTGCAGTCCGCTTCGGCTTGCCGTTGCGCCCAGGCTTCGCGGTGAACTCAGTCGGCCGTGCAGGTTTCGCTGGAATGCCGATGCCCGCTGCAGGAGCTGTCGGGGCCGTCGGAGACGGTGCTGCCGGAGGAGTGGCTGGCCTGGCGGCGGCCCTGGCCGTGCCCGCGCCCGCAGCGCCTGGAGGTGCGCCTGCGGCAGGCGGTGGAGCAGGTGGCGCGGCCGACGGCCTAGCACCGGGTAGAGGGCTCGTCCCCGTGGCTGCGCTGGCCGCTGGGGGAGCCGCCCTTGCAGCGCCGGGGGGGGGGCCTTTTGCCTCCTGCCATGGCGCCACCTGCGCCCGCAGCAGCCGCGGCGCCAGGCCTGGCCCCCGCGGGCGCCGCGGGCCCTGTGGCTCTCGCCGGCGCCCCCGCGATGGCGGCGCCAGCTCTGGCCCTGGCGCCAGCTGCCGCCGCCGCGGCCCCGCTCCCCGGTGCTGCACCTGCTCCCGCGGCGGCTCAGGGCATCAGCGATGCGCGCGTGCAGCCCGTGCCCCTCGACACGCAGGGCAACCGCCACCGTGCCTTCCGGGGCGCCATCTTGATGATGCGGGAGGACGCGTGGCCCGACTGGCCAGTTCGAGGCTCTCGTACCGTCCTGCGGGTGCTGAAGTTCATGGAACAGAGTGGTGGAAGCCCTATGGGCCGTCACATGCGATTGCGGACCGAGGCCAGGTTGTCGTCATCCAACGTGGGGGTCGACGAACACGAGCGAGCTTGTCGGATGTTGGAGCAGATGATTTTCTACGATCAGCTCATGGCCACCAACCTGGCTAGTGCCGAATCGCTGTGCCGTATCATTCAGGCGCAGGAAGAACGATACCGTGATAGGCTGGCTGGGGGGTCGGACAGTGTGGCCGACAACCATCTGTACATGGGGGCGGACATGATCCGAGGATGCGTGTGCGTGAGCCGCCAGCTGGCTGACTCTGTGAAGGTTCAGCTCTCGAAGGAGTACGAGATCGCCAAGGAGCGCCGCAAGGCGCGAGAGGAGCGGGCCCTGGCCAAGAAAGGCGCCAAGAAAGGCGGCAAGGATGGCTCAGGGCCCGGCGATGGGACGTGATTTACTCCCGGGCCCGGGAGTTGGGGACCCGGGCTCGAGTGATTTTTACTTAACAGCTTTTGCTGATAGGTTTCTAGTGGTCTCAAAAGAGAGCAGCAGATGACTCCATAGGGGGGTCGGGGCGGGACCCGGATCGGCTGCCGCCGAATCCCAAATCGCTTGGGACATCCTCGCAAAATCGCTCTTGGCGCTGCTAGAACTCCATCCCTGGTGTGCATTTTGGATGCCCGGAGCCAGCTGTAAGCCACTTCGTGGTCTTCGAGTTCCCAGAACTCCACTCCCGGCGTACATTTTGGATGCCCGGAGCCAACTGTAGGCCACTTCGTGGTCTTCGAGTTCCCAGAACTCCATTCTCGGGCCACATTTTGGATGCCCGGAGCCAACTGTAGGCCACTTCGTGGTCTTCGAGCTTCCAGAACTCCATTCCCGGGCTATATTTTGGGTGCCCGGAGCCAACTGTAGGCCACTTCGTGGTCTTCGAGTTCCCAGAACTCAACTCCCGGGCCACATTTTGAACGCTGAGGCAGGCTGATGCTGCGGCCGAGGCAGGCTGAGGCTGAGGCAGGCTGAGGCTGAGGCCGAGGCTGAAGGCAGACTGAGGCTGAGGCTGAAGCAGACTGAGGCTGAGGCTGAGGCAGGCTGAGGCTGAGGCGCAGGCTGAGGCCTGAGGCTGAGGCAGGCTGAGGCTGAGGCTGAGGCTGAAGCAGGCTGAGGCTGAGGCTGAGGCAGGCTGAGGCTGAGGCAGGCTGCAGGCTGAGGCTGAGGCAGGCTGAGGCTGAGGCTGTGACTGCGACTGCCGTCGCCGCTGCGACTGTCATCGCGAATGCGACTACGACTGCGAGAACAGCAGAATTCTACAACTGGATTTTCATTTGAATCTTAAGGGGAATGCTTTCATATATGTTTCTACACATCGCTGTTAGGTTGCTTTGCCGGGATAATTTGAATCCCCGTTCTGCCGGCGACTATCGGCAGAGAGATGTCTTCCCGCTTCCTCTCCTCGGCCCCCGCTCCGATGCTCCAGCGAGTGTCTGCAGGGCCGTGCGCCGTCGCCGCCTTCGCCTCCAGCATTCAGTCAGTTGGGCTAACGATGCTGCGAGGGCCCTCAACCAGATGTCAGGATACATGGGGGCTGCGCCAGCCCCCGCGTCTCTTGCTCAGAAAAGAGTGCTCGATCGCTTTAGTGATTGTTACTGTCGTCTGGGCCCCCCTCCCAGCGAGGCGGGATTTGCTCAGGGGGCCCTCAGCGAGTAACTGAGCAACCATTATTTGTAAGGGGGCGCGGGCCCCACCCGTCCTTATTCGCGTGACCTCGCTGCGTGGCCTGATGAGGGCGCGGTCCCTGTTGACCTTCATCGCTTGCTCTCTCAGGCCGACTCTTCTTGGCTTGAGGGCTGGAGATCGCGCATGCTGAGGCCAGCATCTGAGGCCCAGGTTTTGGTGCAGGAGGCCTGTCCCAAAGGAGCCTATATCGACCCTGTTCTCGCTCACTCCCCCTCTACTTACGCTGACTTTCTGGCCTGTCTGGCCCGGCGTGGGATGTTAAGCTTTCAACCTGCGCGGGTTAGGAAGGGCCTTCTCGGAGTGTTTTGCGCGGCCAAGAAGTCCGATCAACTGCGTCTCATTTTCGACACTAGAGTTGCCAATTGTTATTTCAACGCCCCCCCCCCCTCCACTCGACCCCCCTCGGCTTCCGCCTTCTCCGCCATCGAATCGAGGGGCGGCCCTTGTCTTGCCGCTTCAGGTGATGTTCAGCGTGCCTTTTATCATATGCGTGTTCCAGCCGACATGATATAATGGTTCTCTTTGCCACCCATCGATTCGAGTCTTCTCATGTCCTTTGGGTTGGAGGGTGTGCCGCAGATGGCGGGGCAGGCCCTCCTTCCGTGCATAACTGCGATGCTTATGGGCTTCTCCTGGGCGCTTCATTTTTGTCAGGCTGCGATGCGAAACGCCATCCAAGAGGCGGGCTTCAGCCCGAGTCGCGTCATATCTGACGGTGAGCCCGGCGTCGTGTTTAGGACAGCCGATGACACGGCTGCTGCGGGCTATGTCGATATCTTTCTCGTGCTAGGCCAGTCTCAGAAAAATGTGAAGGCTGCTTTTGACCAGATTAGCGTTAGGCTCAGATCTGTTGGCCTCCTCGTTCATGAAGTTTGTGAGCCGTCTAGGGGCTCGACCTTTCTCGGACTCTCCCTCGTCGCCGGCCGCTGGTTGTCTGTAAAGCCTCGGAATCTCTGGCGCCTGCGCTTCGCTATTGAGCGCCTTTTGGGCAGGGGTTATGCCAGCGGTGTTTTGCTCAGAGTGATTGTTGGCCACATCACGTGGTCCTCTATGGTCCGTCGCGAAGCCTTGGCCATCCTGAATGCGCGTTACGCGTTTATTGAGACGGCAAAGGATGTGGTGACCCCCCATCTGGCCTCAGGTGGCGTTAGAGCTTCGTAGGATTGTTGCTATTCTCCCTCTCCTCACGACGGATATGCGTGCTGGGTGGCGTCCGCAGATCTGCGCCTCGGACGCTTCGGAGTTCGGTCTTGGAGTTTGCCATCGTTCACTTTCTGAAGACCAGGTTGCAGAGATTGGCCGACTAAGCGAGAGAGTGAGGTACCGTGTGGAGGGCGCGGAGAAGGCCCGCCTCAATGCACTTCGGGAGTCTTCGAGGCCTCTCGGGGCGTCGTCGACGCGGAGGCTGCCGCCCGCCCGCCGGACTACCTGCCCCTTGGGTTCATGGACGTGGACCCCCTGCTCTTCGAGGAGATCCCCGCGGACCTCATGAGGCCCCAGGATTGGAAGGATGTCTTGGCCGTTCGAGTGGGCTACGACGCCGATATCATGCAGTTGGAGGGTGAGGCCCTCGTTGGCCTACAAGCACATCCTGCGCGCTGGTGCTGCCGTGGGGCGGCGAGTGGTTGCCCTCGTCGATAACATGTGTCTGGCTTTGGCTTGCTGCAAGGGCCGTGCGAAGTCAGTTCACCTTCAGTCTGTCATGTTGAAGCTGGCCTCGTTGTCATTGGCTTCAGGATGCCGTCTGCACGTTCGCTGGATCCCCAGTGAGAGGAAGCCGTCAGATCGCCTTTCCCGCGGCCATCTTGGATGGTTCTCAGGCTTCCGTGCGGCGCGCCGCCTGCCGCCCGAGGGCGATGCCGCGGGCCGCGCCTGGGAGGGCAAAGGAGCGGGCCAGGGCACAGCGCGAGGCGCGCGCTGCCGACGCCCAGCGCCTGACCGCGGAGCGGGAGCCCTTGGGATCTCTAACGGTTCTCGAGCAGATTGCGATCCGCCCAGTGACGGAGCCCCTCTACAAGAAAACTGCGGCTGCCTTCCTGGAGTTTTGCACCAAGCGAGGCCTGGGCTGGCACAACGTCGAGGAGAGGGATGTGATCTTAGCCCAGTACATGGACGATTGCTTTCACCGCGGCGCGTCGTCCGACCACGGCACGCAGCTGCTGGCCAGCCTCGCGCACCTCTACCCGAGCCTGCGGGGGCAGTGGAAGTCGCAGTGGCCGAGGGCGGCCCGCGCCTCGATCTCGTGGAAGCGGAGAGTGCCTGCGGGGACCCGGCTGCCGTTGCCGAAGGCGGTTGCCATGGCCGTGTGCCTGCTGCTGGTGGAGGCGGGTGCGCCCTGGATGGCTGTCTGGGTCGCGCCGTCGTTCGTGGCCTACCTGAGGCCCGGCGAGACGTTCAAGTTGAAGGGCCGCAACCTCATCCCACCCTCGCCTGCGGCGGGGGCACCGTATCGACATTGGGGACTACTGCTTCACGACGTGGGATCGTTGATTCGGGTCTCCACGACGAGAGTGTGTTGATCGACATGGACCCATGGCTGGTGCCGGCCCTGGAGTACCTCCGATCGACGACGTGCGCCGACGCTTGCCTGTGGTCGTTCACGGTCGGGGCCTTGAGGCCGAAGTGCAGCCGCTGCCTCAGCCACCTGGGCCTCCCCCAGGTCTCGGACCGCCTGCGCTGCCTCCGCCGCGGGGGCGCGTCGGACGACCTGCTCAGTCGCCGAAGGGGCGCTTTCCAGGTGCAGCTTCGAGGCAGGTGGGCGTCCGTGAAGAGTTTGAAACGGTACGGCAAGGAGACAAAGCTGTTGTCAGAGATCAGCTCGGTGCACGGCGACGCGTTTCGTCTCGGACATCTCATGTTGGAACATTTCTGGACGGTGGTCTTGGCAGGCGGAACCCTGGAGGCCAGCATCAGTCACCTCATCCCGGCGACGCGTGTGCCGGCGGTGCGAGCGGCTCGAAGGCTGCGCCCATCAGGAGATCACAGAAGCCACCAGTGAGACCTTCTTACTCCCTCTGCGCCTCTAAAATTCGAGCCCACCTGCAGTGCCGATTTAAGGGGGAGCTACGTAGGGGAAAAGGTCCCATAATCCGTCTCAGTATCGTTTGTTTCTTAAGTTGTTTGCCGGGTCCGGGTCCCTGTCGAAGGCCCTTCGGGGCCTGGGCGTCTCTGCCCTTGACCTGGACTTTAAGAACTCGGCTGGTGAGGATCACCTGCGCCCGGTTTTCATCAAATTAGTTCGGGGGTGGATCTCTAGCGGATGTGTCTCGGGTGTGTTCTTGAGAACCCCTTGCACGTCTTGGAGCAGGGCTCTCCGTCATCCACTTCGCTCGCGCGACCGCCCGATGGGCATCCCTGCCGCTCTACCTTCACTGGCCGAACAAGGACGGCTAGCGGCGGGGAATGCCACCTTTACGTTCAGTTGCCGAATAGTTGATTTATGTATCCAGTGCGGTGTCCCAGTATATATCGAGAACCCAGCCCTGTCCCAGCTGTGGTCTGCGCCCCGTATGCTACAGCTGTGCCAGAAACCTATGCATCAGTCAGTTGTCTTTCACATGTGTCAATATGGCACTCGATGGATGAAGCCCACTCGTATCTCTGCCTGGCTTTCTCCCTCTCTTCACTCTCTCCAGAAGAAATGCAATTGTCGCCACGGCCTGTGTAGTAGGACCCAGAAGCCACACATTGTCTTGACTGGGAAGGCTCCTGGCGGCAAGAACTGGACCGCCTTAGCAGCCTCATATCCGCCGAGATTGGCTCAGTCCGTTGCCAAGTTAATGATTAATGGGTCAATGCGAATCTCTATTCGTCGTTTGTGGGCCCTCGCCTCTGGACTCGATGTTTAGCTCTTGGGGTCTCTGGGCGACCACTGTGTTTCGTTTTTGTTTGACTTTTTGGTTCGGCCTTGGTGGCCCAGTCATTCCTGCGGGATTCGGGGGATCTCCTATGCTGTCATCTGGCCTGTGATCCCGTATCTCGCCCTAGGCCTTGGGGCCCGGGATGGATGGCTGATGTCGCCTGCGGTCGGAGTTCTCATAAAATTGTCTGGCATCCATCGTCCGCCTGGATGTGCTGGTTGATTTTAGATCTGTAAGCACAGGAGGGTCTGGCCGCAAGGATGCCGCATGTGAGAATTCACAGTCCCGTGTGCTATCCGTGGCACGCGGCTCAAGCTCTCCCTCCCGCCCTCCCTGTCGCTTGCATCCTTTGTGCTGCACTGTCTGGGGATATCCTGTGCTGTCATCTGGCCTGTGATCCCGTGTCTCGCCCTAGGCCTTGGGGCCCGGGATGGATGGCTGATGTCGCCTGCGGTCGGAGTTCTCATAAAATTGTCTGGCATCCATCGTCCGCCTGGTTGTGCTTTTCATATTGAGTAATTGTGGAGGAGGAGGAGGAGGCGGAGGAGGAGGAGGAGGAGGGCGCGGCTGGGTGAACTCGAGGACTGCGGCGCCCCCCTGGGTACGCTCGATGAGGAGGAGGAGTAAGAGGAGGAGGAGGAGGAAAAGGAAGAGGAGGAGGAGGAGGAGGAGGAGGAGGAGGAGGAGGAGGAGGACCCCTCCCCCTCCTACTTATGGTGGTGGTGGTGGTGGAAAACAAGGCCACCACACCGTGTGTGCATATCCGTGTGCTGTGATGGGCCAGTGTTCCATCACCGCTACCAGACAGTCAGCCCGGATGGTAAGACTGAGCGGCCTTCCAAGGGTAGCCTTGCAGCCTTGCTCCTTCGGCCCATCCTTGGGAACTTTCGCTGGCCAACCTCGTTCGAAAAACCTGAACACGGCTCTCCAAGGCCTGTGCATCCTTACCGCGTATCTTTATTTTACGGGTTCATTGTAGGTAGGACGGCGGAGAAGGGAGGATGGGAGATCCTCCTCCATTTCCACCACCTCCTCCTCCCCTCCACCCCTACCTTCCATACCGACGTCCGCGGAAGGTGCGGAGTTCATCGAGTTTCTCAGAAATTTCACGAATTTTAAAGCACGTAGATCATATCGAAAAAGGGGTTGAGGTTAGAGCGAACGGTCCAGAAGAATGAGGGGGAGGGCCCCTTTCCTACCTGTGGCAGTGGTGGTGTAACATCGGCCCATCGTGCTGGATGGCGTGTTGGTGGGGGGGAGTGGTGGTCACGGCCGGGTAGTCGGTTGCGGCCATGTTTGTATTCTTCGTCTGCGCCCCTGGGTGTGTTGCCCGAAGCGCGGATTCACATTTAATCACTGGCTGGGGGATCGAGCTTGGAGGACCTCGGTAGACGGTGGATACGGATACATTCGGGCGTTGGGGGGACCTATATAAGTCGAGGGGGAGGATGAGAACGAGGAGGAGGATGAGGAGGAGGGGGAGGAGGATGAGAAGGAAGAGGAGGAGGAGGAGGAGGAGGAAGAGGACGGGGACGAGGACGAGGACGGAGGATATGGACGAGAACGAGAGGAAGAGGAGGAGGAGAAGGAGGAGGAGGACGAGGAGCAACACGAGGAAGAGGAGTAAGAGAATGAGGACGAGGAGGTCGACGAGGATGAGGACGAGGAGAGGGCCAGGATGACGACGAAGAGGACGAGGAGATTCTACAGGCTTACGCCACATCCGCCGACCCCTTCTGTGACTGTTGCGAGGCCAGGAGTTTCTGGCCAGCGGTGTCTTGTGTGAGGGTGCGGTGTCGCGCGCGGGTGGTGGCAGATACGTAGGGGTCCAAATCTTTGCGTGATGCCCGTGGTCTGGGGCGTGTTTTGCGAGCGCCTTGCGTGCTGTGCACCCGGGTGCGGGGTGTCCTTCTGGGAGGTCGGCCTTTCGACCCTCAACCAAGTGGAGGAGCACCGGAAGACGAAAGGAGCAAGAGTAGCGTGCGGAAGTTGTGATCAGCGAAACATCGCCGCGAAAGATGTGGCAGATGAGTCGAAACGGGTGAAGAGGCTGTTGACGTTCGCAGCGCGCACGAAACAGTTCGCGTAGCAGCAGCACGTTAGCGCCGAGCAAGATTGTGAGCACGTCGCGAGGAAGAGCAAGGCTGCATGCGCGGAGTGCATTGCAATTGGCTTGACGGCTCGAAGCGTCTGGGGGTCTTTTGGAGGCCTCCTGTGGGCCTCTTGGGGCGCTCTTGGGGCCCCCTGGGGCTCGCGGGGGCGGAAAGCTAGATTTTTGAATTTTTGGTTGCCCTCTTGGGCCCCTCTTGGTGCCGTCTTGGAGCTTTCTTGGGCCGTCTTGGGGACCTCTTGGGCCGTCTTGGGGCCATCTTGGGCCGTCGTGGGGCCGTCTTGGGGGCCTATTGGGCCGTCTTGGGGCGGTCTTCGGGGCCTCTTGGGCCGCCTTGGAGCGTCGGAAAACCCACGAGGCGAATTTGTGAAAACTATACGTTTTACGAGGGAAAAGAGCATTTTTTTTGAGTCTAGGGACCCTCTTGGGACGCATCTGGGAGGCCCCTTGGGGGCGTCTTGGGCCAGCTGGAGGCCATCTCGGGTGTCTTCGATCGTTCTTGGACCGTGTGGGACCATGTTGAGCTCTCTGGGAAGCAACTTGGAGCGTTCCTGGAGCGCTCTTGGGGCCGTCTTCGGGGCTCTCTTGGGCCGTCTTCGGCTCCTCTTGAGCCGTCTTGGCGCCCTCTTGGGCTGTCTTGGGGCCCGCTTGGAGGCTTCTTGGGCCGTCTCGGTGCGGTCTTGGGGGCCTCTTGGGCCGTCCGGGAGCGTCGGAAAGCCCAAAAGGCGAATTTGAGAAACATGTACGTTTTACGAAGGAACGGGCCAACTTTTTGCGTCTAGAGGCCCTCTTGGGGCGCATCTTGGATGCCTCTTGGGGCCTCTTGGGGGCATGTTGGGCCGTCTGGAGGCCGTCTTCGGTGTCTTTGATCGCTCTTGGACCGTCTGGGACAATTTTGAGTTCTCTTGGAGGCCACTCGGAGCGCTCCTGGAGCGCTCTTGGGGCCGTTTTCGGGGCCCTCTTGGGCCGTCTTGGACGCCTGTTGGCCCGTCTTGGGGCCCTTTTGGGCTATTTTGGGGCCTTCTTGGAGGCTTCTTGGGCCGTCTTGGGGCGGCCTTGGGGGCCTCTTGGGCCGTGTGGGAACATCGGAAAACCCAGAAGGCGAACTTGTGAAAAATGTACGTTTAACGGAGGGAATGGGCAAACTTCTGCGTCTAGGGACCCTCTTGGGACGCATCTTGGGGGCCTCTTGGGGCCTCGTGGGGACCTCTTATGCCGTCTAGGAGGCCTCGTAACCCGTCTTTGGGCCACCTTGGGCGTCTTGGAGCGCTCGTTTGGCGTCCTGGGGCCATTTCGAGGCCATTTCGAAGCCACCGGAGGAGTCCTTGCAGGATTTTCGGGAGCGGATGACCCCCCCGGGGGAATCGGGGGAATCGGGGGAATCGGGAAATGTGGCCGGACCCCCCCCCCCCCTCCAAATCGACCAGACCGGGCTCCCGGGGGAGGGGTTTGGGGAGGGGGAAGATCTCACACGCCGATGAACCCCAAGGGGTCGGCGGATTTTTGTGCGGAGCTTTTCCAAGCGTCTCTTCAGCTTTCCGGGAGCTGTCTTGATACATGTTTGTTTGTGTTTTGTGTGGTTTGTGAGTTTGTCAAGCATTTTGGGGAGGTCCCGTGGCCATCTTGAGCAGTCTTGGAGTGGTCTTGGGCCTCTTGGAGCATCTTGGGAGCCATGTGGAGCTGGCTTGGGCTATCTTGAGCTATCTTGAAGGTCATCTTGGGCTGTCTGAAGCCCCTCGGGGGCCGCTCGAGAGCCTCTTGGCTTGCGGGCCTCTCGGGTGCCTTTTGGAGGCCTGTTGGGCTTCTTGGGGCGCTCTTTGGCCCCCCTTGGGAGCCTCCTGGGAGCCCTGGAGGGCCTCTGGGGGCCATCCTGGAGGCGGTCGGTCAAAAGAGCGGGGGTACTAGATTTGCGTCCCCCCCTCGGGGGCCACGATCCTCGTGAAGGGGTGGCAAACATGGCCCTCCCAATGGCAGAAAAAAGGGGCCTCCGACACATCGTGGCCGCCTCGCAAAAAAACCTCAGGGTTCCCCTTCCCCGAAGGGAAGAGGGGTTGTGGAATAGGACAGAGACCCTCGTTAGACCACCTGTCGCCCAAAGGGCTGGTGGGATTAGCCAGATCCACCGCCGACCCCCAGTCGCCCACTGACCGCCGATGGCGGTCCCGACAGCACGCCCCGCCCAAAGGACCGCGCGGAGTTGGTATCGGGGGCCTACCGCCTTGCATCGGCGCTGCGTCGCCGATGCAAGCTTTATGTTCTCCCCCCACCCGAGCCTGCCCCCCCCCCAGGATCACGGGAGGGGGAGCGCGCGGGCGCGCGCGCTGAGTCGCGCGGGCACGCGCTGCTGCGTTGCTGTGCGGGCGTTCGGTGAGACAAGTGGTCGGGGCTCCAGAGACGGGGGTCGATGCAAACGGGGGTGGCCATGGCGCTAGATCGTGCAGGATCTTGCGGAGCTAGGAGTGCATTGGACCCAGGCTTGCGTGGAGGATCTTGCAGGGTCCTGTAGGCTCTTGCAACGCCTGACTGGCCCGGGTTTAGATTGACTTCGGTCAGAAGATTTTTGAAGTGGTTCGCAATATGGTCGAAGGTATCAGGCTGGATTTTCGATAGCCCTCAGACCGACCTATGACTCGTGCTATAGGAATCTGCAGAGGAGGAGGTGGTGGTGGTCGGAAGCAGGGGCTGCGGCGAGGTTGAAGCCGTTCCAGAGTGTTCCAGGACGCTCCCAGAGCGTTCCCGAACTCTCTGAGAAGGCCGCGGCGCCCGAGATATCCTTCAGAGCCGCCGGATCTCAGAGATTCTCGATTTATCCTCACCCGATGTATTATCGTCCTGGCTTCGTCTTAGGAGTGGGATTGAGCAGGGACGCCGAGGATCGGAACCGGGAAGGAGGGGAGGACGGAAGAGGACGGAGAGAGACCGGAGGAGGGGGCGGTCAGGGGCAGCGATAGGGGTCCTCAGAGGTCGGATTTGCACTGTTTGATGCCCCTCGTCCGTAGGGCCCCATCCATCAGCTTGGCATCGCTCGCACGTGTGCATTTTTGCCTTGCGAGGACCATAGAGGAAACGGAAGACTCGAATACCCCAGAATTCGGGTTAGCTGACGCTTTTTTGGCGAGCGCGTCCCGGATCTTGGCGGTCCAGCTTCCATGGGACGTTTGCAGCGGGAGTTCGCGTCCAGTTTCAGGTTGGGTCTAGTCATTTTCCTGACGGCCCCGTCAGGTCAACCCGAGTTTTTCGGAGATTGATAAACCTCCTACCCTGACACGTCGATTAGTGAATTGGCCGTTTTTGATCGCGAGAGGGCGCCGCGGCCGTCTTTTTTGCGGATCCAGGTCCGTCGGTTTCGGTCCCAGGCCGTTTTCACGAAGGGGAGGTCTACTGAAGGGAGGCTTCTCCACCGCCGAGTTGTACGCCTCACCGATCCGGGGGGGGGGACGCGTCGACCACCAATCGCCCATGGATCGCCGATGGTGGTCTGCTCGCCCGCCCCGGCCCAGGACCATGCCGATTTGCCATCGGGGACCTATTCGCCGATCTGCCGGCAGTGCGTCGCTGATTCCGGGTCGATGTTGCCCCCCCCCCACGAGCCAGTCCCCCTTTACCGTTGCCCCTCGGGGGGGAGGAGGGAGCCGAGGAGGATTGAAGTATGGGAGGGGCACCAGGGATCGGCGGGAGGTGGAGGAGGAGGAGGAGGAGGAGGAGGAGGAGGATATAAACGCGACGGCGCTCGCTCGCCTGCGTTGTGGCAATGGAAATCAGCATCGTCAAACCGAGCCCCATCCCCAGTGGCCCATGGCACCACAGCT
This sequence comes from Prorocentrum cordatum, assembly GCA_963575745.1. Classification (NCBI taxonomy): domain Eukaryota; class Dinophyceae; order Prorocentrales; family Prorocentraceae; genus Prorocentrum; species Prorocentrum cordatum. The sequence goes on from CAUYUJ010010680.1 coordinate 270,385, forward strand.
CCGCAAACCCGCCCCCCCCAGGTGAGCGACGCAAAAAAAAAGAGTTCGTCTTCACCGACATTGGTGCGTAAGCTGCCCGCGCAAGGTCGCGCGTGAGCGCCCTCGTCTTAAATGTGGCTGCTGGTGGCCCGCGTTAGCCGCCGCTCAAGGTCACCGTGCCAACTCGCGGAAGACCCGCTGTTGATCGTTACTCCGGTGGGGATGTGCACCGCGAGACCTGAAGGAAGACGCACACACTCATGTAAATGTGTATATATATATATATATATCAGAGTGAGGGGCCGAACGCTCATTCTTTGTTCCCAGGTGCGTGGCTGAAGTGCGGATCCGTTGTGAGAATTCGGTTTGCTATTGAAACCTCGCTTCTGAAGAATAATTATTGCTGATCCTCCGTCACCGGTGCATCTTGTTTTTTCTTAGTCAAAGTGTGCCCCTCGACGGTCGCACCCTGTTTTTGGACAGGGGAAGTCTTCCTGGTCAAACTGTGCCTCTGGCCCCCCGAACTACAACAACAACGGCTCCCGCTTGAGTTTTCCTCCAAATTTACTCAGGACCCCCCCCTCCCGTCTGAGACTTCCTCTCAATTTTCTCAGGAACGGCGCTCCCGCTAGAGACTTCCTCACAAATGATCAAAAGGCCCCGGCTGCGCGTGGCACGGGTGGCCCTGCCTGCGCAGTGAAGACGAACTCGAAATTTCTCCGCCACCCCCTTCCGTCCTCCTCGTCGTCCTCCTCGCAAGCCAAGAGCGCCCTAAGAACGCCTGGAGACAAAACTCCGAGGGGAAACGCCAACCAACATTCCGAGCTTTTTGCCCTTGGAGGCCCCCAAGATGCTCCCAGTGGCTCCCAAGAGGCCCCCAAGAGGCACCAGTAAGTCCCCAGAACATCAGAACGTACATACATACATACATACATACATACATACATACATACATGCATGCATACATACATACACACATACATTCATACATTCATACGTTCATACATACATACATACATACATACATACATACATACATACATACATACATACATACACACATACATGCATGCATATTTACATACATACATACATACATACACACACACATACCTACATACATGCATACACACATACACACATACATACATGCATACATGTATACACATACATACATACATGCATGCATGCATGCACACACACGTACATACATACATACACAATCATGCTTACATACATGTATACATACACACATACATACATACATACATACATACATACATACATACATACATACATATACATCCATCCATCCATACATACACACATACATACATACATACATGCATGCATGCATGCATGCATGCATGCATGCATGCATACACGCATAAACACATACATACACACATACATACATACATGCATGCATGCATACATACAAACATACACACCCACATACATACATACATGCATGCATGCATGCATGCATGCATGCATACTTACACACACGTATATATATATATATATATATGTATACATGCATGCATGCCTGCACACATTTATATGTACATACATGCGTACATATACATACACCCATACATATACATATGCACATACACATATTTAATACATACACACATGACTGGGTGTTCTGACAAACCTGCCCCCGTAACGGGAACAACACGCATGGGGGTGCAGAAATGAGAGCGTGCGCATGTTTTTGGTTGCCTCCGTCGTTATAGCCGTGTCGTAATACAATGATTTGGCTCGCGCCGCCCGCAGCTCACCCGACTCGCTTAGTGGTGTTTTCCCAAAGGGTTCTTGCTTGTGGCTTTCCAACAGAATTGTGTTGTGGCCTTCTCCAGAGGATTACTATTGTGAGGCTTGCCAGCAGAATCCTGTTGTGAGGCTGTCCCATGTAGTGCTCCCTTTGTGGCGCTTTACATAGGGTTCCTGTTGTGAGGCCTTCCGATCGAATCCCTTTGTGGTTCTTCCCACCGGATTATTATCGTGAGGCAGGAGCGCGGAGTGTACAAGAGGAGGAATGCAGAGTGGAAAAAAGAGGGCCAATAGGAATATTGCCAATAGATTCCGCCTGCTCAACTTTCAGGCGGGCAGAGACACTTCCCGTCCCATACATGGGCGGTGAGGTATCCCCGCCCCCTCCGAACTTTTGAACACGCGCTTTCAATCGGAGATTCTAGTGCAAGGCCTCCTTTGGACAGCGCACAAGAAGGATCCGATGTTAAACCCTCACAGGAGGTATCTGTTGGAAAGCACCACACAAAGACTATTGGAAGGCGTTACAACAGGAATCCCTTGGAAAGCACCACACGGGAACTCGATTGGAAGGCCTCACACCAGGAATCTGTTGGAGAGCGCCACGCAGGGATTCTAGTGGAAGGCCTGGGGACGCGACGCCGAGCAGGACGTCGGCGCGAGACCTGAGCATATTGGGAAGATCCCGTGAGCATTTTGGAAGACTTTGGGGAGTCTTTGGGGGCCTCTTGGGTTTTCTTGGGGGTCGTTTGGGGCTCTTTTGGGCCAGATGGGGGTCCTCTTGGGTCGTCCTAGGGCCCTCTTGTGCCGTCTTGGGGGGCTTGGGCCGTCTTTGTGCTCTTGGGGCCCTCTTGGGCCGTCTCAGGGGGCCTCCTATGGCCCTTTCTGGCCGCGTTTGGGACCCGCTTGGGATCCTCTGGGGCATGCTTTGGTCCGTCTTAGAACCTTTTTTGTCGGCCGTCTTGGAGCCCTCTTGGGGGCCTTTTGTGTGAGGACCGAAGCAGCAAAAGTAATACACATGTGCGCTTTCCGACAGGAGTTTGACGATTCCCGCCTCTGGGCAGCGTTTGGGGGGGCCTCCTTCGGCCGTTTTGAGGCTCTGTTCTGCCGTGTAGAAGCCGCCCTGGGCCCTCGTGGAGCGTTCTTGGGCAAGTTCGGAAGTATCTTAGGGCGCCTTGGCAGCCTCTTTTTCCGGCAGGTGCCCCAGCGTTGGGGAGCACCGTCGGTAAGGATCGGTGAAAACGATATTTCGGAAACAAGGTCGGGGGCGCGGAGGCCGCCGCCGATTCCTTCGTCGTCGACAACGACGTCTCGGGGGTGCCGAACGCGCTGCGGCATAAGGACGCGGCTGCAGTCGGGTTGGGGGGTTGTGGGCGAACGAGGCGGGCGGTGATGCAGAATTTTAGGGTGACGAAGGAGCAGAAGCAGGAGCAGAGAGGGTGGAACAGGAGAAGGAGGGGGGGGGAGAAGTAGAGGAGGAGGGGGGGGAAGGGGAGGAGAAGGAGGAGGAGGAGGAGGAGGAGGAGGAGAGGCGGAGGAGGAGGAGGAGGAGGCGGAGGAGGAGGAGGAAGAGGAGGAGGAGGAGGAAGGGGGGTTTGCAGTCAGAGAGACTGGCAACCAGCGGCCTTTCGCAAGCGCGATCAAGGGAAGACGGGCGCCTCCCAGGAGGGGGGGGGAGGGAGGCCAGAAGAGGGAATGCGTGCCACCTTCAAGGAAACACGCAAAACTATGCGGGAGCGGTCCCTGGACCAAACCAACCTAGGCAGCATCCTCATCCCCCGACAGGGACAGGACCTCGAGGTCCTTAAATTTGTGGTCGAGGGCGAATGAGCCACAAAGGGAAGGTCTCAGGCCGTTCCCCGCACCCAGAAGCTCGGCCCCACTGCGAGGGTGACGGCCACGTCACAGCTTACGCAGGCGGTCCCAGGCCGCGGACCCACGCGGGCAGCTTCCGTGGCAATCGCCGTAAGCACTGCAGAACACAGAAGGGCCAACCGCCCAAACTCGGTGGCTTGCGCCTGGCTTGCACGGGCCAGCTCGCAGGGTCTGGGCAGAGCTTCCGGAGCGCATGCGCCCGATGCGCCTGAAGCCACCCTGAGGACACCAGACAGGGTCGCGGGCGCCCTCGGGAGGCGCAGCGCCGTCGGGGAGCCGAGGGGCGATTCGTCGCCCCCTCCGAAGCCCCACCGCACGGCGGGTTGCAGACGACAGGCTGGGCCCAGCAGCTCGGACCGTCCTGGCCAGGAACTTGCCAACATATCGGGCGAAGAGAACTATGCACATGCACCGATCCTGACAACGCCCATCCTTGACCCAGTAGCGGTGCATGTACCTTCCCGGCCAAGGTAAGAGGGCGCACGCAGTATGCACCGATCCTGCGTTCAGGATGGTGCTGGCCAGGATCGGTGTGTGTGTGTGCATAGTTCTCGTTCCTCTAATCATGCTGGGCCAGCCGGGGAGACTTGACCGCCCGATCCTGGGCCACAGTACCTACAGGGTGCACCTGGGCGCCTCGGCGCGCCGACTCGTCGGCAGCTCTACTGCCGAGGCGGCGCCACCTGGCCCTGTCGTCGCGGCCATCGTCGCGCACGCGCGCATAAACTCGCACCTCGATGACGGCCACCTCCCCCCCCAAGGCCCCGAGCGCGGCCCCGTGCCCCCTCCCACGGGTCGGCGGGCGCGCGCAGTGCACCCGTGGTCTCGGCGCGGTGTTTGCAGAAGCCCGGTGCGACCCAATTCGCAATCTGAGATGTGCACGCACGGGCCGAGACCGACGCTGCCGACGTACATCATGGACGCAAGAAGTTCGGCCGCTTCGGAGCTCGGATTCAAACCTGGGAAGGGGGCTGCGCAGTGAACCAATCACGTCGAGCCCGCTCGAAGTTACTTGGGCCAGTCCCCAGCCTGCTCTGCGCAGTCTGGGGTCACTGGCCATCGGCGCGTGGCACGAACCATCCCCGAAGCACGGCCCCTCGAACCCGCCCGAAGCAGGTCTGACCAGCCTGTGCGCGAGCAGATCCAGCGCGGGGCGAGTAAGCCGGGCGCGGTGATCGGCCACCAGCGCGCGGCACCAGCACGGCCAGTCGGACTGGTTCTTCGCCCCCTCCAGGAGCGAACGTGGAACGGGATCGTCGCGCCGATGGGCCCACGAGCGCGCGCAACCCCCCCCAAGGCCAGTGGCCCGCCATCCCAGTGCCCCCCCCCCCCCGCATCTATCAGGCGATTCCCAAGAAAATGTGGGAAAATATGGGAAGCGGGGGGGAAGAGAAAAACCAAGAAAATATAGGAAATTATCGGGAATCTTTTTATTTGTGTGTATTTATTTGTGTGTCCCAGGGCCCCTTTAATATAGAACAAGCTGTGCCATCGCGTAAGCCTCCCATCTCCCCCAAAACCGCTGGCAGCCATGCGGCTGAGGATGGCCAGGTGCAAACCAGACCGATCTCCCTTCGTCTCCTGCGAGCCTTCGTCGAGGTGCTGATCCAGGAGCACCACCTCGAAGAGGGCAGGATCGAGTCGGCGATGAAGGCGGCGAGGGCGCGGGGGCCAGAAAGCCGACTTGCACCCTGCTCGGCGCACGGGCCACGGTGACGGCACCGCTGGAGGCGCCCGGCTGCTGGCACGACCGCACGCGGCGCCTTCGCAGGCTACGTTTCTAGCACGACGGCGTCCACGCCGCAGGCTCTGCTCGACAGGGCCTCTGGACAACCGGCCAAGGCCCCAAGGAGGGTCTCGTCCTCTCCTCGCTGTAACTCCACACTAGCAAGGACCTCGAGGACACCAACTTGGACATCCTGTGCCAGATCGGCAGCGTCCTCCACGCTGCAGGGCGGCCGTTCGCGCTGGGAAGCGACTGGCAGAACCTGCCCGGGTCACTCGGCAGCACGAGATGGACAACGTCGGCGAATGGAACTGCGGCCACACGCGACACGGCGTCAAGTGCGAGGGTGATTGCGGCCAGAGAGCCCACGCCTCCGGCGCCCTGAGAGACGGCAGGGCCGCAGGGCGGGCGGGGTCTCTGAGCTCGCCGTTCGTCGGGGGCCTCAAAACGGTGCTCAAAGGCGGCCTAACCGACCCTTTTGCAAACCATCCCCTCCCGTGACGTCCCCCTCGCCTCGTCCCCACGTGTGCATGCGGCCAGAGGGAGCCCGAAAGGCGATGATGACGTCCCGGCAGGGGATGGTTTGCGAGGGTTCGTTAGGGCGCGCCCGAGGTGCGGTAAGAGACCGTGCGGTGATTTCGAGATCCCCCCAAAAAGACCTCACCGCGCGGTGCAATACCGCACGGCTCTGGGGCCGTGGAGGCGTCCGAGGCCCGAGACATCCCTGGAGAACGACCCATGCCCCAAACCGTACGGTCAACGCCCCACGGTGTGGTCACCGCTCTGGCCGGCGCGTTGCATGTTCTCGGAATACAGACAGAGCGTTGAAGTAAGGACCATGTTGGGTTCCGCAGTGGCTCGGCTTTTTTCGGGCCACTCCTCAGATCCAGGTCGGGGAATCAGTTCGCGGCCGAGGCCCGCCGTGGCTATGTGGCGTTCCTTCTGGTACAGTCAACCCGCATAGTAAGGATGGGTCATCTTCCTCAGGCTACAGGGGTACCCTTGCAGCCTTGCCTCCTCGGTCCACCCTTGGCCACTTTCGCTGGCCGCGTCCCGCTCGAAAAACTTCGAAATGGCCTCCCAAAGGCCCCTGCATCCTTTTATTGTGCATCCTTGACGGTACGGGCCGACTGTATCACGATGATGATGCGTATGATTGTTTGCCTTTCTCCTTCTCCCCCCCTCTTTGTTAATTCAAGCTTCGCGCGGCCCGCTTAGCTTCGACCGGAAGAGGTGCGCTCTCGACCCGCGAATCAAAAATATTGCTTGCCTTTCTCCTGCACCAGCTCGCGGGCGCCACGTTCGAGCCCCGGGATCATCGTGGTCGGATCTGGGGCAGAGGCTGGCCCTGGGGTGGGGGCCTGGGGGCCCGAGGATGGGAGAAATCGCACCGCCAGCTCTTGCTACCACCACCCACCAAACCACCCCGACCCAACTCGAAGGCCCCGATTTGCCCTCCATGTCCAGTGGGGGGGGGGGTCGGAGAAGATTTACAAAAACACATGTGAAGCCCGTACCCCCCCCCAACCCGATATTCGGGTCTTCGGGTTGAGTTGGGGTGGGGCTGGCAGGTAGTCATGCTAAGGGGCTGGTTGTGCGGAGCCCCAAGGATCGCGATGGCTCCCCGCGCCTCCCTGGCAGGACTCGTTCGGCGGGTACATCCTGCTTGCCATGTTCGCGGGCTGTGGCATCTTTCTGGCGGCATTCCATTGTTGGATTACCTCCCAGGATGCAAGATAATGTCTCCGTGCTGCGCGGCTGGAAAAATGAGAGAGAGGGAAAGAGAGAGAGAGAGAGAAGCAAAACCACAGAGAGACAGGCAGGCAGACAGATGGACGGAGAGACAAACACAGAGAGAGTGAGAGAGCGACAAACACACAAGCATTCTGGAGCTGGCGCGATGGCGTGCCTCAACTCACACAAACAAGTCACCACCTACGATGGGCACAAGGCATTCGATACCTGCGATGGGTCACTCGAACCCCGACTGACCGAATGTGGATCCGAGTTGAACCAGGGCTGGTGGACGGTGACAGGTGCAGAGACATGCTTTCGCAGAGGCCGCGACGCGATGTGGAATCGGGCAGCGGTACGTTGCACGATCAACCCGTCAAACGTACCCTGTATGTGTTTGCGTTGTTACGTTTGTCTCATGATTGTCCTGAGCTCTCTATCGTCTCTTTCGTAGGTGTCGTGAGCTCATTCACAGATCTGACCCGATGCTATCATGTATCGTGTTTCAGTGGAAGCGTTCACATTGACGATCCCGCGGCGAGTCTGCACATTGGGCTATCTTGGGAACTTTGTCCCGACTTCTTCATTTATCCATTTTGAGCCCGACGGCGTTTATCTTGGAGGCCGACCGGGCGAGACAGCGACCATGGCATAGAACAGAGCATGTGTGTTCAATGAGTTTGGCGTATTGGGTCTCTCATTGGAAGCTCAGGTGCCACCTCTTAGCGATCTTGATAGAGGCCAGCCTAGGCCCCATAGGAGCTAGGTTGCGCTCGATTGGGGCCGTTTCCCCAAGGATTCAGGACCCGTTCCCCTTTGGACCCTATCTTTCGTGCCAGATGTCTCAGGGGTAGTTCTCTTTCTTGGCGTCGCAGCAGTGTTTGGCATGTGGGTCTACTGGCCACAACACATGTCGCCTTCCGCACCCGTGGTACTCGGGCTCTTTGCAGGCCTGGATGCGCAGCAACAGTTGAAAAGACCCTGACCACGGGTAATCTGCATGCTCACGTCTTTCCGTTATGATCAGACAGGCCATGCTGGCGGGCAGTGGATGTGCAGTTGAACCCATGTGTTTTGATTGTTTTCGGCCCCGGCCACGTTCGTTCCGACTCTTCCTTTTGGCCTTTGGTTCCTGGCCGTGTGCCTGGCTCATACAGCACGGCATTTGTCACAGGCTCAGGCCGGTTTCTTTCCGTTGCTCTTGCATTCGCGCAAGCCCCCATCGTTAAGCGGGGCTTGTTGAGTGCGCCCCGTCGTTCCGCGGAACGAGTTGTCGGGGGCTTTTCGTTAATCATTCACATCCGCTCGTCCTCATGGGAACACAAAGCCGAGCACTAAATATATGTGTCTTCAAATATATATATATATATATATATATATATATATATGCATGTCTTTTAGAACGATTCTAGATATAACTCCTCCGCATGTGAATACCGCGCACTATGCACGTGACGCATAGCAGTGCCACTTCACTTATCGACGGTGGCCGCATCGCGTGTTCTGGCACGCTGGGATTTGAAATTAGGTTTGGAGAAAGGAGAGGGACTGGCGACACAAGGGGAAGAGCGTGAGAGGGATGGGAAAAGGGGAGACGGAAGAGGAGGAGGAGGAGGAGGAGGAGGCGAAGGAGGAACATGCAGAGAGGGGCGGGCAGGGGGTGGGTAGCAAGACAGGCCACGTGTGGGGCAGGGGGAATGGAGAACGAAGCAAAAGGACAAATTGGAGGACAATTTGAGGGAGAGGGAATACAATATGATGCACGGATGGCCCGGTATGCCGCACATGCGTCCATGTATGCCGGGTGATCATGCCGCCCGGAGTGTTGGCCCCTTCTTGATGTGAGTGAGTGAGGCGCATTCAGCATGTTGGGTTGGCGGGTTGCAGCGTAGAGTATCCAGCACGTGGGGAGTTTTCCGCCCGCTCTCGTTCTCATTCTCACGATCTTCCGCAGCGCTCTCTCGACGCCCCCCTCCTGATGAGCCTGTTTCCCACCACCACCAGTATAAGTTGGAGGAGGGAAGGAGGTGGAGGACGAGGAGGAGGAGGAGGACGAGGAGGAGGAGGAGGAAGGGGATGAAGAGGAGGAGTAGGAGGAGGAGGAGGAGGAGGAGGAGGACCCCCTCTCCCCCCAGCGTATGGTGAGGGTGGTGGAAATCAGGCCCATCACCTCCCCCCGCGCGCACGTGCGCACGCCTCTCCAGGCTGCAAGGCCCAGGGGGGCGAGGTTCCTATAAGCCGCCCGGCCTCCCGCGCGCCGCCCGGGGCCCCCGCGCGGGAGGCCAAGGGTCGGCCCGGACGAAAGGGGGGGATTGGGAAAGGGGAGGTTACGAAATTTGCTGCATGTAGCTGTTTTCGGCCCCACCGAGGGGCCCATTCCTCGATACATGGAAGCCTCCGGCGCCGGGAGGCGCCGGGAAAATCAGCTACGTGAGCTGATTCTCAACCCCTCCCTTTGCTATCCCCCCCTTTCGCCCGACCCGAAAGGGGTGGGCCCAGGGGCGGGGCGCCATGGGCTTCAAGTACGTGCTGATCCCATGCTCTGCAAACGAGGACGGCGGGTGGGGAGGCTCGAGGGAAGGTGGTTGTTCTGTCCGCGGCGCCTTGGGTCCAAGACGCGGTCGGGGCAGCCGAGGGACATGTCGGGGCCTGATTTGGCACAGCGTGCGGAGGACAGGGTGGGAGGGGGAAGGGAGCCGTGGGCGGCGGAGCATTCTCAGACCGTGACGTTCTTGCGCGTGCGTGCCAGAGCGCAGGCTTAGACGGGCAGCAGGCTGGGAGTGGCAAGTTCAGGACATGCCGGTCGAGGGAAGAAACACGCTGAGCATGGCAAAGATGTCGCGGGATTGGGTCGACGCCAGTCGTGGTGGTCCATGCTGGCCGTCGCCGATTCGCGAGGGTGATCCACGACTCGAAGATGACCAATATTGGCGATGACCCAAGTCGAAACCGACGTTTCTGCGCTCAGTCTTGGTCATGGCCATCGTTTTCCTGAAGCACTGTCGGAGCCGTCCCCCCGATTGTCGAGCCTCGACGGGGAGCTGTTCCAGGGGGCCCGGAGGCGCCGACCGTGCCTATCGGGGGTGGAAGAGTTGCCGAGGATGGACGCTAGGAGGTGCCCTGGGATTCGATGTTCAGCGGATTTGGATCGGAGTCGGAGGATCGGGAATGGCGTTCGAGCCAGGAAGAACTCCATAGGCCTCCGGTCTGGAGTCCTCCGGGGATCGACCTCTTTGGGAGGGGAGAAACACTGACACTTGCGTCGCCTTTCAACCTGCGCGTGTTGTTTATTCGCTTGTGGTGCGATAGTTTCGTCGTCCATCAGTCTTGGGTGAAAGACATCCGTCGGGTCCCTCCCCCACCAGGAAACAAAACCAGGGCCTCGACAAAATTGTTTTGCCTTTTTTAAATTATTGATTGGTGGAGACAAACGCGGTCGTCGCCGCGCCATTGCCCTGATTTAGCAATTTCGGTCGACGGACGCACGCGAAGCGCGCGAGTTTCCTTCTCATAATTATTAATCGCTTCGCTCATTCCGCCGGCCCGTATTGCGCACCGCGGTCGACTGGATGAGAGGTCGTCGGCAGTGCGGAGCTGCAGGGAGCGGGGGCTGTTTTTTTTGTTGAGTCGTTGCGTTCGGCCTTTTGTGGTGAAGATGCCCCGGTGGAACAGGTTCGTGTCGATTCGTGGCGACCGTCTGTGGGGGTGGCGGGGGAATCGTTGGTTCCACGGGGTCTACCCCAGGGGCAGTTCTTCGCCCGGAATCCGTTTCCTGGGGCCCCCGGGGCTCGAAAGCGGCCCACGGCAGGCCGAGAGCGGCGGAGGACCGAGAGAACGGCGAAGATCGATGGAGAACTCGTCGTCGTCGTCTTCTGGCCAGCGCTCCTGTCCAGAGGCCGTTCTTCGAGGAAGAAAAAACGCTATAAGGTTAAACTTTCGGGGGTCCGCGCGGATTTCTTGGATCGGCGCTGGGCCCTTCCGGCGGCGCCTCCGGCGCCGCTCTTGGCGCGCTCTGCGCGCCAGTGTACGTATAAGGTTTTTTTTCCTGAATCTAGTTTCTCTTCAGACTCTGGCAAGTTTATTTGCACGGAGGGGGTCGGGCAAGGCCCCGAAGGAGATCTGGAATCGCTCAGGCCGAAACCCACTTGCACGCTGTACCGGCCTTGCACTGCCTCGTGAGGCGGCGGAGCCAAAATCCCATGCAAGCGAACCTGCCTGAATCCAGTGACGCGCTCTCCCGAACATCGGCTCAGAATCGAGCCCCGGGCTTCCAACGTGGTCCGTCCGGCTCGGCTCTTTCGCCCCGGATCGATGTCTGAGGGCCCCAGGGCCCGACATTCGGGTGAACGTAAAGGGGGGTGGCCCAGACGGGGGGTGAACTCGGACGGCCTCGGAGGCGGCGCAGAGGAGGTCTGAAATGAAATGTGATTCAATCGTTTCGCTCACTCCGCTTGTCCATAGTGCATGATCGCGCCGTGGTGGGCTAGCCGAGTTTTGGGGCCTGTTGAGGGCCGTTTTGGGGCCTCTTGGGGCCTCTTTTGGGCCTCTTGGGCGCCTCTTGGGGCGTCTTGGGGGCCTCTTGGGGGTCTCTTGGGGCCTCTTTGGGACCTCCTGGGCGGCTTCTGGGGCGGAGGGCTCGATTTTTCAGTTCTCTGTATCCCTCTTGAGCCCCTCTTGGGCCCGTCTTGGGGCCTCTTGGTCCGTCTTGGGCGGCACTTGGGCCGTCTTGGGGGCCCTCTTGGGCCGTTTCGGGGCCGTCTTGGGAGCTTCGTGGGCCGTCTTGGAGCGATCTTGGGCGCCTCTTGGGTCGTCTTGGAGCGTCCGGAAGCCGAAAAAGCCAGAACGCAAAAAACATCGGAAAAACCAATGAAAATCAACGATTTTGGCCTCTTGGGGCCCTCTTCGGAGGCCTCTTGGAAGGCTCTTGGGGCGTCTTGAAGGCCTCTTCGGCTGTCTTGGGGGTCTCTTGGGCCGTCTTGGGGTCATCTTCGGCGCCTTGGAGCGCTCTTTGAACGTCTCGGGGGCCTCTTGAGCAATCTTGGGGGCCTCTTGGGGCACTCTTGGCGCGCTCAGGGCGGCCTGAGAGGCCGCACCCAGAAGGAAAACCATCTCTGAGTTGAACCGGGCGGGACCTTCCCAGGCGGCGGGCGGGGTACTTTTCGCCGGGGGACCCCCAGGGGCCGCCCCGCGCGCGCGAACTAGTACAATATACAATTGTTAACCAGTTACCGGAGATCTTAGCACGCCTCTGGCCCGTTGGGCCGGCGAATTTCGACGGACGCTCGCGAAGCGCGCGAGTTTCCTTCTCATAATTATTTCTGCCGCGTGCCGCGTTTTCATGACGCGCGTGCCACGCCCTGCCCTTTCAGACTCAATCGCTCGTACTAGTGCGCGGACCGCATGCAGGCCGCAGTCCACGCGCCTCATGGCCCTTCTTAGGGCTCTCTTGGGGCTCTCTTGGGATTATCTTGGGGCCATTTCGGTGCCGTCCGAGGCTCGTAGAGAGCCCCAGGACGGCTCCGAGAGGGCCCCAAGAGGGGCCCTGAGCGTCCCCGGCTCCCCTGAACCACCCTCAATTTCCCTCCCCCTCCCTTTTCCCGTTTCATCCACACCTTCCGCCTCGCCCTCCTCCTCGCCTCATTGCCCCTCCCCCCTCATTCGCGCGCACCTCCCGTTCCACCCCTCCCCACCAGTCCTCCTGCCAAAGGAACCTGGCTGTCGCTTTCGGCGACGCACCAGCGCCCTCGGCGAACCGCGCTGCAACGAAAGCGCTGCACTACGCGAGAGTGGCAGGATGACATGTTTCCGACATGATGCGTGGACGCCCAACGCGCGGGCCTACATGACACGTCCAGGGCGCCTGACACTCGCCCGCGCTACAAGTCACGACCGAAGTTGGAAACCTAGCTCCGGCGGCGCACATGCGGTAGCACGCGCATGCGTTCGGCATCACCCGCGCGGGGCGGCTCACAAATTCGCGGCGTTGCGGTAAAAATGCCATCGTGCCCAACATCGTTTCGAAGCGCGCTGCGGCGCGCCGCGTTCGAGTTCCCTTCTGTTGTCCAGATGGCGGACCCTGCCGCTGAGGCCTGCGGTGGAGATCCCTCTGGGGCGCAAGCCGTGTGATGGTGTGCGCTCAAATGGAGCGGCGTCGCCATGTGGACCTGCCACTGGCGCCTCCGGTGGAGCTCCCTATGGGGCCGCGGACGACGTGTTGGGCGCGCCGAAACAGAGAAATTATACAGGGAGGGGCAGGAACAGAAAAAAGGGAGAAGAGGGGGGAAGGGGAGGACGACGACGAGGAAGGGAGAGGGGAAAGAGAAGCGATGGGGCAGGAAGAAGGGGGGGGGGGCGAGTTAGTAGGGCGAGGTGGGAGGGGGGGGGGAAGATGTGGGAAAAGCGGGAAGGAGGGCCAGGGAGGGGGGCAGCCGGGGAAAAGGGGGGGGATGGGGCAGGGGGGAGGGTGGGCGAGTTAGTAGGGAGGAGGAAGGAAGGGCGATAAAGGGAGAGGGTTGGAATATGAGGGAAAACCGCGAGACATAGCGTCAACAAGCAGCCCCAACTTGTCCGCAGCAGGGCCCAAATTGCTCCGCGACGCCCCTGCGAGGCTCCCACGAGTGCCGCCTGAAGGCCCATGACGCCGCCGAGAACGTCCACAATGCGTTGCAAGTTTTGCACGAAAGCCCCCAAGGCATCGAGGAAATCCCCTCGCACAAAAAAGCGAAACCTGCACCGGCGCCCAAAATGGCTTGCGACCCACAGCGCAGGCATAGCGGCGGGGTTTGCCACAGGCATCGGAATACCAAAGCCTTCGCGCACCCCCGAATCTCCCTTGGGAACTTCCTGGGGCGAGCTCCACGCAGTGTTCGCCCTGGCCGACCGACGCCCCCCCCCCGAAGGGTTGGGCCAGGCAAGCTGAAGTCGGGGATGCCCGCCACCATGTCCCCTCGCCCTCTTCCTCCTCCTCATCGTTTTCCTCCTCCTCCTGCCAATCTCTCTCCTCCCTCCTCTTCCTCCCCCACCGCGCCGCCATGTCCCCCCCCCCTCGCCGCGCGATGCTACTGCGCTCCCGTTAGGACCGCGAATCGCCCGGCGAACGCGGCGCGACCTCGTGGACGCACCAGACTGCTTCGACAAACCACCCAACCAAACTGACCGACAAAATGTCCACCCGGACCGTCGGACAAAATTGCCGCGGGGTCCAGGGGGGGTGCATCCTAATTGTGAAATTACAATGAATCCGCCCCGCAGCGAAAGCCAGGAACGATTTTGTCGCGACACTTTCTTGGGTCGGTCAGATTTTTTTGTCGCGGCCCGTTTTTTTTTTTGTCTGGCCACTTTTTTGTGTCGGCCCATTTTGTCGGGCCGATTTTTTGTCGGGGCTGTTACCTAACAGCTCTTGTTGATAGGTTTCTAGTGGTCTCAAAAGAGAGCATCATGACTCCTCAGGGGGGTCGGGGCGGGACGCGGAACGGCTGCCGCCGAAACCCAAATCGCTTTGGACATCCTCGCAAAATCGCTCTTGGTGCTCCCAGAACTCCATTCCCGGGCCACATTTTGGATGCCCGGAGCCAACTGTAGGCCACTTCGTGCTCTTCGACTTCCCAGAACTCCATTCCCGGGCCACATTTTGGATGCCCGGAGCCAACTGTAGGCCACTTCGTGCTCTTCGATTTCCCAGAACTCCATTCCCGGGCCACATTTTGGATGCCCGGAGCCAACTGTAGGCCACTTCGTGCTCTTCAAGTTCCCAGAACTGCATTCCTGGGCATGATTTTGAATGCCCGGAGCCAACTGTAGGCCACTTCGTGTTCTTCTAGTTCCCAGAATTCCACTCCTGGGCCACATTTTGAATGCTGAGGCAGGCTGATGCTGAGGCGAGGCAGGCTGAGGCTGAGGCAGGCTGAGGCTGAGGCCGAGGCTGAAGGCAGACTGAGGCTGAGGCTGAAGCAGACTGAGGCTGAGGCTGAGGCAGGCTGAGGCTGAGGCTGAAGCAGGCTGATGCTGAGGCAGGCTGAGGCTGAGGCTGAGGCTGATGCAG
The DNA here is from genome assembly GCA_963575745.1 of Prorocentrum cordatum. Lineage (NCBI taxonomy): Eukaryota > Dinophyceae > Prorocentrales > Prorocentraceae > Prorocentrum > Prorocentrum cordatum. The sequence goes on from CAUYUJ010010680.1 coordinate 285,519, forward strand.
GCTGAGGCTGAGGCAGGCTGAGGCTGAGGCCGAGGCTGAAGGCAGACTGAGGCTGAGGCTGAAGCAGGCTGAGGCTGAGGCTGAGGCAGGCTGAGGCTGAGGCAGGCTGAGGCTGAGGCTGAGGCAGGCTGAGGCTGAGGCTGTGAGTGCGACTGCCGTCGCCGCTGCGACTGTCATCGCGAATGCGACTACGACTGCGAGAACAGCAGAATTCGACAACTGGATTTTCATCTGAATCTTAAGGGGGATGCTTTCAGATATGCTTCTACACATCGCTGTTAGGTTGCTTGGCCGGGGTATTTGTTTTGTCGGGTGGTTCGGTTTTTTTGCAGGTTAATTTTGTCGGGGCGATCGTTTTTTTTGTCGGCTGGGCGCCGCCCGCAGCGCATGGATACAGGGGGGCAGACGGGTCGAATGGCAGCAAGGGCGCACGCACGCAACGCAAAAGGAGAACAAGAAGGAACGCGAACCAGGGCAAGGCAAGAACAGCGCGGGGGGGGTGCGAGGGGGGCGGCAAGAGCAGATGATGACGAAATGAAAAAGGCATTTGCTTGTAGAGTACGTGTCCCGACGGATCCACGCGCAGCGGGCGCCGAAGTGATCGCGGCACCTTTGGTCTCCAATCTGTAACCTCGATGCCAGCATCACAATCGTACGTAGGACGCTCTGTGGGCACAGTGCTCATGAAGTCCGCCCCGCGCGTGACGCAGCAAGCAGGCGACGCAACTCAACTCCTTCGCGCCGAGAGGCGGGCGGCCGCGCATGTCAAGAAACTCAAGGAGTCCCTCGCGGTCGCCCACGGGGCCTCGCAAAGGCCGATTAGGACCTGGACTTAAATAGGCCTGGCGAAATACCCAACCACATGCAGCTGCGGGTACCATGTGCGGCCACGAATGCGCGGGGGGTGCGCCAAGATAGGGCGGCGCCGCCATGTGGACCACGCCACTAGGGCCTCCGGTGGGGCTCCATGCGGGGCCGCGAACCGAGCGAGGGGTGCGCCCAAATGGGGCGCAGCCGCCATGTAGACCCTGCCAGCAGGGCCGTCAGTGGAGCTCCACGTGGGGCCACGGACCGTGCGAGGGGTGCGCCCACATGGGCGGCACCGCCATGGAGCCATGCCATTGGGGCCTTCGGTGGACCCCCATGCGGGGCCACGAAACGGGGGGGGTACGCCCACATGGGGCGGCGCCGCCACGTGGACCACGATCCAGCATGGATCCTTGCAGATCGGCGGGCCTGGCGAAAGCATAAAGGTATCCAAGATTTTCGGGTCCTGTCCGAGCCCGTCGATATCCTCCTGCGTGAATGCATGATCTTCCTGCTAATCATGGTCGGCCCACGCGGCGCAAAAAAAATTGCCCTGCCTGGCCCACTCGCGCGCCAGACTGTCAGCAGGGGCCATTCCACCATACCTGGTGTAGTGGAAGCTCTTCTGTTTGGTGAACCTGTACTGGTCGCAAAAGTTCACATGGGGGCCCGGGTGCACAAACGCGGCAACACAATCTAATGCGTTCCTGCCCGCCGCCACGTTGCCGACGCCTCCCTGGTGTCTCACGCGAAAGTACGTCACGCGTGATCGCGTCGTTTTGGATGCGCAGCGCGGTTTTCATTATGGTCTTGCGTCTCGAGAATTTTCAGAAGTGCGCCTGGCGACTTACAAATTTGCACAACCAGTTGCCATCGCGCCGCGACTTCTGGCGACGCCACCGCCCTCGAACATGCGCGCGCGCACGTGCGAGCCCGCGGTTGTAGGTTAGCGCGCGCCGGCACGCACGTCGCGTTTGCTCGTCTACTTCTCGCGCTCATCATGCTGTTGCGCGCTGTAGTGTCGCATGGGGCTCGCGCGTGGCTGCGCGACTTTCAATGTGTTATTGAACGCGAGGGCGCCTTTGATGTCGCTGTGGCAGTGCCACTTGCTCCAAGGTGTTTATTCGATTATCACCGCTGCCGCTGTCATTGGCGCGGTGGTTCCTGATCGCAACGTCGCGATTGGTAGGCAATTCGGTCCGCGCCCTTTCGCGCCAAACGCTGTTATCGTGGTCCTAATCGGGGCATCAGTTTGCAGCAAGGAGCATCGCGCGGGCGCTCGCGTTCTCGCGTTCGGTCAGCCGCGATTCGTCCAACGCTATACCGATCATTTGTCGTTTAAGCGTTTTTTTTGTTTTTTCTGAATTACGTTTTGTCCTCAAAAGCTTCGCCAGTAGAATGACATTACTGACATCCGTATCCGCGGCCTCGCGGGCTGGGCTCCCGGGCCGCGACCCCGCGCATACTATGTCCCTCAGTAGCTCTGGGGGTACCTGTAGTCCGGGGGAGGGGGTACCAGTAGTCCGGGGTGGGGTACCAGTAGTCCAGGGTGGGGTACCGGGGGCTCGCGTTCACGCGTTCACGCGCGCGTTTTTCCACGCGCGCGGGTTGGTTACTTGTATGATGATATACTTGAAGCCGGGGGTGGGGGTATCTGCAGTCAGGGGACAGGGTAGACGGTATAATACCTGCAGTCTGGGGGGAGGGTACCCGTCGTCCGGGGGAGGGGTATTTGTAGTCCGTGGAGGGGCTACCGGTAGTCTGGGCGGTGTTTGTAGTCCCGGGACCGGACCCAGAACTACCGAGGGACACAGTGCGGGGTTTTTTCCGCGGATGCCCCCCTGCGCGGATCGCATATGTGAAATCACGTATCCGCGGGAGCACTCCCCCGAGCCCACACCACGAGGGCGAGGATACGGTTCGCCGCACGTGATTCGACAGCAGCGCGTTGATGGGGTCGTCGGTCCAGCGCGGCATTCATATCGGTTTTGCTTTCCGCCCTTTGGGCAAGCTCGGGACGGCCAAAAGGGGCAGGGGTGGTTAAGGGGGATGGGGGATATCATGGTTGAGGCCGTGATATATTCCCAGATGTCATGGCCTTCCTTCTGTGTTTTCATGCGCTCCTTGGTCCCTCGTCCGCGCACGTGGCTCGCGCCATGATTGCGACCCCCCCCCTCTTCGATGCCCCCCCCTCTTCGACCCCCCCGGGGAGCACCGGAAACCCAGGCTCGGAGTCGTTTGGGCCCTGGGGTGTCGCGCCCTACCATCGGCGATCTGGGCCGCAGGCGCCGATGTCCGTGCCCACTCACACCGCAACAGTCCAAGCTGACAGATTGTGGAGGCCTTACGGCCGGTGCCGCCGACCCCGAAGGTTTTGGCCGTCGAGGGCGACGGGGTGTGTGATCACAGGAAGGAGCCAAAGGACAACGTGACAGGGTAGGCGGAGGAAGTGTGTGAGGAGGAGGGGGAGGAGTAGGAGGAGGAGGAGGAGGAGGAGGAGGAGGAGGAGGAGGAGGAGGAAGGAAAGGAGCTTGGAAAAAAAGGAGGAGAAGCGCGAGGAGAAGTAAGAGGAGGAGGAGGAGGAGGAGGAGGAGGAGGAGGAGGAGGAGGAGGAGGGTCCACTCACACCAAACTTGCCTGCGAAGGCTGTAAGGCCAGTGCCGTCGACGGGGATGACGACGACGACGACGACGCTCTCCGCCTTTGGGGAGGCCCGGGCCGCCTCGCAGGCGGGTCTCGGCGAGGTGGGCCGCGGGCCTTCGGATCTGGGGGACGCACACCAAGATAAGCGATGATGACCCACTATAGTTTACGTAATATTCAGATTGTCATGTCGCTTGGTTCATATTCTGATGTATTTGGTCATGTCCTGTAGTCATGTAGGATTGGGTGTGAGTTCGAAGTGGAACGGAGATCCCCCGCCGGGGCATCGGTTTCGGTTTCGTGTTCGTGTCGCGCGTGCGGGTGAAGCGAAGCTGCGTGGGCGGGCGGGAGGAATAAACCCGCTAGGGCGAAACTTTCCAATGATTACACTCCTGGTTGGCCGTCGGTGGCCTGTGGGTGTCCCGCCAGTGTCCCGCCGTTTTTTAGGGCGAAATTGAGTCCAGTGTTTCTACACCTCTGGTTGGCCAGCGGTGGCCTGGGGGTGTCCCGCCGTTCACCGTTGTCCCGTGGTGTTCTGTGGCGAGGTTTCCCGTGGTGTCCCGTGGTGCGCCGTGAGTTCGATTGCGAGTCCGATCGTGAGATCCACAGGCCAACCGATGGTGAGGCCGAGTGTGAGACCGGTCGACCGTGAGATCTATAGGCAGAGGGATTTCAGTAGTGAGATCGATAAGTACACTAATAATCTACAGGCTTACGCCACATCCGCCGACCCCTTCTGTGACTGTTGCGAGGCCAGAAGTTTCTGGCCAGCGGCGTCTTGTGTGAGGGTGCGGTGTCGCGCGCGGGTGGTGGCAGATACGTAGGGGGTCCAAATGTTTGCGTGATGCCGGTGGTCTGGGGCGTGTTTTGTGAGCGCCTTGCGTGCTGTGCACCCGGGGGCGGGGTGTCCTTCTGGGAGGTCGGCCTTTCGACCCTCAACCAAGTGGAGGACCACCGGAAGACGAAAAGAACAATAGTAGCGTGCGGAAGCTGTGATCAGCGAAGCATGCCGCGAAAGATGTGGCCGATGAATCGAAACGGGTGAAGAGGCTGTTGACGTTTGCAGCGCGCACGAAACAGTTCGCGTAGCAGCAGCACATTAGCGCCGAGCAAGATTGTGAGCACGTCGCGAGGAAGAGCAAGGCTGCACGCGCGGAGTGCATTGCAGTTGGCTTGACGGCTCGCAATGCGGAAGCGTCTGGGGGTCTTTGGGAGGCCTCCTGGGGGCCTCTTGGGGGCTCCTTGGGGCGTCTTGGCGGCCTCTTGGGGGCCTCTGGCGGCCTCTTGGGGCACTCTTGGGGCCCCCTGGGGCTCGCGTGGGCGGAAAGCTAGATTTTACCTAACAGCGAAGACTGATAGGTTTCTACAAGACTCAAAAGAGAGCAGCAGATGACTCCACAGGGGGGTCTGGGCGGGTGCCGGACAGGGTGCCGCAGAATTCATTTTAAGCTAACAGTCACACACTTCGTGCTCTTCGACCTCCCAGAACTCCATTCCCGGGCCACATTCTGAATGCCCGGAGCCAACTGTAGGCCACTTCGTGCTCTTCGAGTTCCCAGAACTCCATTCCCGGGCCACATTTTGAATGCCCGGAGCCAACTGTAGGCCACTTCCGGGGCCACACTGTAGGCCACTTCGTGCTCTTCGAGTTCCCAGAACTCCATTCCCGGGCCACATTTTGAATGCCCGGAGCCAACTGTAGGCCACTTCGTGCTCTTCGAGTTCCCAGAACTCCATTCCCGGGCCACATTTTGAATGCCCGTAGCCAACTGCTGAGGCTGAGGCAGGCTGCTGCTGAGGCAGGCTGAGGCTGAGGCCGAGGCAGGCTGAGGCTGAGGCAGGCTGAGGCTGAGGCTGAGGTTGAGGCTGACGCTGAGGCTGAAGCAGGCTGAGGCACACGCTGAGGCAAGCTGATGCTGAGGCAGGCTGAGGCTGAGGCTGAGGCTGATGCAGGCTGAGGCTGAGGCTGAGGAAAAGGTTGAGGCTGAGGCTAAGGTTGAGGCTGAAGCTGAAGCAGGCTGAGGCTGAGGCTGAGGCAGGCTGAGGCTGAGGCTTAGGCAAGCTGATACTGAGGCAGACTGAGGCTGAGGCTGAGGCAGGCTGAGGCTGAGGCAGGCTGAGGCTGAGGCAGGCTGAGGCAGGCTGAGGCTGAGGCTGAGGCTGAGGCTGAGGCTGAGGATGAGGCAGGCTGAGGCAGACGCTGAGGCAGGCTGAGGCTGAGGCTGAGGCAGGCTGTGGCTGAGGCTGAGGCTGAGGCAGGCTGAGGCTGAGGCTGAAGCAGGCTGAGGCTGAGGCAGGCTGAGGCTGGCTGAGGCTGAGGCTGAGGCTGAGGCTGAGGCTGAGGCTGAGGCAGGCTGATGCTGAGGCAGGCTGAGGCTGAGGCTGAGGCTGATGCAGGCTGAGGCTGAGGCAGGCTGAGGCTGAGGCCGAGGCTGAAGGCAGACTGAGGCTGAGGCTGAAGCAGGCTGAGGCTGAGGCCGAGGCAGGCTGATGCTGAGGCTGAGGCAGGCTGATGCTGAGGAAAAGGTTGAGGCTGAGGCTGAGGCAGGCTGAGGCTGAGGCTGAGGCAGGCTGAGGCTGAGGCTGAGGCAGGCTGATGCTGAGGCAGGCTGAGGCTGAGGCTGAGGCTGATGCAGGCTGAGGCTGAGGCAGGCTGAGGCTGAGGCCGAGGCTGAAGGCAGGCTGTGGCTGAGGCTGAGGCTGAAGCAAGCTGAGGCTGAGGCTGAGGCAGGCTGAGGCTGAGGCTGAGGCAGGCTGATACTGAGGCAGGCTGAGGCTGAGGCTGTGACTGTGACTGCCGTTGCCACTGCGACTGTCATCGCGAATGCGACTGCGACTGCGAGAACAGGAGAATTCTACAACTGGATTCTCATCTGGATCTTAAGGGGAATGTTTCCATATATGCTTCTACACATCTGCGTCATCATCATCTACGTCATTGTCCAGGCCCCTTCATAATCATCCATTCATCATCCATTTCGTTGTCCGTGCCTCTGTATGCTCAACCCACTTTTCTGTTCTGTATATTGAATGCGCTGCTTCACCACGCCCCGCGGTGCTTCTCAGCCTGCCTAGTCATTTACGGTTCTTTCAGCCAACTAGCGATGGTCAAGAAATTTGTTTTCAAACGAAAAAAGCTGTGACCAAAATGTATCGACCCGCGCTGGTCCCTGGCATGGAGAAGAAAGATTTGGCCACCCCGAGGAGTGCAATTTTTCATTCGCTTCGCTCATTCCGCCGGCCCATGTTGTAGCATCGCTGGCGCTTGCTTCCGTGCTCGGGCGCGGGCGTCTGAACGGCCTCCTCGGGCCGCTTCGGGGTTCTGAGGAGCTCCTTCGGAGCCTTCTGAGGGGTTCTGACGTGCCTCTGAGGGCCTTTCTGGGGGAACCTCTTCGGTCCTCCTGAGCCTCTGGGAAATCTCTTCGCCTTTCTCGGGGCTCCCTGGCGGGCCTCGGGGCCGCGCCCAGAGGGAAAACCATCGTGGATTAACGCGCCTCAGCTCCATTTCGGCCAGCGAACTTCAGGTCGCCGCCGTGCTGCGAGGAGAGCGGCAAGGCGCTCCGGGTGCAGACGTGGTGGCAAAGTTACGCTTCAGATGAATGTCGTATCTTCACTGTTAGTTGGTGCAAAAACCCCAGCAAGCAGATATGAGCGCTTCTTGTACAATGATGCCCTTGTTCGCTGTCGCATTTGCAGTGCTCCTCAATCTTCGAGTGCAGAACTGCATTTCGCATGTGGGGCATGTGCAGCTAAGCAGGCTCGGGATTGTATATGTTCAGGCATCGCATCTCTGCATGGCAATGTGAATTTAAAGCTCTTGTCAGAATTCGTTTCAGGTATCCGATCGCCAGAAAACCCTGTGTACCAAGCATTTGACCCCGAGGATCAACGCAAACTGCAGGAATCCCTGGAGAAAGGTGCTGCGGTGCTTCTCAGCCTGCGGACTTCGCGCAGCACGAGTGTTTTGGTTCGTTCCCGCCACCTCGTGCGTCTGATCTACATTGCTGCCGCGACGGGCTTGGCAGCGACCGTGGATGCATCAGCGCCATACCTAGCTCAAAACGACTTGAAAGGTTTCAGGCATTACCTCGACACTGCGGAGGTCGTGCACCGTGGCGGCCAGCACCCGGGGAAGATCTGTCGCGGCAACATTGCAGCGCAGCTTGTTGAGTTCATGCGCGTCGTCGGCAACAAGATGGCGCAACTGCTCTCCTCATGCGCGCCCTCCCTGCAGACGGCCCAGCGGCGACAGGTGCTGCTCGGCCTTGCTCAAGTAGTTTTCCAAATGGCAAGCAAGCGCGAATTCAAGGTCGATGGATGCGGGGCATACAAGTGCAAACGAATCCTGGAAATCACCATGCTGGCTGGGCTCAGTTCCAAACTGACAGTGCCGCGTTTGCTGCCTGGTGACCTCTTGGCTTTGTCTGGTCGGTGGCCTGTTCCACGCGGATCGCGCCTTGCCTTGCGAAAGATCGCGCCCGTGATGACCGCGAAACTTCGCGAACAGCAGGCTTTGAAAGCGATCTCTTTGACACTGGGCTCCGGCGGTAATGGCAAGTCGGTTCTTGTCTGCACGATATCCGCAATGTTGTGTTTCTGGAATGAGCACAAGAATAACGTGTTGCAGTGGGTGCAGGAGTGGGTGCCCACGATGCTGTCGCGGCAGGCGGCGAGCCGCTGAAGCGTTTGCCCACTTTTGCCCGCGGTACTTCTCAGCCCGCGGTGCCTCTCAGCCCGCGGTGCTTCTCAGCCCGCGGTTGCTTTTCTAGACGCGTCTGTGCTGATGGGGCAGCACTGTCGTCTTCGCATACACTTCGAGCTTTTCTAGACACGTCGGTGCTGATGGGGCAGCGCTGTCTTCTGCGCAGACACTTCGACTCTTCTGGGCCGTGACTCCCTGCCAGAAAAATCATACATTGATACCAGATTCTCGTCTTCACCCACGTCCACTGTTCCCTTCGATCATCAACGCGGACATGAACAGTATAGCACAGAGCACGCGCAGCACAGAGCACACACACAGTGCCGCAGCACACAGCACGCACACACAGTGCCGCAGCACATCACAAAACAACATGGCACACCACACAGCACACACAGAGCACCCACACACACGCACATAACACAAGGGGGTGCGCTGCGGGCGTTGATAGCAGTGTCTCGTTTGGACATATATCCATTCAAATTCCTCGCGTCGATAGCAGTGTCCCGTTTGGACATGCATCCATTCAAGCTCCGTGCGTTGATAGCAGTGTCTCGTTTGGACGTACACCCATTCGAGTTCCGTGCGTTCATGGCAGGGTGCCGTCCTCCTCCTCCTCCTCCTCCTCCTCCTCCCCTCGACCTGGAACGACAAGCTCTTCCCCTCCTCCTCCTCCTCCTCCTCATCCTCATCCTCCTCCTCCTCCTCCTCCTCCTCCTCCTCCTCCTCCTCCTCCTCCTATTGCCGTCCACCCAGGCACCTCGTCGCGCAGGGTGCCGTCCTCCTCTTCCCCTCCGTCCATGCGGCTCTGTCGTTGCTGCCTGGCTGTGAAAGGCTCTGTCGCGACGTCAGGAAGCCCCAGCTGCCGGGCGGGCTCGTTGGCAGTTTCGTACTGCACGGTCTCCGCGGTGGAAAGAAACGCAGTTCGCAGCTCTCGAGCGGCGGTGCGCAGCCCTCCGACCACGGCCGACCGCAGCCACGCCATCGTAGGCCCGATGACGCTGTGGCCTTTGCCGTGGCCATGCGTGAAGCCCCGACCCTGTGCTTCGAAAGGCGCTTGCACATCAGTGGTGCCTGGGGCCACGCACGGCTGCAGAGACGCTGCCACGTCGTCCTCCGTTGTCACCGCCTGTCGGGCTAGCGTTGTGCGGCCAACAAACAGGCGCTCTAAGCCGATGATGTAGCGGTAGTGAAGCTCCGTCATCAACAGGAAGAACTTGGCCTGCGCCCGCGGGCTCCTCGTCGGTCGCGAGAGAGTACTCGAGCTCCTCCAGGTTGATCAGGCGCCGTGCGGAGGAGGAGGAGGAGGAGGAGGAGGAGGAGGAGGAGGAGGAGGACGAGGATGAGGAGGAGGAGGGGGGGGGAGAGCACCAGGAGGAGGAGAACGAGGACCACCAGGAGGAGGAGGAGGAGGAGGAGGAGGAGGAGGAGGAGGAGGAGGAGGAGGAGGAGGAGGAGGAGAGAGCACCAGGAGGAGGAGGACGAGCAAGACGAGGAGGACGAGAACGAGGACGACCAGGAAGAGGAGGAGGAGGAGGAGGAGGAGGAGGAGGAGGAGGAGGAGGGGAGGGGGAGGACTACCAGGAGGAGGAGGAGGAGGAGGAGGAAGAGGAGGAGGAGGACGAGGAGGAGGAGGAGGAGGAGGAAAAGGAGGAGGAGGACGAGGAAGGAGGAGAGGAGGAGGAGGACGAGGAGCTTAGAGGGACGAGGAGGCAGGAGGGGGGGGGAAGGGGAGAGCACAAGGAGGAAGAGAAACGAGGACGCCAGGATGATGGAGACGAGGAGGAGAGAGGAGGAGGAGGAGGAGGAGGAGGAGGCGGAGGAGGAGAGAGAACAGGAGGAGGCGGACGGCAAGACGAGGAGGGACGAGAACGAGGACGGAGCAGGAGGAAGAGGAGGAGGAGGAGGAGGAGGAGGAAAGAGCAAGGAGAAAGAGGAGGAGGAGGACGAGGAGGAGGAGCAGGAGAAGAGGACGAGCGGTAGGAGCACGAGGACGAGCAGGAGGTGGAGGAGGAGGACGAGCAGGAGGGGAGGGCGGCCGGCTGCCCCGGCCGGCTGCCCCGGCCGGCTGCCCCGACCGGCCGCGCTTGCGCCCGGCCGCGGAGCGCGGTCAAGGGAAGGGGGCGGGGGCGGGCGGTCAAGTTTGATACCCCCTCCTCGCTCGTTCCACTGCCTGCTCGCAGCAGCGGCACCAGCACATGCACAAGAGATTCCTGCATGAACTGTTGTACTTGCATATATGATGGCCTTCGGCCAAGGTCGTGCGCAACGGGGCTCTGAGGAAGGCTCCCTGCGCCCTTCTGGGGAGCCCCTCTGGGGAGCCCCTCGGACGAATTATCATTTGAATCTTAAGGGGAATGCTTTCAGATATGCTTCTACACATCGCTGGTAGGTTGCTTTGCCGGGATAATTTACTTAACAGCTTGTTCTGATAGGTTTCTAGTGGTGTCAAAAGAGAGCAGCAGATGACTCCACAGGGGGGTCTGGGCGGGTGCCGGACAGGGTGCCGCAGAAGTCGTTTTAAGCCAACAGTCACACACACTTCGTGCTCTTCGACCTCCCAGAACTCCATTCCCGGGCCACATTCTGAATGCCCGGAGCCAACTGTAGGCCACTTCGTGCTCTTCGACTTCCCAGAACTCCATTCCCGGGCCACATTTTGAATGCCCAGAGCCAACTGTAGGCCTTTCCGTGCTCTTCGAGTCCCCAGAACTCCATTCCCGGGCCACATTTTGAACGCCCGGAGCCAACTGTAGGCCTTTTCGTGCTCTTCGAGTTCCCAGAACTTTATTCCCGGGCCACATTTTGAATGCCCGTAGCCAACTGTGAGCCACTTCGTGCTCTTCGAGCTCCCAGAACTCCACTCCCGGACCACATTTTGAATGCCCGGAGCCAACTGTAGGCCACTTCGTGCTCTTCGACTTCCCAGAACTCCCATTCCTGGGCCACATTTTCAGCAGGGGCAAGAGCACGACGAGGAGGAGGACGAGCAAGACCAGGAGGACGAGGACGAGCAGGAGCAGGACGAGGAGCAGGAGGAGCAGGAGAAGAAAGACGAGCAGGAGGAGGAGGAGGACGAGCAGGAGGAGGAGGACGACCAGGAGGTGGAGGACGACCAGGAAGAGGAGGAGGAGGAGGAGGAGGAGGAGGAGGAGGAGGAGGAGGGGAGGGGGAGGACTACAGGAGGAGGGAGGAGGAGGAGAGGAGGAGGAGGAGGAGGAGAGGAGGAGGAGGAGGAGGAGGAGGAGGAGGAGGAGGAGTAGTGAGGAGGAGGAGAGGAGGAAGGAGAAGAGGAGGAGGAGGAGGAGGAGGAGGAGGAGGGGAGGAGGAGGAGGAGACGAGGTAGGAGGAGGTAGGAGAGGGGGGGGGGAGAGCCCAGGAGGAGGAGAACGAGACCACCAGGAGGAGGAGGAGGAGGAGGAGGGGGGAGGAGGAGGAGGAGGAGGAGGAGAGAACACCAGGAGGAGGAGGACGAGCAAGACGAGGAGGACGAGAACGAGGACGACCAGGAAGAGGAGGAGGAGGAGGAGGATGCCACTACTATTGTTACTGCAGGTACTGTCGTTCCCACCAGTACGGACACGTCTTGGCTTTCCCATTTCGATTGGACAACTGGATTCTCATCTGAATCTCAAGGGGAATGCTCCCATATATGCTTCTACACATGCTGGAAGCATATCTGGAAACGAGACACTGCTATCAACAAGCAAAAAATGTGGCCCGGGTATGGCGGGCCACGAAGAACACGAACGAGCCACCTCTGCGGATGGCGGCGGGGGGGCGCCGCCGCCGCCGCCGTCGCCGCCGCCACCGCCGTCGTCGACGTCACCTTTTTTGTCGCTGCCTTTTCGTCGAGATGCTGTTCGACCCAGAGATGCTCCTACACATGGCTGTTAGGTTGCTTTGCCGGGATAATATTTTTTAGGTTTTTACCTAACAGCGAAGACTGATAGGTTTCTAGTGGTGTCAAAAGAGAACATCATGACTCCTCAGGGGGGTCGGGGCGGGACCCGGGGCGGCTGCCGCCGAAGCCGAAATCGCTTGGGACATCCTCGCAAAATCGCTCTTGGCGCTCCCAGAACTCCACTCCCGGGCCACATTTTGAATGCCCGGAGCCAACTGTAGGCCACTTCGTGCTCTTCGACTTCCCAGAACTCCATTCCCGGGCCACATTTTGGATGCCCGGAGCCAACTGTAGGCCACTTCGTGCTCTTCGATTTCCCAGAACTCCATTCCCGGGCCACATTGTGGATGCCCGGAGCCAACTGTAGGCCACTTCGTGCTCTTCGATTTCCCAGAACTCCATTCCCGGGCCACATTTTGGATGCCCGGAGCCAACTGTAGGCCACTTCGTGGTCTTCGAGTTTCCAGAACTCCATTCCCGGGCCACATTTTGAATGCTGAGGCAGGCTGATGCTGAGGCTGAGGCAGGCTGAGGCTGAGGCAGGCTGAGGCTGAGGCAGGCTGAGGCTGAGGCCGAGGCTGAAGGCAGACTGAGGCTGAGGCTGAAGCAGGCTGAGGCTGAGGCTGAGGCAGGCTGAGGCTGAGGCTGAGCCAGGCTGATGCTGAGGCAGGCTGAGGCTGAGGCTGAGGCTGATGCAGGCTGAGGCTGAGGCAGGCTGAGGCTGAGGCCGAGGCTGAAGGCAGACTGAGGATGAGGCTGAAGCAGGCTGAGGCTGAGGCTGAGGCAGGCTGAGGCTGAGGCAGGCTGAGGCTGAGGCTGAGGCAGGCTGAGGCTGAGGCTGTGACTGTGACTGCCGTCGCCGCTGTGACTGTCATCGCGAATGCGACTACGACTGCGAGAACAGCAGAATTCTGCAACTGGATTCTCATCTGAATCGTGAGGGGAATGCTTCCAGATGTGCTCCTACACATCGCTGTTCGGTTGCTTTGCCGGGATATTTTTGCCGGATTTTGGCTTTTCGGGGGGGTCCTGGGGGGTCTCCCAAAGCACTTGGATCCGTTTTGTGGCTACTTGGAGGCATGCTGATAGCCATCTTGAGCCATGTTGGGCTATCCTGAACGATCCTGGAGGCCATCTTGGGCTCTCTGGGGCCCTCTTGGAGCCATCTTGGGCCAACGAGGACCCTCTGACAAGTCGCGACCCCCCCCGTCCAGGTCCAGGGGAGGGGGTATGGGGAGGGGTCAAGAGTCCCCCTCCCCGCCCGCAAGCCGTCTCGCTCGCTCCCACCCGCCCTCCCAACACATACGTAACACCCGAGTCTGGCCCGAGCCTCAGCATATCCAGCAGTCGTCTTTGGATGGGCAGCTACTGGGGGCCAATCCGCCGCCGCCGCCGCCGCCGCCGCCGCCTCCGCCGTCGCCGCCGCCGCCGCCGCCCGCCGCCGCCCGCCGCGCCGCCCGCCGCCGCCGCCTGCCGCCGCCGCCCCCTGCCGCGCCACCGCCGCCGCTGCCGCCGGCCGCCGCCACCGCCGCCACCGCCGCCGCCGCCGCCGCAGCCGCCGCGGCCGCCGCCACCGCCGCCGCAGCCGCCGCAGCCGCCGCCGCCGCCGCGGCCAAGTGCACTCTGTATTGTTTTTTGACAGGAATGGTGGGGGGGGGCCGCATCGGGTTGACTGCGCATGTTCCTATCTTGGAGGCAGAGTGTGGGTTGTATTGTTTTTTACCTAACAGCTCTTGCTGATAGGTTTCTGGTGGTCTCAAAAGAGAGCATCATGACTCCTCAGGGGGTCTGGGCGGGACCCGGGGAGGCTGCCGCCGAAACCGAAATCGCTTTGGACATCCTCGCAAAATCGCTCTTGGTGCTCCCAGAATTCAATTCCCGGGCCACATTTTGGATGCCCGGAGCCAACTGTAGGCCACTTCGTGCTCTTCGACTTCCCAGAACTCAATTCCCGGGCCACATTTTGGATGCCCGGAGCCAACTGTAGGCCACTTCGTGCTCTTCGAGTTCCCAGAACTCCATTCCCGGGCCACATTTTGGATACCCGGAGCCAACTGTAGGCCACTTCGTGCTCTTCGAGTTCCCAGAACTTCATTCCTGGGCATGATTTTGAATGCCCGGAGCCAACTGTAGGCCACTTCGTGTTCTTCTAGTTCCCAGAACTCCATTCCTGGGCTACATTTTGAATGCTGAGGAAGGCTGATGCTGCGGCCGAGGCAGGCTGAGGCTGAGGCAGGCTGAGGCTGAGGCCGAGGCTGAAGGCAGACTGAGGCTGAGGCTGAAGCAGACTGAGGCTGAGGCTGAGGCAGGCTGAGGCTGAGGCTGAAGCAGGCTGATGCTGAGGCAGGCTGAGGCTGAGGCTGAGGCTGAGGCAGGCTGAGGCTGAGGCAGGCTGAGGCTGAGGCCGAGGCTGAAGGCAGACTGAGGCTGAGGCTGAAGCATGCTGAGGCTGAGGCAGGCTGAGGCTGAGGCAGGCTGAGGCTGGGGCTGAGGCAGGCTGAAGCTGAGGCTGTGACTGCGACTGCCGTTGCCGCTGCGACTGTCATCGCGAATGCGACTACGAATGCGAGAACAGCAGAATTCGACAACTGGATTTTCATTTGAATCTTAAGGGGAATGCTTTCATATATGCTTCTACACATCGCTGTTAGGTTGCTTTGCCGGGATAATTTACAAGGGATGGTGGGGGGGTGTCGGCATGGACCCTGGTTGGCCCCCAGTCGCCTGGGGGATGGGGTGTATATTAATGGGGAACAGTGATCAAGACCCCCCCCGCCCGCAAGCCGTTTCGCTCACCCCCACCCGCCCTCCCAACACATACGTAGCACCCGAGTCTGGCCCGAGCCTCAGCATATTCAACAGTCGTCTTTGGATGGGTAGCTACTGGGGGCCAATCCGCCGCCGCCACCACCGCCGCCGCCGCCGCTGCCGCCGCCGCCGCCGCCGCAGCCACCGCCGCCGCCGCCGCCGCCGAAGCAACCGCAGCCGCCGCAGCCGCCGCCGCCGCCGCGCAGCCAACCCGCCCCGCCAAGTGTACTCTATATTATTTTTTTTGACAGGGATGGTGGGGGGGGCGCATCGGGTTGGCTGCGACATCGTTCCGAATTTGGAGGCAGATTATAGAGTGGGGTGTTTTTGTAGGTTTAAAGGGATTGTGGGGGGGCGGGGGTTGTCTGGGTTGCCCCCAGTCGCCTGGGGAGGGGGTGGTGTTTATGCATAGGGAAACAGAGAATGTACGATCCCCTCCCCGCCCGCAAGCGATCTCGCTCACTCCCACCCGCCCTCCCAACACATACGTAGCACCAGAGTCTGGCCCGAGCCTCAGCATATTCAGCAGTCGTCTTTGGATGGGCAGATACTGGTGGCCAATCCGCCGCCGCCGCCTCCGCCACCGCCGCCGCCGCCGCCGCCCGCGCTGCCAAATCGCCGCCGCCGCAGCCGCTGCCCCCGCAGCCGCTGCCGCCACCGCCACCGCCGCCGCCGCCGCCGCCGCCGACCCCGCCGCCGCCGTCACCGCCGCCGCCGCCGCAGCCGCCGCAGCCGCCGCCGCCGCCGCCGCCGCCACCGCCGCCGCCGCCGCCGCCGCCGCAGCCGCCGCCGCCGCAGCCGCTGCCGCAGCAGCCGCCGCCGCCGCCAAGTGTACTGTGTATTGTTTTTTTGACAGGGATGGTGGGGGGAGGCCGCATTGGGTTGGCTGCGCGTGCTCCGAATTTGGAGGCCGAGTGTGTTGTGTATGGTTTTTTACAACGGATGGTGGGGGGTGCCCTCCTGGTTCCTGGTTGGGTACCAGTCGCCTGGGGGAGGGGGTGTTTATTTGCAGGGAGCAGTGATCAAACTTCCCACCCGCCCGCAAGCCGTCTAGCTCCCGCCCTTCCCGCCCTCCCAACGCATAAGTGTGGCACCCGAGCCTGAGCATGTTCAGCGGTCGTCTTTGGATGGACAGCTACTGGGAAACAACGCCGACCCCAGGTGCGCGACGCTTGGGCGAGGTGCGCCACGCGTGCCAGGTGCGCCACGCGCGCCAACGTGCCAGGCACGCCTGGTGCGCCAGATGCGCCGCGTGCGTCCGCGTGCGCCAGATTTGCCGCATTCCAGCCGGGCCAGTTGCGTCACGTTCGGGGCACGTGCAAAGTGCGTCAGGTGCGCCTGCGCACGTGCCAGCGCACATCGGGAAACATGTCGGCCCCCACCATCCTTGTCGAAAATCGATGCCCATCATTGTGTCTGGTGGGCCTGCGCACAGCAGGCCACGCGCCACCACCCCCGCGGTCCCTGTCAAAAACCACTTGACAGTGATCGCGGGATGGCCTCGCATGATCCAGATTTAGCCGCGAGGTGCATGTTGTATTGTTCTTTGTTGTCGGGGATGGTAGCCCTGCGCGCAGCAGGGAATATGCTGATGCCCCGCTGTCCCTGTCAAAAACAATGCAACGTGCTCGCGGGCCCCACGAACTTGATTCAAGACTCTGCCCCGAAGTGTACTTGGTATTGCTTGTTGACAGGGATGGTGGGGGGGGCGCATCGGGTTGGCCGTGCATGCTATAAATGTGGAGGCGGATTGCGGTTTGTATTTTTTGACAGGGATGGTGTAGGGCGGGTCGTGATGGTGTCCTCATGGTTCCTGGTTTGACGCCGGTCGCCTGGGGGAGGGGGTGTATATCAACATGTGGCACGCGGGCTCTGGCTCCCGCACATAGGGGGACAAAAGGAGGGGGAAACGCAGGTGGGGGGATCGAGGAAACAAGGAGGAAGAGGAGGAGGAAGAGGAGGTGTAGGAGGAGGAGGAGGAGGAGGAGGAGGAGGAGGAGGAGCGAGGAGAGGAGGAGGAGGAGGAGGAGGAGGAGGAGGAGGATGAGGAGAGGAGGAGGAGGAGGAGGAGGAGGAGGAGGAGGAGGAGGAGGAGGAGGAGCAGGTGGAGGAGGAAACAGGAGCAGGAGCAGGAGCAAGGAGACAGGAACAGGAGCAGGAGCAGGAGCAGAGGAGCAGGAGCAGGAGCGGGGCAGGAGGAGGAGGAGGAGGAGGAGGAGGAGGAGGAGGAGGAGGAGGAGGAGGAGGAGGAGGCGGAGGAGGAGGAGGAAGGAGGAGGAGGAGGAGGAGGAGGAGGAGAGGCGGAGGAGGAGGAGGGGAGGAGGAGAAGGAGGGCGGAGGCGGAGGAGGAGGAGGAGGGAGGAGGAGGAGGAGGAGGAGGAGGAGGAGGAGGAGGAGGAGGAGGAGGAGGAGGAGGAGGAGGAGGAGGATGCGGATGCGGATGAATAGTGCACGCACGTGCGGGGCTAGGCAGACGGTGGGGGGAGAGCAGGGGGGGGCGGGGGCGGCGCACCTGGCGTTGAGGATGCCGCAGGCCGCCGACGCGGGGCGGCGGCAGGGCGGCGGCGCGGGGGGGCTCTCACCCTCGCTCGCTCCCCGCCGACCGCCCTCGCCGCCGCAACCGACGACGACGCCCCCGTCCCCTCTCCCTTGCAACTCCCCTGCCCACCGTCCTTCCCTCCGCAGCCCACGGATGGGGCCGAGGGGGCACTCAACTGTGGAACCCCGCCCGCAGGCGGCGTGAGCGGGGCACACTCGAACTCAGGTTGCCACGCAAATTCACCATCCTCATCTGGGACGGACACAAACCTGAGATATTCATTCAGGCGGACAGGCACAGCCTCGGACGAAGGATGCCGAGGATAGGTCTGGGCTCTCGAAGCCTGGGCCTGGATCTCGGCGACCACCAGCGACGAGGGGGGTCCTCGGTACGATGGATACAAGCCTTTCGCGAGGCGGCTAATATTCTCCCTCCCTTTGCGGGAGGGGGGAACCAGGGGTTGGCCAGGTTGCGTCCGTCAATCGCAGCCGTGAACCCGCAAACAGAACAACACTTGAGGCCAAAGCGAGACCACTCCCTGAGGGCGTGGGAAGGATGCAAGGCCACGCCTCCAACCTTGGTCGCCCCGCACACCGCCAGGAAACCGTCGCCGAGGAAACGGTCACAGAGGCCAGCGGAGGAGGAAGGAAGGCCAGGCCCAGCAGCCGTTGGGCAAGCCGTGGCCGCGAATTCCAGGAGCTTAGTCCGAGGCACGATCTGAAAACAACCAGCACACATCCAACGATTGCTGCACCGCGAAAGGCGGTGCGACGAAGAGTCCGGGGCCCGCGCCAGTTTGGACAAGGACTGGGGAGGAGGAGGAGGAGGAGGAGGAGGAGGAGGAGGAGGAGGAGGAGGAGGAGGAGGAGGAGGAGGAGGAGGAGGAGGAGGAGGAGGAGGAGAGGAGGAGGAGGGAGGAGGAGGAGGAGGAGGAGGAGGAGGAGGAGGAGGAGGAGGAGGAGGAGGAGGAGGAGGAGAGGAGGAGGAGGAGGAGGAGGAGGAGGAGGAGAGGAGGCGGAGGAGGCGGAGGCGGAGGCGGAGGCGGAGGGCGGAGGCGGAGGCGGAGGCGGAGGGGAGGCGAGGCGGAGGCGGCAGGCGGAGGCGGAGGCGGAGCGGAGGCGCGGAGGCGGAGGCGGAGGCGGAGGGCGGAGGCGAGGAGGAGGAGGAGGGAGGAGGCGGAGGCGGACGGCGGAGGCGGAGGCGGAGGCGGAGGCGGAGGCGGAGGCGGAGGCTGAAGCGGAGGCGGAGGCGGAAGCGGAGGCGGAGGCGGAGGCGGAGGCGGAAGCGGAGGCGGAAGCGGAAGCGGAGGCGGAGGCGGAGGCGGAGGCGGAAGCGGAGGCGGAGGCGGAGGCGGAGGCGGGGGCGGAAGCGAAGGCGGAGGCGGAGGCGGAGGCGGGGTTGGAGGCGGAAGCGGAGGCGGAGGAGGATGAGGAGGAGGCGGAGGAGGAGGAGGAGGAGGTTGAGGAGGAGGAGGAGGAGGAGGAGGAAGAGGAGGAGGAAAAAGGAGAAGGAATACGGATAAGGAAGACGAGGAATAATAATAAGAATAATATTAATAAGAATACGAACAAGACGAATAATAAGAATAATAATAATAAGAAGAATATTACTACTACGAAGACTGATAATATTAAGAATAATATTAAGAATAATGCGAAGACAAAGAAAAATAATAGTACTAGTACTACGAATAAGAAGAATACTAATAAGAAAACGAAGCATATTAATACGAAGACGAAGCAGAATAATAATAATACTAATAATAAGAAGACTAATACTAATAATAAGAATGCTAATAATAAGACGAATAAGGAACATATGGATAATGATAGAAGAAGAGTAATAATAATAAGCAGGCTACTAAGAATAACAATAATAATAATACGAATAATCATAACATTAATAATAATATTAATAAAACTATTATTAATAATAATACGAATACTACGACAAATAATAAGAACACTACTACTAATAATAGGAAGAACACTAATACTAATAAGAATACTAATAGTAATAATATGAGTATTAATTCGAAGAAGGCGAATAATAATAATATTAAGAATACTAGTAATAATAAGAATAAGAGTACGAATAATGCTAATAATAAGAAGAATAAGAATAATAAGAATAAGACGAATAAGCATGCTACTACTACTACTAATAATAATAAGAATAATAATAATAACAATAATAATAAGACTAATGAGAAGAATAATACGATGAATAAGAAAAAGAATAATGATATGAATCGTAAGAATAAGAAGACGAATACTAATACTACTAATAATAGTACGAATCGTAATACTAAGAATATGAAGAAGAAGGATAGGAGTAATAATAAGAATAATAATACTAAGAAGAAGAAAAAGAATAATAAGAATAATGCGAATAATAATAATAATAATATTAAGAAGAAGAAGAACACTAATAATAAGAATAATAAGAAGAATAATACGAATAATCATAATAGCAATCATAATAATACCTAACAATAATAATATTATCAATAATAATAATATTAATACTTATAATACTAATACTTTATTACTAATACTACTACTAATAATAATACTACTAATACTACTAATACTAATACTATTACTACTACTAATAATAATACTACTACTACTAATAATACGACTAACAAAACTAATATTAATACTCATAATAATAATAATATGAGGAAGAGGAGGAGGGGCGGGTGGGGCCAGGGCGCTTAATCAGCGGTTGTCGATTGGGACCTGCTCGAAATAATTTCTTGTTGGCAGCTGAGGCGCGATAGATTTTCGAGGCTGGGCCAAGTGGGAGGGCTGGGTCCAGCGACAGGGCCAGCGGGGCGAGGGGGGCTGGGGCAACGACCGGGGGGGTATGCCAGGACCAGGGGGGCGAGGGCGGCTGGGGCCAGGTCAGGGAGGGAGGCTGGCTCCAGGGCCAGGGGTCGACAACGAACGAGAATAAAGGGTCTGGCGCGAGGGGGGCTGGGTCCAGGGCCAAGGCCAGGGGGGCGACGACGAGCGACAATGAAGAGTCCAGGAGAGGGGGGCTGGGGCCAGGGCCAGGGGAGGATGCTGGGTCCAAGGACACGACCAGGGTGGCGACGACGTGGGGGTCTGGGTCGAGGACCGGGGTGAAGGCTGGGTCGAGGGCCAGGACCAGGGGGGCGACGACAAACGAAACTAAAGGGTTCGGGGCGAGGGGTGGGTGGGGCCAGGGCCATGTGAGGAGGCTGGGTCGGGGGCCAGGTGCCGTGCCGAAATCAAGCGGTCAGGGCGGAGGGGGCGCGTTGGCTGGTGGGGCCGGCGCCGTGCCAAAATCAAGCTGTCGGGTCGGAGGGGGTGCGCTGGCTGGTGGGGCCGGCGCCGAGGGGGCGCTCTGGCTGGCGGGCTGGCTGCGCTGGCTGGTGGGGGAAGGGCGCGGGGGGCCAGGGGGCTGCTTCGGCATGGCTGCTCTAGAAAATGCACGCGGAGGGGGCGCGCTGTGAGGCGCGGGCCGAGGGGCTGCATCGACCGGTGCCGTGCCGGAAGAAAGGCGCAGGATCTCCTAGACACCCTGTGCAAGAGAATGAGAGTGTCGGGGCTGAGGGGGCTCGCTGGCTGGTGTTTGGGGGGGTGCGGCGAGGGGGCGGCGTGGCTGGGGGGGTGCCGTGACGATCATGAACGGGTCGGGGCCACGAGGGGGCGCTGATGGATGGCGGGTGGGTGAAGGACGGGGGGGGAGCCGTGGGGTGGGCGTTGGGGGCGGGCGTGCGAACAAAAAGGTCGGGGCGGTAGGGGAGCGCGCTTGGCTGGTGGGTGGGGGGGTGCGTGGTCTGTGGGGGCGGGGGGAGGGGTGGAATTGCCGTGCCGAAATGAGCGGTTGGGGGGGCGCGCTGGCTGCGTGTGGGCAGGAGGCGCGGGGGGGGGGCGGCGGGGTGGGGGGGGGGCCCGTGCCCGATAAAAAAACAGGTCGGGGCGAGAAGCGGGCGCGCTTGGCTGGTGGGCGGAGGGGGGGCCGCGGTTGGGGGGTCGCCGAGGGGGGGTGGCGGGGGGGGGGCCGTGCCGACATATTTGCCGAAGTGCAGCGGGGTCGGGGCGGCAGGGGCCGCGCTGGGCTGGTGGGCGGAAAGGGGTCGGAAGGGCCCCATGGGGATGGGGCGGTGGCATTGCCGACAACAGGGTTCGGGGAGGGGGGCGCGGGGCGCGCTGGCTGGTGGGGCGGCGGTGGTGGTGTGGGGTGCGCGTGGGTGGGTGGGTGGGTGGGGGGTGCCGGTGCCGCAATGAAAGGGTTGGGACGCGGGGGCGCCGTGGCGGTGGTTGGTTGGGTGGGGGGATGCGGCGGGGAGCGGTGGGGCGGGGCGCCGAAATCCAGGGTCGGGGGGGGCGCGCTGGCTGGCGGGTGGGGGGGTGTGGAGGGGTGCGCGCGGGATGGATGCCGCGCCCTCTGGCGTGCCGAAAGAACAAGGGTCGGGGCGGAGGGGGCGCGCCTGCGCTGGCGTGGGTGGGCCGCGGGGGGGTGGTGGGGGGGGCGCGGGGGGGGGCGCGCGGGGTTGGGCGGGGTGGCAGTGCAGCAAATGAAAGGGTCGGGGCGCGGAGGGGGC